>OY744516.1:172985404-173052904 GCA_963556195.1 Sepiola atlantica
GCCTCCTTCAAATATATATAGACAAACGAATGTCCGAAATAAGATTAATTCTCGGTCAAAACGAAAACAAAAGAATAAACCTATTGTCAAATACCTCGGTAATATGTGAAATTATTCGCACATGACGGTCGATATTTAGTAATCCAGGAAAAAAGACGAGGTGTTCAAATAGTTTGTGATTCAAAAAATGCTAGTCATCTGACTTATGCCCTTTTAAGGGAGATAATTAAAATTTAAAAGATTATTTCTAAACGTGTTTTGTTATTATTTGCCTCTTGATAGATTTTATAGTAAACTAAAAAATATAATTTACTTAATTTTAATATATATATATATATATATATATATATATATATATATATATATATATATATATATATAATATTTATAAATAAATATTAATTATTTATTACCTACATATATCGATGTTTCGTGCTAACGCAATCTTCGGTGCAAGAAGTTAATTTCGCCACTGATTCGTAGTCGAGAGCGTTCCCCCGTTGGCCACCGAAAATTAGCTAATAATTAAGGAGGAATCTAACTTTGTAAATATTGAGTCGGCGGGTATTTTACAAACGAGCAGTGAAAGTGATCTTACAACAACAAACTGTGTTGGACTCGCATGAAGCTATTAGTACTGCTTGTTATTAAACTCACTCAGAGTGGCCGGCCTTTAGTAAAGGGGGCTTATAATAATATTTATAAATTATGATTAATTATTTATTACCTACAGGTGTATTTAGTAAGCATTCTTTCATTTAAGCAAACATTGTTAAACGTAACAAAATTCATCTGCTTGATTATCATTATTTTATTTTTTCAATTTTTCTAATAATGTTTTTTGTGTCAAAATCCCAAAAGTTAATGCATGTTCTATATGTATAACTAGCACGTTTGATTCTTTCGATAAAGTTTTCATATATTAATTATTCCTTTCCACCGAAAATTTCCGTATTTTCAGTGTCGTGTCAAAGAAAAAGTAGAAATCGTTATCTTTGTTCAATGATGTATTAAGAACAATCATAAATCTATCGGAAGTCGCTTTTTTATTACTTATGTAAGCTTATTTTTATTTTAAGTTAGTTATCGAAAAATGTTTCATATTACCAATTGTCATGACAGAGTTAATTCAGTTTTGTTAAATAAATTGTAGCGAAGTACCTTACGATATTGCCTATAACATCATACAACAATAATAAATAAAAATTGAACGGGATGAGAAAAAATACAATTGTAAGCGTGCTAGCCATCCGAAAAAATGTGTGACGTAAGTCCAGGTGTATGTTCCTACTTTTAAATGTCAAACATGTGTTTAAAGAGTTGTTTGACTTTTCATTTATTTGTTGGAGAACGAGTGTTTGTATACGCAGTATATTTTTTAATGTAGTGGATCCAATATAAATAACTATATAATTACTATTACTTTTGCCATTATCATTGGCTTTAACTATAAACTACAATATTTTCATGGAATTATTATTTAATGGGCAATTATTTTTTGGCTTTACAATTACAATTATTAGTTCTGCCTTATAGTATTTTATTTATAACTTTACTCTATGGATTTGGATATTTAGTGAAAAGGGGCATTAAACCATGCAAAATCTCTCCTTCCATTTTCTTCTTTTAACTGTTTTCTAATTGGTTATTTAATTTTAAGTTATTTTGTAGCTATATTGTGGTATTTTGAATTAATTTATTGGGACTTTTTGGAAATTTGTGTTTACTAATATTATTAAGAAATATAACTTTTTATTTTCATTATTAGTAGTATCTTGTCTATTTGTATTGTTTTCAATAACCATATTATGAGATAGAATATTAACTTTTTTCAGGAAATCAGTTTTATCCGGTTTAAATTTAATTTTATCCTTATATTCAGAATTTTGAACAGCGTTATTATAGTAAGTACCATTGGTTTCAGAGATATCTATTTGCAGATAACCTCGATATTCTATTTGAGATATTTGGCATTATTAATTCAATAATAGATTTCGGGCTCTATGATTTATTATGCACATTTGATTTGGTTTATGGAATCGTAAGAAGGTATTGTTTTCGATATTTAATATTATATCTAAAAAATATAATTATTTGGTAATATGTATGGTACGTTTTGAGCATATTGTACATTTTGTTTGTTTCTTATACTGATTAACAGCCTTTGCCATATTAGCAATTATTTTTTTAAGCAGATAAACAAATAATTTATCAGTTTCTTCTCATTTTGTCTTAACGGAAACTATCATTACTTTTACGTGTTACAACTGTAATCGCTTTGAAAGATTTTAGTTTCAATTGTATATTTATTTTTTATCGGTTTTATGAATAATTTATTTAAATTTTAATACTGTATCATCGCTAAGTGAAAAAACTATAACCCCACATAAACGTTTAACAATTGTTACAAGTATAGATAACACATATCATCGCGTTTAACGATGTAATTTTCAACTGTATATTTTTCTACCGATTTTATAAAGGAATTAACAATAGAAGGAATATTATATAAGTCAGTGAAAGCATATATTCGTTCTTGTGTGATTTAATGTAATGTAGTTTTGTTGATAATTTTTAAATGAGATGCTTTGTTTTCATATTGTTTCAAGAAAGATACATTACACTTATTTTGGGGATAAGTGAGTAAAATAGATAATAGTAGATTTATCATTAAAACATCCTAATGATTAATGAGTCCATGTGCCAATTGATACTGAACTTGACAACAGCCGCTTGTATCATTTCATTAAAACAACATTGTTAAACAGTGTAAGAAATCAAATTATTACACTTACCATTATGATACACAAGTAATGTTAAGTAACAAATAATGTAATATTTATTTTAAACAAATAAAACTACGATAATAATGTAGAATTTTTATTAATATCGTAAGCTGCTGCCGCTTTTAGGTCATTATTTAAAAATGTCTTCATTTAAATAGTCTCCATTGACAGTATAAGTATTTTCTTAAGTGAATTAAATCGAATTACATGTCATTGTTCTGAAGAACATGCTGGCATGATCATCAAAAGTGACTACCTATTGAGAAATAAATATTGATTTTTGTATGACAGAAGCTATCAATGACAAAATTTGAGAAATAGATCGGCTTTAATTGATTATGTAGAAAGAATAGATATCGATATATCTTCACTAAGCAGAATAAGAACCTTTTTAGTCCAATTATATTTCTATTCCGAAAGAAACTTTGGTAAAAAGTTCTTCCTTCTTTTAATGATTTTCCATAACAAAGCTGCTGCTGATATACATGAAAATAAAACGATGAAATTAGAAAAAGATAAAACTAATATTATGTTAAGGGCCATATCGTTCTCTCTCTTTCTCCAGCATGTATATATGTAGATATAATATATTTTACTTTACTTCAGTCGAAGTCCACAGAAATCAAGAGACCTTTTCTGGGGCTAACACATGATATCTATATGAGATACACAGATATTCAGATATTTCGCTAAAGTTCTTTTCTTGTCAAACGTTGAGTTAGTAAAGAAGTTGAGAACATTAATTTCCCTCTTCCCAAATTGACCAGTAAACTATGTCCTAGTATATCTTTCTTGTGATCTCTTGGTCTAACCGGATTCCAGGGTAAAGATTCATCTAGTCCGGTGGAGTACCAAGCAAAGTGTTGTTACTTTATGAACCATTACTTGAAGAAGGTGCACCTTTCCTCGTATGAGCCAGTGTATAGCCGTGCCAAAGAGATCTTATTTGTGCTTCGAATATTATGTTATTTTGAATATTTGGTCAGGGTTTACTTCTAGGGTGAAGTATGCTCATGTTAAGTTGTGCTGACGATGATGTCTAGTAGGTAATTCAAACTCTGTTTTTTTTTGTTTCATTTGACTCAAAATTGTGTATATGTGTGTAGATAAAATAAAATTGAAGAAAGATAAACGCAATATAAAAGACAAGATCATATCAACAAGCCAAGTAGATGATAAATATAACACTGAATAAACGCAAACACAAACACACACATATATATATATATATATATATATATATATATATATATATATATATATATATATATATATATATATGAGAAAGGAAGGATGAGAGTAATCAGACGTAATGGGAAATAGAAAAGGAATAAACCAAGAGATAATTTTTTATATATATTCATCAACGTTTCGTCTTTATTGTAAGACTTCCTTGGGATGATAATTTGAAGAAAAATGTCATGCAAGTACATCGAAACTTTGGGTTGACATGATGGGTTGATAAAGAAAAGTAGTAGTATTTGTTATTGTATCATTGTATAATAATTTATACCCAAACCATCCGATGTACAATTTACAATTGTTTTAGAAAATCTATATAGAACCCAGATAAAAACACAAAAATTTCGCCATATGGAGAAATAAGTAGAATTAAAAGTCTATGCATTCATCACTCCAAAGAGAGGAGTTAACGTGCTAATAATGGTATTAATATAAATCGTCTATTTATTTGTAAACATATTGAATTCACCATTTGTTGTGGCAAATTCTTTATTCATGGAAATTAAAACCAACTTGCTGAATATGTCTTTGCTTTGAAATGACCTCATATAATTAATTAAGGAAGAAACTAATATCTCACGGGAAGAAAATGATATCTCACGGAAAGTAGGTATGTTCAGAATGAGACGAAGAAATTGGTTTAGTTCTGCTCGAGCTTGTTTTTGTTCAACTCTCCGTGCCAATGGATTGTTGGGTCTTTGGCGCTTGCATGGCAAAGTTTGCAGCATAAACAGATTGCATATAATTATTCACTCGCTACAAGAGAGGATGGAAATGATCACTCCCGGGAAGCATAACGTGATTTTAACTCGCATATACATCCAACTCCAATTTTATAAAATGTTTTTACGATGTTGTTGGCACAGAAGTATTGCTTCAAATAAAGTCTACATGAAATGATGACTCTGGGTTCAGGCAATGTTTCGGGACCCCAGCATGATGAATTTCGTCACTGATGTATTGCCATATCCACACTGATGCGATCTATTTTATACATGTCTCTTTCTTGTCAGATGATAAGTCAATAATTCCATTGTTTTCTCAAATAGTTGGTCTCTTACTAAGCCATATGTGAAGTTCGGCTACTTTATTATTTGGAGGCTGTTTTTATTCCCATCGTCAACTTCTTGAAAGCTTCCTCTCCGCATATCCCCTTACTATATTTCTCTCCTTTCTATTTCTTTTTCCATTTCACCCTTTCCTCTATACCCCAAACCACCATTTACCATCATATTCCTCGTTACTACCTTTTTCACCCACCCTCCTACACAAACTCGTTCTTGCTCCACACACTATTTAAACTGCCACTAATTATTGTTAAATTAAATCCATCCATACCTACTATGTAAGTACGCTTTTAAATAAATTATAGCTACGTACATTAGTTTCTTGCCAATAACATAGTATAACAATAACAAAAGACCATTGGCTAGTCAGAATCAAAATTTAATTGGTTAGCTTGGATACTATCTAGGTCCAACTTTTAAACTACAATTGACATAATTTTATATATCAGATGAAGAAACTCTACTAAAAATACTTGAAATAAAACTGTTAGCTAATAAGCATTTCACTGTTGTAAATACGTAACAAACACTTATGTATACCTAGAGAATCGATAAACATTAACATTTGGTATCTTTTATATAAATTGTATTTATCTTTTAAATATGACGGTACAGAAACAAAAGAATAAATCAATTCCCATGTACAGTGGTGAGTGTTTATGTGGTGGGTAGGGAGTATTTTTTTACTTACAATTCATAAATGGATCGAAACTTGTTGAGAATCAAGCAAAGTTCTCTAAAGAATATTCCTGAATGGAACACAATAGTTGTGCACAAAGGACTGTTCTGTCATCTTAATCAAGAAGGAGAAGCCACCATCATTGACATTTCTGAATTCTATTGACATACTAAATAAAACAATATTGCTAAACAGAACTATCTGTTATATTAAAAAATAACAATAACAAAGGGTAGTAAATAATTAAAGTATTCCTTTGCACAGCAATATGCAAATTAGATATGCATAAACAGTATACGAGACATATTATGTGATGCTATTTTGTCAACTTGAATAAACGTCAAATACGCTGTTTTGAGCTCACCGTTAATGCGAGAAATAGGTCCAACTATCGCATTTATTAATTTAGAAAACCTAAACACTTCCATCGCGTTTAACAATTATACAATATGTTCTACGAATTGATTTTTAATAGTTGCTTCAATGAAGATAAAGTATATTTAATCAATAAACCTACTGGTGACAAAGTTGATTAAAATGTTCATTGACTCAAACTCTCTTATGGGAAATAACATGACCCAAAATTAATTGATGATGGTAGATCCATTCCCTCACGAAAATATCACATAAACTTAGTATCTCAAATTCTCTCTCTCCCTCTCTTTCTCTCTCTCCTACACACACACTATATATATATAGCATATATATATATATATATATATATATATATATATATATATATATATGTGTGTGTGTGTGTGTGTGTGTACACCTAATATATATATATATATATATATATATATATATATATATATATATATATTTAACTTAGAATATTGTTTATTCAGTGAAGACCGGGATTAGGCCAATAAAAATAAGCTCGATGATACTCGATTACAGGGTACAGAGCATTTATATGTGATTTTTTGAAGGTTTACCAAAACATTCCGTTCAGGAGATCATTCATCATCACAGACGACTTTTTCTTTCAAAGATTATTTATTTATCATATATATCCAAATTAAAGAGTGTTTCCATTTAATTTGGATATATATAATAAATAAGCTTTGAAAGAAAAAGTCTTTTGTGGTGATGAATGATCTCCTGAACGGAATGGTTTGGTAAGCCTTAGAAAAATCACACACACACACACACACACACACACACACATATATATATATATATATATATATATATATATATATATATATATATATATATACTACATATATACCATATATATATAGAGAGAGAGAGAGATAGATACTATATATACCATATATATATAGAGAGATAGATAGATAGATAGATAGATAGATAGATAGATAGATAGATAGATACTATATATACCATATATATATATATAGATAGATAGATAGATATATACTATATATACCATATATATATATATATATATATATATATATATATATATATATATATATATAATTTATTTAGATACTGTATATTACATATTTCAGCAATGTACCGCGGTTTCATCCAAAAGGGCAGATTTAGACATCTTTAGTAAATCTTCGTGCCCAGTGGAATCATCGGCAAGCTGAAAGGATTGTAGGCACGCCTGACAGGGAATGGCGTCAACAATGACAGAAAAAAACGGTGTCCCCGAAAAAAAATCCGGTGTCAAAGCAGGCATTGAAGCCTATGTCCCCATGCTAAAATTCTTTAGCAAGTTCCACTCTCCTCAATGGTTCACTTCAGAATGTGCAGCTGCCATTTCTGAGATTAAAACAAGCATTCCGTAAATTCTGCCGCCATAAGTCAGCTGCTAATAGACATGAATTTATAGAGTCAAGAAATAATTGCAAGGCCGTGATAGGCGAAGCAAAGAGAAGATATAATGAGTTAACAAAAAGGCGTATCCAGTCACAGAAACTAGGTATTCGCGATTTCTGGAAAATCTACAACAGTGTAGTGAATAATGGTCAATCAACGATTCCCCCACTATCAAACCACAATGATGTCGTTTGCACGGCCACTGATAAGGCTGAACTACTTGCCCAGCGTATCGCTTTTAACTCTACTTTAGACTCAGATAGCCACTCCCTCCCTGAATTCCCTTTGCGGACCGAAGTCACACTTGATAACCTGGTCATCACCCCATCCCAGGTCAGAGACATCATAAAAAACCTTGACACCTCTAAAGCTAGCTGGAAAATTGCTGGAAAATTGCCTCTGTGGTTCCTGTCTACAAGAGTTCTGGGAATAGAACCGACCCTCAGAACTACCGCCCAATCAGTCTACTGCCGATCTTTGCCAAAATCTTTGAATCCTTAATTAATCTAGCGATAGTACGGCACTTAGTTAATGCTAAACTTCTATCTGACCGCCAGTATGGATTTAGACATCATAACGGTCATCTCTGAACGCATGTATCATACACTCAACAAGGCTGGTGAAGCTAGGGCAGTAGCGCTTGATATATCTAAGGCCTTTGACAAGGTTTGGCATAAAGGGCTTCTCCTGAAAATACGCTCATACGATATTACTGGGTAACTACTTAATATAATTAGATCCTTCCTAAACAAAAGAAAAATCCAGGTTGTCCTCGATGGCCGTTTATCTAAGCAACATGACATAAATGCAGGTGTACCCGAGGGATCTATCCTTGGACCTTTGTTGTTCCTGATCTATATAAACGATCTCCCTGATGACATAGAGTCGGAGATTGGTTTATTTGCTAACAACACCACGCTTTACTCTCGCCATGTTGGTAAAACAGACGCGATCGTATCCGAGGCAATGGCTGAATCTTTAGAAAATGACCTCCAGACTGTTGTGGATTGGTGCCAAAAAATGTTGGTAACTTATAATGCCGCAAAGACAAAGCTACTTTCCTTCAACAACTACAAGAAGTCTCTCCAACCACCGATTGTCATGGCAAATAACACCCTACCTGAGAGTTCATCATTCAAACTCCTCGGCCTAATCTTCACAGGTAACATGAATTGGAACAAATACATTGAAGACATTGCCAAGGCTGCCTCAAAGAAGGTTGGCTCCCTCTACCGTGCTAGTAAACTCCTCACACCTGACATTATCCTGTATCTATACAAAGCCACCATCCGCCCATGCATGGAGTATTGTTGCCACATCTGGGCTGGTGCATCATCTACTAGTCTCTCCCTCTTTGACAAGGTCCAAAAAAGAGTCGCCAACCTAATAGGTTCATCACTGTCAACCAAGCTCCAGTCCTTGTCCCATCGCCGCAATGTAGCATCCTTATGTTTGTTTTACAAATACTTCAATGGATTATGCTCCGATGAATTGGCTACTCTGGTGCCCCCTCGATGTAAATTCACTAGACTAACTCGACAATCAACTAAATCTCATTCATTCACTGTGGAGGTCCCCAGATGCCGGAGAGCCGTCTACTCAAATAGCTTCTTTCCTCGTGCTGCTAGCCTCTGGAACTCCCTCCCTGCCCCCTGTTTCCTCGACAGTACTGACATGCAGAAATTTAAAACTAATGCAAACAGACATCTCGCTGCGCAGATCCCAATTTAGGCTGACCCCTTCCCCCCCAACCTTCTCCCCTTTTCTTTTTTCTCAGTGGCGGCCTGCCTTGTTTGGGGTGAACCATGTTTAAAAAAAAGTATATAGTCTTTAAAAAAACATTGCTGTTCATTAATGGCAATAGGAAAACATAGTATTCTAAAGACAGAAGAAATGAAGATTGGAAGAGTGTAAGAAGTCGTCACAGAAAATAACTACATGCTGAAATACATGAAAGTAACTCACATGAAGAATAATAACAAAAATCTAGGACCATCCCCCTGTATACGAAATCTGAAACAACTTAAACTGTAAGAATAAAAAAATTATGGTTTTGGATTGATTTTTCCTATGGTTATTGGAATGCAACTATAAATTATATATGCTCTGAAGCTTGTAATACAACTTCATTGAGCTTGCAATTTGAATTTTTTTTTGACATTATGAGGAGTATATACTTAAATATATTTTTATTAGAACTCTCAAATATATATATATATATATATATATATATATATATATATGTGTGTGTGTGTGTGTGTGTGTGTGTGTGTGTGTGTGTGTGTGTGTGTGTGTGTGGTATAAATATTTTTATACAACGTTTTTGGCTACTCATGTTTCAGTTCTAGCTGTTAGTCGACTGAACTTCAAGCTACGATCTAAGTCTGATGTCGGAAATGTAAATGAAAGAAAATTTTGTTGCAAAAGGTTATAAGTAGCGATGGTCACATGATATGGTTTTAGTTTAAAGAAATTTTTTAAATACAACCGTTAATATATTTTTATTTCAAATGTTCAATCTAATCAAGAGCATGTTTAGGCATTGAACAGACTTAATGTCAATTCTCTCAGCCTTAATATCGAGTTGCCTATCAACAAACGTCTACCGACGAATTAATAAGCATGACGTGTCAAAATACATTATCTGCAAATATATTTCATCACCATTTCTATTTTTGCAATAACCGCATATATTTAGCTATTTGTGTTTTACTCATATGCATGCCATATAGTTTGGCCTGTCATATAGTTCGGGTAGATTGCGCCAACAATAAAAGTATTATTAAGAATTTGCTTAATCATTGGTATAGTCTGCCCCTTCGATACCAAAGTGCAGGAGAAAGAACACAAAAAAGCAATAAGTATCAAGATCTAAAATGGAAATTAGTTAGACTATGTAAATGTAAAGTAGTCAAGGTGATTCTCGTTGTAATTCGGACGCTTGGAACCATAACGAAAAGCCACTATCAATGGCTTAAACAGATTGACGAGACAATTTCTTTTCAAATTCTACAAAAAGTTTGCTTGTTCGGAACGGTGAAAGTGTTAAGTTTCAGCTTGAATGCCTAAATTCCAAGGAATGGACTTGGTGTTCAAAAAAGAAAACTCCAACTAAGAACATGAAAAAGTTGAGACTACTATAAAATAATGATGATGATGATAATAATAATAATAATAATAATAATAATAATAATAATAATAATAATAATAATAATAATAATAATAATAATAATAATAATAATAATAGCAACATTGGTGTTACTACCACTACCCTCTACCACTGACTTACAATGCATCTGGTAAACTCTAGCTGAATTTACCAGCATTTACGACATATTTTAGTTAATAACACGAAAATAATAATGATACATTCTGAAACTAATTTTTTTAATCAAAAATAATAGAAGCTATCTCTTATAAAAACCCAGCAACTTATAATAAATAATATTACGTACGAAACCAGTAAGAACATTTTTAGATGCTTAACGTAATACAATTCATCCTGTGACGCTAATTCTGGCGTCCCGGAATTCAAATTGTTAACGTTTCTCCTGGAATTGTACCGGTTTGTTATGTTGGCGTTGTACTGACTTCACCTACATGTTCTCGGTTGCTTTTTAAAATTCTCTCTGTCCATTTGTATTTTTCACCTGAAGAGGATTCGACGAAGAATCGAAAGTTCTAGTGATACATATTGAACATACATTATTTTTTTATATTTTGACACAAAAAGTATTATAAGAAAAATTGAAAAAAAAAAGGTATAAACAAGCAGAGAAAATTATGCTATGTTTAAATATATATATGAAAATATTCAAGATTTCAAACTAAAATAGTCTTAGAGTTTTGGGGTAGAATCTGTAATATTTTCTGAATAATCATATATATATATATATATATATATATATATATATATATTAATGCGCTTGGTGTGTATATAATTTTAATCTCACTACGTCTAGACACACTGATGGCTAGTTTAATTTAAAATATGATATATAGTTTTCCCCTTCAAATAGTCATTTTGTTTGCTCCGGGTGCCAAACACTGAGTTTCGAATCTCGCAACGTCTAGCCATACTGATGAGTCGTGGAGGCGACGAAATATGTGTTTTGGAATGACTATATATATATATATATATATATATATATATATATATATATATATATATATATATAAAGAGAGATTAGTATAATATAAATTAAATTTGTATAGATCAGACACCTAAATACAAATTAGTGAACGACTGTCGGATGACACCGACAGTACTCCCATGAAGAAGAGGTTATGGATATCATATACGACACTTTCGACATACAGATACCCCAAGTAGCCCCAGAACAGAAACAATCTAAACGGAAACACATGTCTCCTGATCTTATCGTTATCAATCCAAAAAGGAGACGATATTGAGACTCCTGAGGAGTTAATGCTAAAGAGGGGGCATCTTATGGTACCTTACGTTACGGACTATATGAACTCTTCCGCGTCACTATAAATACCGGGAGCACACGCTTCTCGGTGTTGGAACTACCCCATTCTAATACTGTCAGTCAAACAGACGTCTAACCACGCTCTGTATATGTTGTATTAATACTTTTATCAATATACTTTGTTTCACTTAAACCCGAGTTCGTGTCTTTTTTCAAACCCTTTACATGGCCACAACAACTGGCGACGAGAAATATTAAGGGATTTTTCTGTGAGAACATTAAAAAGGACGAACGTGGAGAAACGAACGGCGAAATTACCCGACAACCTCCAAAGTACTAAAAATAGGCTTTATCGGCAGACCAGAAAAAAAGTTGGATTTTGTTTTAGTCAAAGTGATTTCCTCTTTTTCTTTTGTCTTGCGAAGAAACCAATTTATTTCTCTCAAAGAAAGAAAAAAATCAGTGATTTAATTATTTCTATTCCGGCACTGTGTTACTTTTTGACAAGAAAGGAATTGTTTTCTCTAAAAAAGAACAAAAAATACCACTACCGAAATTACAAATCTTATTTTTTATTGTTGACTAACCGTAAAAACTATTGTTACGTGAAAAACTTACTAAAAATGAGTTTGTTCGTGTTTTGTCGACGAAATGGTTTTATACTTTTTCTTTTTCTTTTTTACAACTAATATAACGTTAGCAGCGTGATATAAAATTTTAAAAAACTTCTAAAAGCCGTATTGTATAAAGACACATCTAAACATGGAATATTTCAAATGAACTATTGAAGAACTCGTTAAATACCAAATGCAACAACTAAAAAATGAAGAAATATTTTAAAAACTTCTACTGGGACAGTAACAAAAACCGAAGAAAGACTCCTGGAGCAAAATCGAAGAATCGAAGAAATACAGCAAAAGTTTGGAGACAACAATAAAAAGAAGAAAGACTACTGGAGCAATTTTTTAAAAGAAACGATGAAAGACTACAAAACCGAAAAAAGCCATAAAAAGTTTGAAGACTTATAACTACAAACAATGTCGAATAAGGGTCAAAATACCGAGAAAATGTGCTTTTTCTCAAAATGCCGTTTGGAGTTCAATTGATGATTTCACTTATTCCCCAGACGAAAATAAAACCTTCGCTTCATATTTAAGAAGACATGACGATCTATACAAAATAGATTGTGAAGATTGAGCAGGCTTTTTAAAAAGTTCGCCTACTGCTTCGAAGATAAGGGACCTCCGAACATACCAAATTCGTGGACTATATTTTACCCCGAACGACCAGCAACTTGACTTTTCCTAAAAATTTTAACAGAATTATTTAGTCTTAAAACTTCCCTGTTCTAAAAAAGAGGTAAGTGCATGAACTAAATCTGAAAAGACAGCGAAGACTACTCGAGTTTTATGTCAATTGTTAAGAAACACTGTTACAATTTGAAACTCGCTGAACTTATCGTTTAATGTCTAAAATTTGTGCAAGGACTTGTATCAGCCTAAGACGCAGAAATCAGACGTAGAGTCTTAAATAAGTTAGAAAGTGAGCCAAGTTTAACATTACAAAAATTAGCCGAAGACTGCCAGAGATTTGTTAAATAAGATTCTAAAAATATTGAAGACTTCGGCATAGCTCACAAGATAAGTTAGAAATGTCATTTCAACTCTCCTTCAAAAACAAGTAAAACTAATATGAGAGATTATTTTCACAATTCTTACAAAAACTAGCCACCCCAATATAAACAGGAAAATTTACCACCTATCCCTGTTTCTGTTATGAATCCCTTCATTGGGTTATGGATTGCCCATACTGTTTCAAAACCTGTCTAATATGTAATAAAGTAGGACACAAGAGTTCACATTGCAAAACAAATAAAGGAAATAAAAGTCAGGTTAAATCTACAAAAACAAACGAACAGGGCGGAATAAATATCAGAAATTACTTATAAGTAAAAATCCTGAATAAAAATGTCAAGTTATAACTAGACTCTGGGTCAGATGTGTGTATTAATCAACCTGCATATATGGAAAAAGTTGAATAAATAAACCACGCTAAAAAACAACAAAACAACCAGAACGGTGATTGGTGAAAAGATTAAATGCGAGGGTGAAATTATTACAAAGGTTACTTTAAACGGAAAAAAATAAAAATTGAAAATATTCGTATTAAAAAACACCAACAATTTATTTAGCACATACTTGATGCTACAGTTCAATCTATTGGATCTACCAATCAATAAGTGTTGCCAAAAAATTGAAAGTCAAAAAAACTAAAGAAGGAGTTGAAAAAAGATTCCCTCAAGTTTTTTTTCGGGTGGTCTAGGTCGATGTACAAAGATGTCAGCAAAATTTGAACTGAAAAGAACATTCAACCTATATTTAAAAAAAATAAGAATGTGCATTTCGCCTCGTTGGAAAAAGTAAACGAGAAATCAGACAGATTAGTAAGGACCACTATTTTATCTAAAGTGGGCAGCACCTACTTTCTATGTAAAAAAGAAATCTTAAAAAATTCGCGTGTGTTCCGATTTTTGACAGGACCAAATGCAACACTCAAGTACTATCATTATCCGCTTCCAAGACCAGACAAAGTTTTTACAAAACTAAATAGAGGCAAAGGCTTCTAAAAAATCGACTTTAGCGATGCTTACCTCCAAATACCAGCGGAAGAAGAAAGTTCAAAATTACTATGTATAAACACGCATCGCGGCTTATACAAGTTTGAAAAGCCTGCTTTCGGGGTCACGGTCGTGCCAGCAGTTTTCCAGCAAGTTATCGATACTATGCTGGGCGAACTTGATTTCACGGTCACATACCTAGACGACATATTAATAAATCGTAATAATATAGAAACAGAACACGTTTAAAAAGTGTTTTACAAGTTCTAAACTATTGCTTCAAAATAATAGAAGAACTCAAATATCTGAGACATATCATAGATAAGGACGGCAGAAGGGCAGATGCAAAACGGGCCACTACAATTAAGGACATTCTAGCTTCTGAAAACATTACATCCCTACAGAGTTTCCTGGGACTGGCAAATTATTATTAAGCATTTATCCCTAATATGCATAACCACCGTGCTCCTCTGAACGAACTATAGTTGCTAGCGACGCAAGCTCGTACGGAATAGGAGCATGCATCCTTCATAAAATGCTTGATGGAACTCACAAGCACATCGCTCATGCATCGAAGATGCTGCTTCCAGCTGAGAAACATTACTCCCAAATCGAAAATAAATTTTTGTGAATAATCTTTGCAGTAACCAAAGTCCACCATTAAATACATGGGAGATTGTTCACATTGCAAACTGATCATAAACTGATACGCACCATTTTCGGTTCAAAAAGGTCTACCGGTATACACGGGAAATAGACTGCAGAGATGGTGGATAATCCTACTAAACTACCCTCGAAAACAATATATCACGCTGATGGATTATCAAGACTGGTTCCAAGACATAGAGAGCCATTGGAAGATTCCGTGATTGGTTCCCTACGAACTGATGGGGAAATAAAAAACTATTTTTGTGCAACACAATAATAGAACCCCCTGTCACTTTACATGAAATAAAACGTGAAAGCCTCGATGAAGAGTTCATTAACATAACTAAAACAAATATTACAGAAAAGGACCAACACATTTCAGATAGTTTTTCTCTGTGTGACGTCGTACTTCTGTAAAGTAAGAGAGTCGTCATCCAAAAAATAACTACAGAGGGAAATCCTGAAGGATTTTCATGTTAGCCATCCGGCGACAAATCGGATGTAAATACTAATGCGCAGTTACGTATACTTGCCTAAAATGGACCAGGGCATCGAAAACATCGTTAATAAGTGCAAAGGCACCCCCTATTAAACATAGTCCGTGGCCAAAAGCGGACCGACATTGGTCAAGGATACAATTGAACTTTGCGATTCCGTTAGAAGGCTTTTACTATCTAATCATAGTAAATAGTTATTTCAAAATGGCCCGAAGTAAAAACACACTACGAAGGTAATTATAAACTTTTTTTCGCGAATTATTCGTCCGTTTTGGGGTGGCCGAATGTTTTATCAGTGACAATGGAACTCAATATACGACGTCCGCCGACTTTAAACAGTTCTGTGAGATTTTCCAGATAAAACATATCACGACCCCCACCCCCACCCAATCTGTACCCCTGAGGTCAAACCGCCAAGCGGGGCGTTTTGTGGACACTTAAATAAAAATCCTGAAAAAAGTTTGCAGCACTCCCACGGAAAAGGCCCTGAAGTAGTTCTTAGAGATATACCGGATCACGCCAAATGTTAACACACCATCCTCATTATCTCCTGCAGAAATAATGTTTGCGCGTAAGATAAGATCCGTTTTCGACAAATTGCTGCCAAAACGAACCAAACAAGGATAAATGTTTATTGTACCCAAAAGAATACGTTACATCCCAGGGGAAAGGGTATTTTTCTGGAAAACTTGGTACGATAGAAAAAGGAATTGGAAATATGGTTTACATAATCCAAGGCCCTCAGTTCTCTCATAAGGGACACCTAAATACAAATTAGTGAACGACTGTCGGATGACACCGACAGTACTCCCATGAAGAAGAGGTTATGGATATCATATACGACACTTTCGACATACAGATACCCCAAGTAGCCCCAGAACAGAAACAATCTAAACGGAAACACATGTCTCCTGATCTTATCGTTATCAATCCAAAAAGGAGACGATATTGAGACTCCTGAGGAGTTAATGCTAAAGAAGGGGCATCTTATGGTACCTTACGTTACGAACTATATGAACTCTTCCGCGTCACTATAAATACCGGGAACACACGCCTCTCGGTGTTGACACTACCCCAGTCTCTTACTGGCAGCCAGAAAGACGTTCAACCACTCTATTTATATGCTGTATTTATGACTTTCTTCGATATACTTTGTTTCAGTAAAACCCGAGTTCGTGTCTTCTTTCTGAACCCTTTACAGTATATATATCATATATAATACATATATTAACATTCACAGGCACGTGTTTCGTATTTTAAGACTAATTAGACTGGTTTTATTCAACCAACGCACAAACCTAATGCTCGAACACAATTGACTACAATATATATAGCTGTCTCGGCTTGCACCTATATTATGTAGGAGAAATGATAATGTATTTAATTACGATAATCAATTTCAGTAAAGGATTCAATTCTATTTAGAAAAGAATCTCGAAGAAGCTTCGGTAGAAACTGTAGAAACCACACATATATATATATATATATATATATATATATATATATATATATATAAATATATATATATATATATATATAGAGAGAGAGAGAGAGAGAGAGAGCGATAAAGAGGGAAAGAGAAAGAGAGAAAGGAAGGAGGATCTAGAAATATGGTTTTGCACATACTTTCACTATTTCTAATATTTAAACTTTTCTAGGTAAAATTATTGTTAACATAT
Source organism: Sepiola atlantica (assembly GCA_963556195.1). Taxonomy (NCBI): domain Eukaryota; kingdom Metazoa; phylum Mollusca; class Cephalopoda; order Sepiida; family Sepiolidae; genus Sepiola; species Sepiola atlantica. The sequence goes on from OY744516.1 coordinate 173,002,850, forward strand.
AACAAAAGAGCATATATATATATATATATATATATATATATATATATATATATATATATATATACATCCTTTTTTAATGTTTTTCATATATATACTTGTGATGATGTCGGTGAATGATAAAATACACTTAGAATAGATGCAATTCCTCGTATTGTATGGGGTTTTTGACGCACCTGCATAAAAAGGCATGTTTATCTTTTACCCTTCCCGTCTCGTCTCTTTTCAGATACTCAAAAGTCCTCGATTCTATGAATGCCATCCCAATTTTCTCACTGATTTCGCGTTTGCTATGCTACTTCAACAGCGCCATCAATCCAATTATTTATAATTTCATGAGTGGTAAGTATACTCCAAAACCATTTTTTATATTTAATATATAGAAAGATGTATTATAATCAAGTACACTGGGAACTTTGCAAACGATTGAATTTTAAATAGTACCAACATAAACCAGTAACAATACTGGAAAATGAAAAGCACAAAATCCTATGGGATATGGATGTACAAACAGACAAACTCATACAAGCAAGGAGACCGGATGTTATAATAATCGACAAGAAGGGAAAATCTTGCAAAATCGTAGTAGACCACAGAGTGAAGATCAAAGACACGGAAAAACGAAGCAAATACACGGAACTTGTCAGAGAACTGAAAGGAATATGAAGCATGAAGATAGTCAGTATAAGACCAATAATCGTATGAGCACTAGGAACAGTAAAAAAAATGGAGAAAAGACTAGGAGAAAATTGAATCAAAGGGATCATTGAGACCATACAAAAGATGGCAATGATCAAAACAGCTGCAATCTTAAGGAAAATCCTCGAATGCAGAAACAAACCCTCATAAACTACGAATGGTAACCAGTCACATGGAAGTACAAGAAGAAAACAAAACCACAGGAAAAACACCACCACATGAACAGAAACTGCAATAAACATCATAATCTGCCACCGCCCCACCCCCAAAAAATAGCGCCGGCCTAGTCTGACACCACACAAAATATTTCTCGAGGGTCAAGAAAGATGAGAAGACCTAGGAGGGACAGCACAAACCAGACCTCCACTAGAATAGTGCAGAGAGTGCTGTGACCTTGGGGAGGCTTATTGCCACCACAAATCCAGAAAATACAAATGATTCTTACCAGCGATAAATCAATGGAAAGCGGCTGTTGCGATAGCACAAGGTCATTTGCGGTGGTTATCGAAAAGAGGTGGAGAGTACTGGAAATCTGAGGAGGCTTTGTGTAACTTAGACTCCAGGAAACACCATCGGTTGTTGTCGGTGAGCAATCACTGACGATGACTAGTGTGATAACTTGTAGTGGGTACAAATAATATTAATGAAAATAGTAGTCTTTTTATCTTAGCTATTCATGTTTAATAAATATTGATCGATTGATAAGGAAATAATAATACATATATACACACACACACACATATATATATATATATATATATATATATATATATATATATATATATATATATATATATATATATATATATATACATCACACACACATACGCTTTTTAAATGTTAAGATTTACTAAATAAATAATTTAATAAAATAACAGTGATAATAATAATAATAATAATAATAATAATAATAATAATAATAATAATAATAATAATAATAATAATAATAATAATAATAATAATAATAATAATAATAATAATAATAATAATAATAATAATAAATAAATAAAAATATATAAAAATAGCTTGCAGGTGTCTTAGTAATAAAAATGATAATGACTATATGTTTTTGTATGATAAAATTTATAGATAATATTAGTAATCACAGTGATACCAAGGAAATAGTGATAAGAACACCAATAATGAAAACAAAAGTAACATTACCAATAATAATAATTATAATGCAAACAATAATAATCATAATAGACGATAATAGTAATCATTATTAATAATCGTAATAGCAGTAATGGTAGTGATGACAATAAAAGTAATAATATTAAAATTTAAAATTAAAGTTGAAGTCTAAATAATGATAATAATAACAAAACTATTAATGATGATAATGAAAATAATCATAATAATAATAGTAATAATGATAGTGATAATAGTATCATAGAAAAGGTATAATAATAATGATGAAAATAATATTAATAGTAATAATAACAATAGTAACAAAAGTAGTAGTAATGGTAACTATATTTATAAGAAACAGTATATAATGTTAATAATAATAGTATCATCTCATGTAATAATAATAATAATGATAATAATAATAATAATAATAATAATAATAATAATAATAATAATAATATTAATAATAATAATAATAATAATAATAATACTAACAACAACAACAACAACAACAACAACAGCAGCAGCAGCAGCAGCAACAACAACAACAACAACAACAATAACAATAACAATAATAACAATAATAACAATAATAATAATAATAATAATAATAATAATAATAATAATAATAATAATAATAATAATAATAATAATGATGATGATGATGATGATGATGAAGAAGAAAGACAAAACATAAACCCAGTAACGGAAGAGGTCGAAGACTACGAAATCACAGAACTCATCGAAGTAGAACTCACAGAGGAAGAAGCAAGAGAAGTGGAAAACATCAAACAATGCCAAAAAAAGGAACGACCCCAAATAACTACAGACTAATAACCTGTTTACCAACAATGTGGAAAATCCTGACGGCACAACTGAGAGAACAAATCTACCAGTCCCTAAACAAACGTTGACTACTCTCCGAAGGACAAAAAGGATGCCGTAAAGGGAAAAGTGGGACGCATGACCTCCTATACATCGATCAAAAGATCCTGAAGGAGGTAAAAAACAGAAAAAAGAACATATCCATGGCATAGATTGACTACAAAAAGAATCCCTCAAGCATGGATAATTGAATGTTTGAAAATATACAAAATACCTGAAGGGATGATTAATCTTATTAAGAAAGCAATAAGAACATGGAGATTGGAACTGACAGTCGAAGCACAACACCTGACTGAGATAAAGATACAGAGAGGCATCTTCCAAAAAGACTTCCTATCACCACTACTGTTTATAATAGCTATGATGCCACTGAACTACATACACAGAAAATGTAGTGCCGGATACAAGTTTACTAAGAGTAAACCACCTGATGTACATGGATGACCTGAAATTATTTGCAAAACCAAAAAGGAACTGGAAAAGCTGATAAATACGACTAGAATCTTCAGCCAGGACATCCAAATGGAATTCGGAATGGAAAAGTGTGCACTACTAGAAATAAAAAAAGGAAAACTGGAGACAACAGAGGGCATGGAACTCCCCAACCAAGAGGAAATGAGGGCGCTAGGCGAACAGGATATGTACACATATCCTGGAGTTCTGGAAGCAGACACCATCAAATCTACAGAAATTAAAGAAAAGATTGGAAAAAAATATTTAAGAAGAACAAGAAAACTCCTAGAAACGAAATTATATAGCAGGAATCTAGTAACAGGAATGAACACCTGGACAGTAGCACTAATAAGATAATCTGGACCATTCATAGATTGGGGCAAAGAGGAATTCAGGCACCTTGACCAGAGGACTAGAAAATTAATGACCATGCACAACGCATTATATCCAAAAGACGATACGGACGGACTCTACATAAAAAGAAACGAAGGGAGAAGAGGACTGGTAAGTATAGAAGATTGTGTGGAAGACTCAAAAAAAGAGCTGGAGAAATACATAACTCAACATATGGAAATCCTTATCACTGCAGCAAGAGACACCGTTCCAACGAACAACTCAGGAAGCACCGAAACCAGAAACAAAACGACAAAAAAAAGAAAAGTGGGAAGAAAAATAACTACATGGACACTTCAGAAGACTGACAAGAGAAGAAACCAACGAAAATAGCTAGGCATGGCTAAGAAAAAGACACTTGAACAGAGAAACGGAATCTTTACTGATGGCTGCACAGAACAATGCAATTAGGACAAACTACATTAAAGCTAAAATAGATAAAACCCAGGAAAACAGTAAATGCAGACTGTGTGGACAAGGAAACGAAACAGTAAATAATATAATAAGTGAATGTAGAAAACTAGCCCAAAAAGAATACAAAAACAGACATGACTGTGTGGAGAAAGCAGTACACCGGGAACTGTGCAAAGAATTGAATTTCAAATACGCAGACAAATGGTACAAACATAAACCAGAAACACTACTGGAAAACGAAAAACACAAAATCATCTGGGATATTGATATACAAACAGACAAACTCATACAAGAAAAGAGACCGGATGTTATAATAATACATAAGAATGAAAAATATTGTAAAATCGTAGACTTCGACGTTCCAGCAGCCACAGAGTGAATATCAAAGAAACGGAAAAACTAAGTAAATACACGGAACCAGCCAGAGAAGTGAAAGGAATATGGAGCATGAAGAAACCTAGTATAATACCATTAATCGTAGGAGCACTAGGAACAATCCTCACCAAAAAACTGGAAAAAAGCCTGGGAGAAATTGGAATCAAAGGGATCATTGGAGCTATACAAAGGACGACAATGTTCAAAACAGCTACAATCTTCAGAAAAATCATTGAATGCGAAAACCAATCTGCATAAGCTACGAAGGCTCACACGGAATCTACTACAGGAAGAAAACGAAATCACAGAAAGAACACATCACGAACAAAGGGACAGAATATGCAAGAAACATCAATTCATAAGCTCCCCCAATAAATTACACCAGATTCAACTGACACGACACAAAAATAATCCAATGAACAGAAATAGCCAGAAACACCATCATCTTCCCGCCTCCCTCAGAAAAAATGGTACCAGCTAGGCTGACACCACATAAAATATTTGCATAGGGTCAAGGAGGATGAGAAGACCGAGGAGGGACAGCACAAACCAGACCTCCACTGGAAGTGCAGAGACTGCTGAGACCTTGGGGAGGCTTATTGCCACCCAAATCCCAGAGAAGACCAATGGTCCTTACCAGCGATAAATCAATGGTAAACGGCTGTTGTGATACTGCAAGTTTATTTGCGGTGGCTATCGAAAAGAGGTGGAGAATACTAGAAATGGTAGGAGACTTGTTGTCACTCAGACTCCATGGAATACCACCGCTTGTCGTTGAGCAATCAGTGATGACCTGTGTGAGAACTCCTAGTGAGTACATAATAATAATATCTGGGGAAAATGAAGTAAACATCAAGATTATGCAGAATGCATCAAAGATATTGAAAGGGAGGTGTCCTCTAGAGTAGAGGGCAAACGAATATAACAGTCACCGTTGAGATGCTGATGGGGAGTGTTAAAAAGCTTTCAAATTGGAAAGCACCTGGACCTGACGGAGTCCAGGGATACTTGTTTAAAAGTTTTCCGGCCTTTCACCCACGTCTTGCAGAAATGATAAACGTCTGTTTGACGACAGGTAGCTTCCCTAAATAGCTGACAAGGGGCACCACAGTCTTAATCATAAAATATAAAACAAAAGGGGGTGAAGTGACAAACTTTAAACCGATCACTTTCCTCTCAGTTATGTGGAAACTTTTCACTAGCATATTGTCTGAAAGTATTTATGGTCATTTGGATTAAAACAATTTGCTGCCTGAGGAACAGAAAGGCTGCCGAAAAATATCACATTACACCAAAGATCAGCTTCTTATCGATAAAATGATGCTGGGAAACTGCAAACGAAGAACTACTAACCTCGCCATGGGGTGGGTGGATTATAAGAAAGCATTTAACATGGTCCCTCATTCAAGAATACACAAATGTCTGGAGATTTTCTTACGTAATGTAAAGGCAGAATATGGACTTGGAAAAGCACTTCCTACAGTATGACCTTAAGGTTTTCGGAAAGAATGAACCCCAACTTGATGCCCTAATGAACACGATTAAATTATTTAGTGACGACATACGAATGGAATTTGGCATCACTAAATGTGATATTCTTGCTATATAAAGGGGGGAACGTGTCCATTCAGATCGCCCTGAACTCCCAACTACAGATCTGATAAAGAATGTAGACAGTGAGAGAAGCTATAAGTACTTGGGAATTCTGGAGGCGGATAAGATTAAAAACAAGGAAATTAAAAACCAGGTCACAACTAAGTACAACAGAAGAGTAAGGGGTATTCTTCAATCACACCTCCACGGTTGAAATACAATTTATGCTATCAATGCCAGCGCAGTAGCTATCATTCGATACACTGCCGGTATATTGACTAGAGGTTTTGCAAATAAAAGAAGATGCAGATCGATTGTATCCACCTAGAAAGGAAAGTGGTGGGGGTCTACATAGTGTTGAATATGTTGTGAATATAGAAGAAGGTTGTCTATATGAATATATTTCTGAAAGTATTGAGATTATTCTTTGTGAAGTGAAATAAGACGAAATACTAAGTACTTGAGGGAAGAATCAAAGGTTACAAGAAAGAGGGTTAAAATGATTTGGAAAGAAACTACGCAACATATTTTTAAGAATAGTGCATTTAGAGATAATGACAGCTGGAATTGATTGGTCGTGGGTGATCTCAAAAGATCTACTGAGAGCACCTTAATGGCAGCCCAGGAACAAACCACCCGAACTAGGTCTATCAAACATTACATTGACAAAACTGCAGAATCACCGATATGCCGATTGTGTAATGAAAGAGAAGAAACCTTAGCACATATAGTATCTGAATGGCGAATGCTAGCACAAAACCAGTATTTAAAAAATGGAGACACGACAAAGTAGCTCAGAATATATGCAAACTTTATGAATTGGATCACAATGAGAGGTGGTTTGAACATAAGCCAGAAGTGGTACAGGAGAACGATAATGTCAAACTTCTTTGGGGGATGCGTCTACAGACTGATAAGGTTCTTGAACATTTCCAACCCGACTCAATCTATCTAAACAAAAACATGATAACTTGCTTACTCATTGATACCAGAGTGCAGGAAAAAAAAATATCATGATCTTAAATGGGAATTAGACTATGGGAATGTAAAGAAGTAACGGTGATTTCCGTTGTAATTGGAACGCTTGGAACCATAACGAAAAGCCACTATAAATTGTTTAAACAGATTGACGAGACTCTTCCAATTCTGTTAGGAACAGCGAAATTGTTATGGTACAGCTTGAATGTCTAAGGTCAAAGGAATTCACTTGATGTTCAAAAAAGAAATTCTACTAAAAACATCAAAAAGTTGAGACAACAACAATCATCATCATCATAATAATAATAATAATAATAATAATAATAATAATAATAATAATAATAATAATAATAATAATAATAATAATAATAATAATAAAATAAAAAATAAAAAAATAAAAAATTACAATAGTAAAACGAAAAGCGAAAATCGTTAATTCAGTAAGCCAAATAGAAATTTAATTATTTAAAATATACATATTATATGTTTGTGTTATAAACAGTCTATTAGTTTCTCAAGTATAATATAATCTGTTCATTAGTTAAAATATGAATGAATAAATAAGTCAAAAGGTGAAAGATATGGACACAACGATGAAGAAAATAATTAATAAAAAGATAAATGAATAAATAGATAAAATAAATAAATAAATGAATGAGTAAATAGATAAATAATTGAACAAATAAATAAATTAACTTATATTACAAAATAAGTCAATAAAAGGTGGATTAATAAGTAAGTAGATAAGTAAATGGGTACATATGTGGATGGGTATAAGTGTTTAATGTGTGTAGGGGGAATATGGGTGGATTAAAACACAACCATTTACCTCGTTTCTAATTACCTAACCTATGTTAATAATTGAATAAATAAACGAATAAGTATGTGCGTTAAAATGTAAAGTGTTATTGTTTATATACATGGGGCACTAGTATATAATGTGTAGGGGAACAGTGTTTTATGGGGGAGTTATTAATTCTAGGAAATAGGGTAGAGACTATAGGATGATGGTTTGGGTTGAGGTTTATGGTTTTTAATTTTTATTTTCTAATAATATTATGGGTGCAAGGGGTGTTGGTTATTGAGAAGGTGTGGTTTATTATGTCTACAATTAATTGAGGGTTTTTTGTTTAAACGTTTACCTCCATCACTAAATTTAATGAACTCAAGCTTCTCATTTAGTGAATTTAGAGAACTTTGGGTGCTGGTTTTTCTAATGGTTTTCCATTCGATTATTGATTATTTATTGTAATCGGTTCGTTCCTAGTGGTATATATAGAGTGATTTCTTTTTAAATAGCCCACATAGTTTAAGGGGCATTTATGGTTAGTGTATATTTCTTTGAAGGAATTTCCAGAAATTTGTATATAATATATTTTCTGAGATGAATTTTATTTAGTTTTAATCGTTGCCTGGTAGACTATTTGGGTTGAAAGGCATTTTTGCTTCAGAGGATATTCTGTTTTATTTATACAGCTACGGGTCTTTATTTTTATTGTTTTATTGTTAGATTAAATACTGCTGCTGTCGTTTAATATTTTATTATTATGCTTTTTAATTGTTTTTCTAAATTTTCACCGCAACTGTTACTTAATTTAAGGGTGTTTTTGTTAAAGATTTTATGTGGCATATTATTTGGATGGAAATGCAAGTCAATTAAATTTAGGAATCGTGCTTAATTAGTTTCTTATGACTATGGATCAAATTCGATACATATCTGATATATTTGAATTTTTAAATTGGCGGTTGTCCCCTAAAAACCCTATAAAATAATCCAAAGAAACTGTAAGGTATCTGAATTTCTATAAAGAGCTTCCACAACTTTTGACCCTTTTTCATAAAGCTAAATCTTTATGCCTAACGTTCCCAAATTAATAATGACCTGTTAATTCATTTACGAGTGAATCCTGTACATAAAAACATATAAGCATATACACACACTTAACTTTATAAACATATATATATATATATATATATATATATATATATATATATATTCCTTTTCTTTCTTCAATTCATTTAACGTCACTTTTCCATTGTTCAAGGGTTAGACGTTTTCTGACGTGTTCAAGCTCATTCTCCAGTTCTTACGGTCTAGTCAAATCACTTGCTTCCAAGTTTTCCTTGGCGAGTCAACCTTCCTGCAATGTAGACATCTATGCTTTTGCAACAATTTATCCAGATATATTAAATTTGATTATGTCTAATTACAGTAGCTGTCAATATCTACGCAGACGCTGAGTCAGCCTTTATAATTAAAGTAATTTGTTTGAATAAAAAATTAAAACAATAAATATTAATATAATAAATATGTAATCAATAATTTAAGTAATAAAATGTAAAGTAACTTTATCGTAGTTCTACATTTCGTAACTGAAAAAAGAAGATTCGTTTCATTGTTAACGTTTTCCAAAATGTAAATTAATGTTTATTGATTATTTTGAAGAATGGAAAAAATAAATGCTAAATTAGAAATGATGCATCCCAACTCTTATGACAATCTTCATAGGTTCAGAATCATTTCTACCGGATTTCACACTGGTGTGTTTGTTGGTGGTTAATCAACTTTTTAAGCATTGTAAGGTCAAACAGTTTTCTTTCTTCTCTAGAATAAGACAGTATTTACAATATTTATCTCTGTGGACGTGTTTTTAGAGTATGGCATTTGACTATTTCTAATGTGTGAGTGATTTTGTTTGATTTTTAGGTTTTGCATGCTTTTTGCTTTTTACGTAGTTTTAAATATTATTTGGGCGATTCTTTCGAATAGAGTTTTTCGAGTTGTTTGTTTGGTAACAAGATAATTAACATTTCTTGCAAGTTAATTGGTAATTGTTTCTTGTCAGATATTTTGTTAATACTGATTTTTTTTATTAAATATATTTGTACAAATTAGTTCCTTTAAGAAAAAAGTTATATTTTACAATAATGTTTTTGAATTTGGTATTTTGTAATATTTACTGCATACATGTGCATATTCTTTTGCATTTTATTGTGTTATTGTTAGTCATTGATTGCAATGGTTACACCGATGTTTATATGAGGTGAAGATAGAGAGTTTCCCTGGAAAATGCCTCTCTGTATGATTATCTCCGGAAAGTGTTCCAAATTCGTCCAATAGTATGTTGTTTCTCTTCCTAGTAAATTCGTCGTTTCCCAGCCAAATATGGCAGACAATGAATCGTCTGCATTTTTCTGACCTCACAAATGAGTAAGTAAACCCAAATAAATTGTTTGGGACTAATTTCAGATTTACCGTAAATTATTTTTTAAGGAAATACCAGTGGGAAATTAGTCAAAAACAATTTATTTGGGTTTACTTACTCATTGTCCGCTATTTTGGCTGGGAAATGACTAATTTACCCTCTTCCTTTATTTTTTTCTTTGTGAGTGTGTGTGTGTTTGTAAGTCAAAAAAATATTTTAATTTACATTTTTCTTTTTTTTTTCATCTTACGTTTCTTTCTTTTCTCCTTTTTATCGTCGTATTTCGTCTTTACCTGTGGTTTGTTCTGCTTAGGACCCGACTTTGTGTTGTGCTCTGTGGATTTTTTTCTTTTTCTCTTTCTTCTTCGATTCGGACCTAAACATCTTGCTATTTGTGTTTCATGCTGTGCGTGGTAATATCTTGGCAGAGTGTTCTGGTCACAGCAGCCAAATAACTATGAGTAACATGACCCGTTATCTTAGCGAAAGAGTTCACGTAAAACTTGCAGAACTTCATTCAAAACCTGTCAAAACAGTCAATTTCATTATTTACATTCTATTTACAAGTTTGTTTTGTGTAACATATTTTCGTAATAGAATAGCAAATATAATAATCATTGTCCTATCCATTACTAATTATTATATTAATATGGTTATTCCTTCTATCACTATTATTATTAGTAGTAGTAGTAGCAGTAGTAGTAGTAGTAGTAGTAGTAGTAGTAGTATTACACTCACTGGGAGTTTTCACACGAGTTAGTATAAGCGAATGCTCACTGACAATAATCTGTGGCGTTCCATGGAGTCTGAGTGACAACAAGTCTCCCCAAATTTCCAGCACTTTTCACATCTTTTCGATAGCCAATGTAAATCACTTTGCATGATCGCAATAGCCGTTTACCGTTGATTTCTCTCTAGCAACGACCGTTGGTCTTCTTTGGAATTTGAGTGACAATAAGCCTCCCCAAGATTTCAGTACTCTCCGCATACTTTCAGTGGAGATCTGGTCGGTGCTTTCCCTCTGTCTTTTCATCCTTCTTGATCTTTCACGGCAGTTTTATGTGGTACCAGCCAACAAGACTGATGTCATCATTATATGCATGTGTGTATGATTGGCTTTTTTTCTTTTGGGTGGGGGTAGTTTAATAGATTTATAGCAGTTTCCCTTGGTTTCAGTTGTTGTTTTATCTATAAGTTTAGTTCTTTTTCTATTTAAAATTTTCTGTGGTCTATTCGTGTCCGTTGATCATGTTGATTGATTTCTGCATTAAAGGATTTTCCTTAAGATTTATATATATATATATATATATATGCTACCATATATATATATATATATATATATATATATATATATATATATATATATATATATGCTACCATATATATATAATGCTACCATATATATATATATATATATATATATATAATGCTACCATATATATATATATATATATGCTACCATATATATATATATATGCTACCATATATATATATATATATATATATATATATATATGCTACCATATATATATATATGCTACCATATATATATATACCATATATATGCTACCATATATATATATATATATATATATATATATATATATATATATATATATATACCATATATATGCTACCATATATATGCTACCATATATATGTATATATATATCATATATATGCTACCATATATATGTATATATACATATATATGCTACCATATATATGTATATAATATATATGCTACTATATATATGTATATATAGATATATATCATATATATGCTACCATATATATGTATATAATATATATGCTACCATATATATATATATATATATATATATATATATATATATATATATATATATATATATGGGAAGAGAAGGATGAAGGTAATCCGACGTGATGGTAAAATGAAAAAGGAAAAACCAAAAACTGGATGTTTTTTTATGTGTACATCAACGTTTCGTCTTTATTTATAAGACTTCATCAGGATGATGATATAGGGAAAAGATATCATGCAAGCACGGATACATGTAGGGTAGACATGTTGGGAAGAAAAATAAAATAAAATGAAAAATAATGGCAGCGTCTAGCTGGACGTCCGTACTTGTTAGAGAATGAAAAATGAGTGGGAGAAAAAAGGGGAAGGGTGGAGGGAGCAAGGACTACTGTGGCTGGCGATGAGAGAAAGAGGTGGGGGATGAGCAGGGGTAAAATGGATGGCAGAGAGAGATTGGAGGAAAGAGGGGGAGGGGGTGTTTGACCAGATGGCTGTGGTCGAGATTGAAGGGGAAGAGTGAGTTGGAATGTTTGTGTGTGTGGGGTGTATGCAGGGAAATGGGGATGGGTAGAGAGGGAGGGGGGGCTGTGATTTTGGTGGATGGGCGAAAGTTATAGTCTTAGAGAGCGTTTGAAGAAAATGAGGGAATTTAAGAAGAGGTATGGGAGAAAATGGATGAGAGGGGGAAGAGGGAGGATTTGTCGTGATAGGGTGTGAAATATTTGAAATATTTGGAAAATGATAGCAATGAGTGAGGGATTGGAGTGGGTGGGGGAGGGGGGTGATTGAAAGGGTGGGTGAGGAATATATTTGAAATATTTGGAACATGAGAAAGTTTATTTGGACTGTAGTATTAAAAATGTGAGGGAAAAAATAAGAGAAGATTCAGGGAGAAAAGGGAAGGTGTGGGTGAATGGAAGAGTGTCATAACATCACTAAATCCATCAAAAGATTCAATACACAACATACAACCAAACTAAACAACAAACTCAACAAACTTATCCAAAACAGCAAATGGAAAACTCTAGGACGTCCGGAACTCATAAACAACCTCACCACCTATAAACTTTCTAACATAGAAACTGAAGCTCTCAGTTTCGGTTTAAAATTCGCCACTGGAATACACTCTAACACCACCACCAACACAGTTCTAAAAAATTACAGACACACTGACACAGATTTCACCAAAGGCTTCATTCAAGGCATAATCTCAACTACCACCACTCTCCCTAATGACCCCGTCTTACCCAAGAGATACATAGACACTCTTAAACACCTAGCTAACAACAACAACATACTCATATCACCATCTGACAAAGGAGGGGGCATAGTAATCATGGACAAAAATTCATATATCAAAAAAATATCTACTCTATTATCCGACGAAAACACATACACTAAAACTGACCAAAAAACTATAGATAAAAACATAGAACATTTTAACAAATCTTTCAAACACCTAATTAAGAACAACAAAAAATGGGCATCAAACATTGAGTATCACCCTATCATTCCCACATTATACGGGCTCCCCAAAACCCACAAACCTGACACCCCCATGCGTCCAATTGTATCAAGCATAGGTAGCACCACACACAAAATCGCACGGGCCATAGCTAACATCCTCACTCCACTAATGGGTACCATCAGTCCCTCCCACATAAAAAATTCAGGCGACCTTCTCAGCAGAATAAAAAACATCAACGTAGAAAATAAAAATATACACAGCCTAGATGTAACTTCGCTCTACACTAACGTACCTGTAAAAAAATGCCTACACTTACTTCACACACATATAAAGAAAACAAAAACCAACCTACCTTTTCCCCCAACACTTTTATAGAAATAATTAGACTCATCACTGACATAACATATTTCCAATTTAACGAAGTATTCTACAAACAAAAATTTGGACTCCCCATGGGCAACCCCCTTAGCGGTGTATTGGCCTGCCTCTTTTTAGAATTCTTAGAATCCGGTCCTTTCAAATATAGACTACCTCCTAACATCGAATACTTTAGATACATAGATGATATTTTAATTTTCCTCCCCACAGACACACAAATCATTCATGTTAAGGATAAACTCAACACAGTAGAACCCTCCATAAAATTCACCCATGAGACTGAAATAAACGGCTCTATTCCCTTCCTTGATACTCTTATAATTAAGTCCAACAATAAACTAGAATTTAAGGTACACCGCAAAAACACTCACAAAAATGACTACATACATTTCTACTCCCACCATCATAGCAAGATCAAAACAGGTATAATTATAGGCTTCTTCCTACGCGCCCTTAGAATATGTAGCCCCCCACACATAGATGAAGAAATAAAATACATTTTTAATTCCCTAAAAACATTGCAATACCCCACACATTTCATATTAAAGGCCAAGAAAAAAGCCTTCCAAATATTCTCCAGAAACACCACACAAAAAATCAAACCCCTAACACCTCTCTCATAGACAGACCCCTTCTCCTACCCACGCATTCCAATAACACATCCATATGCAACACGCTCAACAAACTAGGCATTCCAATAGTACAAACCACTTCTCAATCCATAAAACAAACTTTAAACACATCCAGACATTTCCAAAAAACACCCACATCCCATGCCGGCTTATACACTGTCCCTTGCAATGATTGCCATCAATTCTACGTGGGAGAAACACAACGTGAATTAAAGAAACGATTAAATGAACATAAAAGGGATATAAAAAACAACAACCCTCTTAGTGCACTTTTCTCCCATGCTCTAGAATATGGTCATGCATTCAAATTTGAACAAGCCAAAATCACTAAACACATCCACAACAAATCTCGGCGAAGATTATTGGAAACTGCACTCATCACATCCTCCACTACTATCAAGCAGCGAAATGGTTTCTTTAACCTATCACCCTTAATAAGCAAGATCATCCTCACAGAACAAAGTCTTTTGCCTGATCATGGCTAACTTTTATTTTCATCTCTAACCTTATGACACTCTTCCATTCACCCACACCCTTCCCTTTTCTCCCTGAATCTTCTCTTATTTTTTCCCTCACATTTTTAATACTACAGTCCAAATAAACTTTCTCATGTTCCAAATATTTCAAATATATTCCTCACCCACCCTTTCAATCACCCCCCTCCCCCACCCACTCCAATCCCTCATTCATTGCTATCATTTTCCAAATATTTCAAATATTTCACACCCTATCACGACAAATCCTCCCTCTTCCCCCTCTCATCCATTTTCTCCCATACCTCTTCTTAAATTCCCTCATTTTCTTCAAACGCTCTCTAAGACTATAACTTTCGCCCATCCACCAAAATCACAGCCCCCCCCCTCCCTCTCTACCCATCCCCATTTCCCTGCATACACCCCACACACACAAACATTCCAACTCACTCTTCCCCTTCAATCTCGACCACAGCCATCTGGTCAAACACCCCCTCCCCCTCTTTCCTCCAATCTCTCTCTGCCATCCATTTTACTCCTGCTCATCCCCCACCTCTTTCTCTCATCGCCAGCCAGAGTAGTCCTTGCTCCCTCCACCCTTCCCCTTTTTTCTCCCACTCATTTTTCATTCTCTAACAAGTACGGACGTCCAGCTAGACGCTGCCATTATTTTTCATTTTATTTTATTTTTCTTCCCAACATGTCTACCCTACATGTATCCGTGCTTGCATGATATCTTTTCCCTATATCATCATCCTGATGAAGTCTTATAAATAAAGACGAAACGTTGATGTACACATAAAAAAACATCCAGTTTTTGGTTTTCCTTTTTCATTTTACCATATATATATATATATATATATATATATATATATATATATATATATATATATATATATATATATATGGTACCAAAGGTATTTAAGCTTTTTTTATGCAACTTTTATTCCTATATAATTTTATTGTTAGCTATAATATCGCACGATAGTTCTTGGGTGTAGTGTTGTGGTATTATTATTATTATTATTATTATTATAATTATTATTAATAATAATGTTATTTGACATGAAAATTACCATATCACTCTGTAGTCTTAAGGGTAATATATTATTATTATTATTATTATTATTTATGATTATTATTATTTATTTATTTATGTATATATTAGTGAAATTAAAGCTGAATTATTTCTACATTTGATTATTGGGAAAATGGTCGTTTGATCAGTACCATTGGAGAGTCATGAATTTTATAACTGTCCTGTTGTCAAATCTCCGAAACAGTTACATGGTAAACAGCTGATGACCCCGTTTTAATATTTCACGCTCAAGTTAAGGTCCCCTGTTTTTGTTTAACTGTTAGATACTTGAATCTCCTTTTTTATTTATGAATTTTCCAACGGTGGGTCGGCTCATGCAAGTGCTAAGTTTGCGATATCTTGGATTTAGTTAGTTTCTTTGGGAATTTAAACTGCATTTTCTTTCTTTGTTTAAATGACTCAAAGCTTCTTTAGACTAATACATATGTGTGTGTGGGGGGGTGCGCGCATGTGTGTGTGTGTATGTATATATATACATATGTGTATATATATATATGTATATATATATATATATATATCGCTGCTTAACTTCTGTTTTATGCGTAAAAAATGTATTGAGAACATACTTACCCATGACCTTGTTCCAGACAACGTCCATTTTACTAAAAAATTTTAACTTAAATGTTTCTATTTGTCCGTAAATGAATTTCTTTCTTTTCTTCTTTCTTTGCAGCCAAATTCCGCAAAGAATTCAAAGCCGTCTGCATGTGTTGCGTGCCCCGCCTAAAGAGGGGGCCCATACACCGCAACCCAAAATGGGGGGAGAGCTACAACTTCAGTTACAGTCGGACCCACTGCCAAACTGAACAATTTACGCTAACTTCTGTGAAGGACTGAACTAGACCTTCTCTTGTCGACGCTGACAGCTCGACCTCATCTCGCAATACTCGCCTCACAACATGTCTGCCATAAACAAAAAATGATGCACTCTGTTTTAATCATCGTGGTCGTAATTAATAAATTAAACATTAAACATTCAATGTAAAGTCTACCCTCGTATCTCAGAAAAGAAATTACTCTATTATTCGACGTCAAGGCGGCTCCAGAGTCAAAGATTCATTCTAAATTTTAGCTGAGACGAAAATGAGTATAAAAATTAGTAAATAGGTGTTTATAGATACAAAATTTAAAAAAAACGTGTATTATTTTGATTATTCGGACTACTATTCTCATCTTGGATACTATTCTCACAGTGTTTCGGCTGACGCAAGGACCTGCAGCACAACGGATAAAAGTGCTAAGTAATAATCAGTTTTAAATGATAGTCTTTCGGAGGTTGATCGATTATTTGAACTATGTTCTCATCTTTGATATTATTCTCACAATGTTTCGACCGATGTAATCTCCGACTTTCTTCGGGTGCGTATTATCTAACTCGGAATTTCCAAATGAACCCTTTATCAAATCTACGGGGGTAAGTTGTATTTCTTTGCGCAACGAATAAAGGTGCTAATCAATAAAAATAATAATCAGTTCTAAGTGACAGTTTTCTGGAGGTTGAAGTTTCAATTCGCAGTACGGGCGATACTAAAACTATAATTACGAATTATGTAAGACTTCTATCCGATCGAACGAGAACAATCTACCACCGTAGATTAGATAATGGGTTCCGTTCGAAATTCCGTACAGAGTTCCTCGTTCGACATAAGGATTCCCGAATTCGATAAGGCGCACCTGAAAGAAGGTCGGGGATTACATCGGCCGAAACATTGTGAAAATAACATACAAAATGAGAACAGTATTATAACTTAGCACTTTTACCCGTTGCGTCAAAGGTCCTTGTTGTCTTTTGTACAAATTATCGAGTTCGACAGAAAGATTCCTGAATTTGACAATGAGAACAGTAGTCCCAATAATGCAAAGAATGCAAATTATCAATCCTTATCTCTAAACTTCCGAACATAAAAAATAACGTTAAAGCAAACAACATTTTGTCTTATTAATCTTTCGAGTAATTTTTTCATAGACTTTCATGTGAGAAGAATCGGTATAATGGCTAATAATAAATTGAAATTTTAGACAAAATCAAATATTGTTAGAAACATGGAAACAAATCACTATATTAATAAAACTATCACCAAGATCTCGGGTTTTTGCGATGTCGCTTCTTTGAGGCGTGTATAATTCCGTTTTTATTATCATACCCACCCCTTGTTATCATCGTCGTCTCATCAACTCACACGGACGCCAAAGCTTATTTTAATGGAGATTTATTAGACAATTACAAAGACCAGAGACAGGTATATACTTTTAGAGGTCGTTGCTGTGTTAGGGATAGATAGATAGATAGATAGATAGATAGATAGATAGATAGATAGATAGATAGATAGATAGATAGATAGATGGCTTTGGCCGCCGCACTATACTAGTTCACATCGTGTGCCTCCCACCTCCACCCCACGAGACGAGTAACGTTTTTTCGTGACTGTCTCGTTCGAGTGTCTACTGACAAAGACGTTATACCCTTACTTCCGCTTATACGCTGAGTTTATTCTTTCTGACCACTGATCCGTCAATCATTCTATCGAATGAAGCTGCGTGCTTTCGCTCTGTCACGGATTGTGTGCAGATTGAATATTTTTGGAATTTATTATTAATCGAATATTTATTGAAATCAAAAATCTAATGAGAGAAAACTAAAACTATTTTTAATATTATTTTTTTATATATTGTAAACATGGTTATATTTTGAATTATTTTCTATCTGCCATCCATTCGGAAATATGTCTCCACTGGGCAACACCGGGTAAATAAAACTAGTTTTTAATAAAATAAAAAAATTTTAAAAACAGAAACAAAGTTTACCGGCCGACAAAATGCTGAAAACTTTATAAAAGAAAGAAAACATTAATGAATGAATGAATTAGTGAAAACAAGAATGAATGAAAGAATAGTGAAAGAAATGGAAGAATTATAGAAATAAAGCAATAAAGAATGAATGCGTAAACGAAATAATGACAAAAATAAGCAATGAATAAATGAAAGAAAGAATTAATAAATGAATGAAGGAATTAAAGATAGGATATAGGAATGATGAACGAAAGAAGAAATCAATTAGTGAAAACAAGAATGAATGATATAATAATAAAAGAAAGGAAGAATTAAAGAAAGAATGAAAGAAAAAATGAAAGAAAAAATGTGTGAAAGAAAGAATAAAAGAAAGAATAAAAGAATGAATGGATAAAAGAATGAATGAATGAATGAATGAATGAATGAATGAATGAATGATAGAAATAATGAATGGGCGAAAGAATGTATGAATAAAATATAGAATTAAATAAATAAATAATATATTAACGAAATAGAGGGAGAAAGGGAAATAAGAATATTAAGTTATGTAAATAGTGATGAAACGTTAAAAATCTTTTTAAAAATTTAAAGAAAAAAAACATGATGTCCATATGAAGACAGTTGTCATATATTTATGTAGTATATTCCTAAATAGATGGAATTAAGATCTGTCAGAGCTAAGAATTGTAAAAAGAAATTCAGTTTAGGCAGCTGCACAATTAGGATTATGAATTGAGTATTAATAATCATAATTCTGCTATGATTTATGGAAGTGAAACCTGATTATCAAGCGTTAAAGACATGCGTTGTATGGAGATAAATAATATGAGAATGATATGATGTAATGTGACTCTTGAAGACAGGCTTTCGTCTGATGACCTCTGTGGAAGATTAGAACTGAACAGTATAGGGAGATGTGTGCAGATCAGACGATTTCGATTATATGACCAGGTTGAAATAATATATGACAGTTCTTGGATTATTCGTGTAGAATCGTTGAGGTGGCAGAGTCAGTTCACATGGGGGAGGGGTCAAGGAAAACATGCGATGAAGTAATAAGAATGAACTTCAGAGAAAAACGGGATAAATAAGAACTGACCAGACTTAGGTTAGTTTGGTATTCAATTTCTAAAAGCCGCCCAACACATGCTAGCATGTAAAACAGGCGCTAAACTAAATATGATGATAATTATAACAGAGGGAATTTAACC
Organism: Sepiola atlantica; assembly: GCA_963556195.1. Taxonomy (NCBI): domain Eukaryota; kingdom Metazoa; phylum Mollusca; class Cephalopoda; order Sepiida; family Sepiolidae; genus Sepiola; species Sepiola atlantica. The sequence goes on from OY744516.1 coordinate 173,022,808, forward strand.
TAACTTCTTTATTTATTCTTTAAATAAAAAGATAACGTAGGGTTAGGTTTTCACCTTGTTAAAATTGTGATGTAATACTTATCTCCCTTGTAATCTTCTGTGAGAGTTTACGACTCCATATTGGATTTTTCTAATGTAACCACTTTTATTCACCATTTCGCGTATACCAGTCAAATTGCTATAACTAACTCAGTTAATGTAAAAAGAAATACCAAAACATGATTTTTTTTAAAAACATGCTTTTATGAGTAATACCAGAACCCATTTAACTCTAAATAATAAGCGTCTATAGTTTAAGAAATGACCTAAATATCGACCAGTAATAAATTAAATTTGAATAATAAAAACTCATATTAACGTGTAGACACCCGAAAATAGAAAAGATGAAAACAAAATTTAAGTTGGAAGTTTAATGAACAAGAAGATGCTGAAAAGATTAGGTAATTTAGACAAATAAAGAAAGAAAAAAATGTAAATATTTAGTTTGTTTAGTTTGTTCCCCAAAAAAGATGCACTCTGGATTAGTGCAAGAGATTAAAATCGCCTCACTCTATAATGATTTCTTCTTCACTGACCGCGGATGGAATAGACGAAGTGTAGTATCAGAACAGATACTACACTTTGAATTATTTATTTGCTATAAGGTAAAGTTTTACAATGTAACAAATTAGACACGTGGTCATCAAAAGCATGAAAAAATGGGGGTCAAAAAGATTATAAAATGTCTATCCTACTCTTAACTAGAATCATCTAAGTCACTACAATACTACATTTACTCTAGGGGCCGCCCTGATTAGTTGGACATTTAATTTTTTCATAAATATATTTAATACAAAGATTTTATTGGAGTAAAACGAGGTGTGGGTAAAGAACAAAAAACAAAATATTTTCTAAATAATAGACCGCCACTGTTTTCCGGTTTGTTCAGAACCAAAAACAAGAGGAGTGGGATCTAAGTGAGAGAGAATTAAAACGGGAGCTAGAGTTTGAAGAATAGATGGTGTCCATCCAAGATAAACATAAGTTGGGGGAGACCGAGAACAAAAAATTGAAAGTGGGAAGTGGGCATTTTGGAGGATTTCTATCACCGGGGGAAGGGGAGTTAACTCATTTACTCTACTAGCAAAGAGGCTAAACTTACCCGAAGAGCTGAGGTTCGACATGACAAGGAACCGTGTGCAGGCAGGGAACACGTACTCGTACTTAATCCCTTGTCATACACACAAGCTTGTTACATGTATCCACCTTTTATCAAATACCGAGGAATTTAATCTTTTTCTTTCACATATACTACATTTTGTCTTAGCCAAAAAGTCAAACCGATATATAGAGAGAGAGATTCCGAAACCTTTAAATGGAATCAGGAACGATCAGTACTAAAAATCTTAAAACATTTGTATAAAATAGTGTATATTTATTTGCCTCCTCTGGTTAGACACAAGTTCAGGTGGGGTTTTAAAAATCCAGGTGAAATGCATTCAGCCCCGTCGTCATGATACTTTGGAAACACTTTGAAATACAAAAACACCTACCAGTATATTATATCTCTATAAAGCCACCATCTGCCCGTGCATGCGGTAGTGTTGCTACATCTGTGCTGGTGCACCAACCACTAGCCTCTCCTTCTTGAACAGGGTGAACAAAAAGAGAATTTCTAACCTAATAGATCCCGCATTTCTTGTCAAGCTGCAACTCTTGTCGCATCGCCGCAGTGTGGCATCCCTGTGCATGTTTTACAAGTACTTCCACTGAAATGTGCTCCGATGAACGTACTGCACTTGTACCCGCTCCTCTACGTAAATACTCCCGACCCACCCGACCAGCAGCAAAATCATAGCTATTTTATTTAGATGTCCCTAGATGGCTGAAGAATTTCTACTCTAATAGCTTCTTTTCTTGGGCTGCTTGCCTTTGGAAATTCTTCCTTACTTCTTGTTATCCAGATCGTACCAACATACAGAAATTTACATTAATGTAAACAAATATATTGCTGCCCAACTCCCCACGCAGGTTGCCTCCCCCTATAAACTTGGCCTCTATCACAGTAGCCCGTTACACTTCAGTAGTAAAGATTAGCTCTTAACGCTTAAGTGGTTAGGTCTGGGTGAACAAAAGTAAAAAAAGAGGGTTTCCTAAAGTGTTAACCTATTCATAAAATTAGCATTTTTTCAACAGCGGGTATTAGGCTATTGTCCATTTTTGTATTCATCTGTGCAAGATGAGATCAAGAGATCGATCATTTCTAGAGTTTTTTCGCAAAATGTTCATTTTGGATCACTTATATTTCCCATCATATGCCTCTGATTATTTCTAGTATTTGGCTCTGTGAAGCAAGGATAAAACTTTACGTGTCAGTCTTGAGACTAGAATTAGGTTTGGGATCTGTTCACGTTGCTGGTTGGTTATTATTCACACAGTGATTTATCTGGTCATTATTATTATTATTTGTATTTATTAGGAGTTATCACACAAGTCATCGCCAGTGATTGCTCATTGATAATAATCGGTGGTGTTCCCTGGACTATGAGTGACACTAAGCCTCCCCAGATTTCCAATACTCTCCACCTCTTTTCGATAACCATTGCAAATGACGTTGTATTATTGCAACTGCTGATTACCATTGATTTCTCGCTGGTAACGACCATTGGTCTCCTCTGGGATTTGGGTGGCACTCTCCGTGCTCTTGCAGTGGAGGTCTGGTTAGTGCTCTCCCTCCTCGGTCTTCCCATCCTCCTTGACTCTTCACGACTATTTTGTGTGGTATCAGCCGAAGTTGGTGCCATCACTTTTGTTTGTTTTTTGTTTTTTTTTGGGGGGGGACAGTTTATAAGATTTCTTGCAGTTTATGTGCTTTGCTTAGTGTGGTAGTATTCCCCCTGTGGTTTTGTTTTCTTCCTATTGTAACGTCCACGTGACTGGTTACCATTCATAGCTTATGCAGGTTGATTTCTGGATTCGAGAATTTTCCTTAAGATTGCAACTGTTTTGATCATTGTCGTCCTTTGTATGGTCTCAATGATCCCTTTGATTCCAATTTCTCCAATCCTTTTACATGTTTTGAGGACTGTTCCTAGTGCTCCTACGATTATTGGTATTTGACTTTCTTCATGCTTCATATTCCTTTCAGTTCTCTGGCAAGTTCCGTATATTTGCTATTATTATTATTATTATTATTATTATTATTATTATTATTATTATTATTTTACTGTTGTTAATATGGTGTTATATACAAGAATCTGGTATTATTATGTTATGGTTTTATGTATAAGAATATATTAGTTTACCGATTTACTATTAGTAGATATATTTGCTGATGATTACAAAAATGGCGTTCATTTAGATTAAAATTTGATGATGATGACAAACATGGCATATTATTTTTTCCTTCCTAGCTTGCGGATTATAATTTTCATCTTAATATACATTATTAAACAGAATTTACTTATTGTTATACATTTTATTACATTTAACACTGTAAACGCTTTTAGAGTCTTCGTTACGTATTTCTTTTAATTAACAAAACAAAACAACTTCTGCATCCTTTATTGAAGGCTCGCATGTTTTAATCTTTCCATATGAGGCGGGTATTCCGTACAATTGACAAGAAAAGTGTTTTTTGTTTAATATGATTGAGATTTTGATATAAAATAAATCCTTGTAAATATTGAGTCATGTAACTTTTTTGCCAGATAATAACTGACTGTAAGTAAATTTGTAGCTCCGTCTCTCTCTTTGGCTGACGTTGATATGACGGCAGAAGAAAAACAAATGAAAATGAATTACAAAGGAATAGAAAGAAAGAGAAATAAATGGGCATAAGCCTCATGAAGGTAGCAAATAACAAATAGTAAATGAAAACGTGACGAATATGAAACGCACTGGTGTAAAAGACAAGGAAACAAAACAAAAACAATACTTTTAGAGAAAATAAACTCCGAAAAGAAAAAATTGAAAGGGATATGTAAAGAATATGAAAGAATAGAAATGAGAGAAACAACATCGAATATAAAAATATTTAAAACAAGTCAATACTTAAAAGAAAACATGAAAAAAAGTAAACACAGAAAAAGGAGTGCGTCTCGTGTCAGACTGGCGTAAATGCAAGCAAAAACGAAAACAATATAAGATTGATATTAAACACGATGTGAACATGGAATCACAGAATATACAAGCGAAATAACGAACATACTTAAAAGTTCAAGTGACACCGTTTGTGAGAGTACATAGGAAAAAGAAAGAAGGGGGAATTAAAATCGGTCTCTTTTCTGTTCGTTGCTAGACGTAGCGAACGCATCACACCTGAGATTCGAAACCATGACGTCCAGTCACTACCAACCTTTACCACTGGCATCGGATGTCTTACCCACTGAGCTAATGAACCTGCGAACGGAAGAAAGTATATCGGTTTAAACGAATTCAGTCACTTGTTTACAAATGTCACAATACTGGTTTATTAACGAGCATCGCATTATGCTAAGACGAAACCATCATTTTCCTACACCAGAGTGCTCCACTCATAAAGGAGCGTATATTTATCTCGCCCTCTTTTACTACATGCTGATTTAAGTACTCTCTGATATTTGTTATGTCTCTGTGAGAATTTAGAGGAAAAATGACTCTTTTTTCAGCGTTGCATCTTTATTGCTTTATTTTGCTATCTAATTTACATGGTGTGTTTGTCCTTTCAGTAAACACGTATGCCAATTAAATAGTAAAATTATTCGTGAAGAAAATATAGAAGTAAACAGACTTATTTAACAGGTATATCATCACAGTTTATGATTTTCTTAATGAAATAAAAGCGTCTCGGGTAAACTAGTACATATATATATATATATATATATATATATATATATATATATATATATATATATATATATATAATGTATTCTATGTAATTGTTCTTATTGGTGATTGCAGCGTTTGTTGCTCTAATCTTATCAATTATTTCACTTCCTAAGTGATAGAGATGCAAAAATTTGCATTATTGGTCGCCCTTAACTTTATAGGACGTATTTTTCGCAAATATATATTTTTTTATTAATTCCATACGTACGTACGTGTACGTGTGTGTGTGGGTGTGTGTGTGTGGGGTGTGTGTGTGTGTGTGTGTGTGTGTGTGTGTGTGTGTGTGTGTGTGTGTGTGTGTGTGTGTGTGTGTGTGTGTGTGTGTGTGTGTGTGTGTGTGTGTGTGTGTGTGTGTGTGTGTGTGTCCAGCATTCTTTCATTTAAGCAAACGTTGTTAAAAATAACAGAATCCTTCGTTTGGTTATACCGTTTTATTTTTTTTAGTTTTCTGAAGATCTTTTTGTGTTAAAATTAAAAACAATAATGTATGTTCCATATGTATCACGACAGTTTTCGATTATTCGTCAAATCATCTTCAGGTGACAAAAACAAATAAACAAAGAAGCTAGAGAAAAGAAGACAATTTCAAAAGGCTGGAGAGAACGCGCACGTGAAGTCAGTTAGATGCCAAATGAACGGACTCGCTGTTAACAATTTAAATTCCGGAATGCCAGAATTAGCGTCACAGGATAAAATTGAATCACATTAAGCATTTTAAAATGTTGTTATTGGTTCTATACGTAATGTTATTAACTGTAGGTTGCTGATTTTTAATAAAGATGACATCGAGTATTTCTAATTGTTTTATTAACATATGGAACATACTTTTTTTTCTTATTTTAACACAGAAAGATCATTAGAAAAATATATATATATATATATAAATAATAAATAAGGTATACTTAAGGAATAGAATTATGATTTTTTTAACATGTGCTTCAATGAAAGAATGCTGCATAAATACACACAAACATGACAGAAGTAAATAGACACCCAACAGAAAATAAATAAATAATTAATATATAAAGAGGGAACTTAATGTCTTTGAGATCAAATGTTTAAGAACTATCCTTAGGGTAACTTTGCGGGGTAGACTAAGAAATGCATATATCTGAAAGAGGCTTAATATTAACATATCCATTAATAGCGTTATTCGAAAGAGATTAGCATGGTTTGGACATTTTCCTCGACTACCAGACTCCAGCTATGTGAAAAATCATATCAAGAAGATCCCATTCAAGAAAGATCAAGAGAACAACTACCAAAGAAATGGATAAACCAGATAAGGGTTGAGACTGGCATGCCGCTCTTGAGTTGAAAGAATTGCCCAAGACCGTGATAAGTGTCGGGATTTTGTTTTCAAGCTTGTGGTGAAGCTCCCTGTAGTATGCAAATAAGTTAAGTCAATTTAAAGTTTGAAACATTGATGGTCCTTTTCTTCTGTGTTTATATCGCGAAGCGGCATCGGCACAGGGTTTCTCCACCACCAACACCATACACGGTCAAAGGTTTGGTCGTCTTGAGATCTTATCATAGGGTATCAAACTATCTTTGTTTCGACCATCCTCTCGGCCTTTGTCCAGAATGATTCCATCATGAACCTCAGTGGCGTCGTTTGTGTCCATTATATCTCCGTACCAACACAGACGATTTTCTCCTATTTTGTCTTCGGATATGGTTGAGTATGATTAGACACAAAGCCCAACGAAACCATGTGGTCTCCATGAACTATTGTATTCTCTCCGCTTCCTTCGTCGATGGCAAGCACTGGGGACCGTTCAAAGCGGCATTAAAAATTTAAAGCATCGATATTTTATATTAATTGATATTTTTTGTGTTTCAGATATCAGTATATTTTATAGCACTATTTAAGTAGGACAAGTGTCAAATGAAGCAATAAAATTGTCAGTTTCAGAGGAGCCATGATATAGGCCAATCTTGAAGTAGGCTTAATCAGCACAAAATTGCCGTATGCCTCGGGATTTCACTTTTTACTGTTAACCAACTGATTGTCTAATTCATCAAAGATGGAAAATAATATCATCTCGCTTAGATTGAAGAAGACCCTCTTACATCAGTCTTTTTTATTTATGATAATAATTGTGTCTACTTACTTCTTCCATCTATCTATCTCTCTCTCTATCCACACACACACACACATACGTGTGTGGAAAAAACAAAAGGAAGAACAAATTAAAGACGGGAATAAATCATCAAAAAACGAGCGCTTAATTTGTTCTTCTTTTTGTCTTTTTTCACACATCGTGTCTCCACGACATTTCATTTTATGATGTATCGTGTATTTTATCCTAATATATTTATATATATATATATATATATATATATATATATATATATATATATATATAGAGAGAGAGAGAGAGAGAGAGAGAGAGAGAGAGAGAGAGAGAGAGAAAACGAAAGAGAGAAAAATACATACAGACTCCAGAATGTATCATGGTTTCATTGACACGGGTAAGCCTTTACTGTTTAGAAAAGACACTTACAACCTATTTCAAATCATCAGCGTCTCACGGAACGAAGACAGTTAAAAAAATGGAACAGGCGGAACGAAGACAGTTTGAAAAATGAAAAGGGGCGTTCCATTTTTCGAACTGTCTTCGTTCCGTGAGACGCTGGTGATTTGAAATGGGTTGTAAGTGCTTTTTCTAAAGCGTAAAAAACCTACTCGTGTCAATGACACACTGGTACATCTCTGGAATCTGTAATGTATAGTTTTTTAATGAATACTTCGTATTTTAGTTCTCGGATTCTTACGATCAAACACTTTATTGATTTTAACATAACCCAGCACTCTCTCTCTCTCTCTCTCTCTCTCTCTCTCTCTCTCTCTCTCTCTCTCTCTCTCTCTCATATATATATATATATATATATATATATCGGTCAAATTGATGCATAAATGTTCCGTGTGTTTTTGTTCCATTTTTCTTTCTTTTTTTGCTTGTCGAGTTGCTGTCTACAGTAGAAATTGATATCTCAAATAGGCTTGCCAAGAGAATCGTCTCAAACGAGCGGAAAACATTTTCATTGGTTGAAAATTGTTGAGTTCACACATTTATATGAAATAATCTTTTTTTATTATTTCGGAAAAGGCGGACATAATACGAAGCTATTGATTTCCATTCGATTCAGAAAGGAAGAAATGAAAAGGAAAGAAAGAGCTAAATGAACGGAAAATAAAAATATGTACAAGCTAGTAACCTTTTAGTATCAGCATAACGAATATTAATAAAAAGTTCGTTGCTGCTGTCTTCGATAAGTTGAAGCTCTCTGCCTCTGAGTTTGAAGCTTCCTGTGAGAAATTCGAGATGAAAGTGAACCCAGGCAAATACAAAATATTTTCCCTTTTTGAAGATAACCTATTATATGAAGGGAAGTGTATGTGTGTATGTGTGTGTGTATGTGTGTGTGTGTGTATGTCGAGCTAAAAGTCAAAACCACCAAAGAAACACCCACAAAATTGATATATATCAGCATTGCTCGGAATTAATAAAATTCTAAAATTCAGAAAAAATATTTATTCTTTGAGGGTAAACTGGCCACTATTTGATTAGGGGAGTAGGTTTTTCATCTTTTCCCCAATAACTAAAGGGAAGTAACTCTGAGTTTTTTCTAATATGTTATTTCCCTTACGCAGACTCATTCCTCAAGTAATCTTTAAAAGCATGTGTGTATGTCAAGAAAGATGAATGGGCTGGGCGGAGAAGAAAAAGGGATTGGGAGGGGGAAAGAGAGGTAGAGAAATAGAAGTGTTAATACAAATATGTTACACTTTTGCCCCGGGCAACGCCGGGTGGCCCTGCTAGTATCTCAATAAATAACAAAATGGTTGGAAAAAAAACAAAGATTGTGTGTTTCTTGGGTTAGTAGTTCCAGGATTTTCATCTGACATTAGCAGAAGAATAAGAATAGCAAATTCTACATTTGGACGGCTAAAAGAAAAGATATGGAGTAGGAAGGACATATCAACGTCTTTGAAGTTAAGACTTTACAATGCATTGATGGTTCCTATATGCAAGTGAAACATGGACTACACTTATAGAGGTTTGGAGGAGGCTCAATGACTTCGAAATGAAAATGTTCAAGAACTATCCTTGGAGTAACTTCACCAGATAGACTACGAAAGGCAGATATCAGAAAGAGGTTTAATATTTACAAATCCATCATTTTAAAAAAAAAGAGTACCCCGGTTTGGACATGTTTCTTAGCTACCAGACTCCAGCTCTGTAAAGAAAGCACATCAAGAAACTGTAATTCAAGAAAGATCAAGAGGACGATCACCAAAGAGATGGTTTGACAAGATAAGACTTGAGACTGACATGTCGCTCCTCAGAGCTAAAAGACTGAACCAAGACCGTGATAAGTTGCAGGATTTTGTTTTCAAGCATGTGGCGAAGCTCTCTGGAGTAAGCACTGGAGTAAGTAGTAACTTTTTAGCTCCGTTGTATTGCATCTCTACGTCGCTACATATCTCCTCCTTCCGCCAACGGGTATTATCAATTGATGTTTCCGTGGGATCAGCGGGTATTGTTTTTCGAACAACGACCCAGCCATTATCGATACAAGATTGGAATATAAATGTCTGATTGCCTCCTCTACAATTCGCAGGGTTATAATTCGAGTCTCACCACACACATTCACCAGTTCGCGCATAGATTTCCTAGTTTGAATTTCCTCAAATGATTGTAAGCGTAAGCGACCCCTGCCCATGTCGCTCATGGAAGATTTAGACAGCCCACCCGACTACATACAAAATTTTCTAATATAATAGCTTCTTTCCCCGGACCGCTTGATTTTTAGAATTCCCTCTCTGCTCCCTGTTTCCACGATACTTACCAACATACATAAATTTAAATGTCATGTGAATAAACATCTTTCTATCCAACTCCCCAGGTATCTCGCTATAAATCTGGACCCTATCACAGTTGGTACTATGCCTTGTTTGGAGCGAACAAAAGTCTTAAAATATCTTCAATTGATTCTGATGATGATAATACTGAAGATATTGCGATGGATCAAAATGTCACGATTAGTTTTTTGATGAATGTTTTTGACAGAACAAATGTGGGAATCACGAATTACCTGGACAGTATTAAAATATCATTTTTATCCTTTCTGTATATCATTTAAGTGACAATAAACTTAACGACAACCCATTTAAAAAAGTGTTTTTCTTTTTTATTATCTAAACCGTTTAGTGTGCATGTATATATATATATATATATATATATATATATATATATATATATATATATATAGGGGTTGAAAAACTAATGGAAACACCTTGTGAATTTTGCATCAATTTTAAAACACTTAAAAAATTTGAAAATAAATACCAAAATGTTTGTTTCATTTATTGTTGACCTGAATTAATTGGTTATATTTATTTTTTATTTCATCAGATGCATTTTAGTAAAAAAAAATGAAATGACGCATCTATCAGATTTCCAAAGGGGACAGATTGTTGGTCCCCGTATAGTAGGTGCTATTTTAACGGAAGTGGCTGAAATGGTGGACGTATCGAGAGGAACTGTCTTGTAAGTTATGACAGCCTATTAAAAAGAAGGGAAAACATCTTCCTCTAAAAAAATTCATTACCATAATCTCTATTTATTTGTAATTTATTTATTTTTTCAATTTCCCCAATAGTCATGGAAAAAATTAAATGAACCATTTCTCTGGTGATCATCGATTATAAAATAAAAATGATATATGTTTGAATAAGCTGTGAAACGCGCGTAAGAATTTTAAAATTGGAAAAAATAAATATTAAATTTGGTTTGTAAGACAGGGAAAAAATACAGGTATTTGTCAAAGTCGGAAAATTAGGAAAATAAAAATAAATAAAAATGAAGGTAATGGATTAATTTTTCCTTTGGTCATTGGAAAATAACTAAAAAGTGTATATATATATATATATATATATATATATATATATATATGTATATATATATATATATATATGTATATATATATATATATATATATATATATGTATATATATATATATATATATATATATGTATATATATATATATATGTATATATATATGTATGTATATATATATATATGTATATATATATATATATGTATATATATATGTATGTATATATATATATATATATATATGTATGTATATATATATATATATATATGTATGTATATATATATATATATATATATATATATATATATATATATATATATATGTATATATATATATATATATATATATATATGTATATATATATATATATATATATAGGAAATACTGAAATTATGAAAAAAATAAAATTGGATAATTTACAAATGTTCAAGCAAGAAAAATAATAAACTGACCTTTAATCCATAGATTTCCAAAGAATTATACTTTTCCTCACAACGGAGAAACCAATAGAATTATAAATTATTGGTAAGCATTTGATTAAAAAATTGCAACAAAAAATCTATATATATACGCATAAAGCAAAAAGTGTTCATCGAAAATTTCAAAATGGGTAAAAAGTTATTGCAACAATGTAGATATCGAAAATCAAAATTGAATGTAGTATTGTGTGGTTAAATAATTTAATCGTGAAATGATTGAATCTAATATAATTCAGAGCCAGGAGTCCGTGAAAAGTCAGTAATTGTAAATGATACATCATGCCTCTAAAAACAGCTTCTAAGCATGGAAAAAGTGAATAAAAAGTAATTCAAATATACAATAAGAAATTATATATATATATATATATATATATATATATATATATATATATATATATATATTGCTGTATATTTGATAAATATCGTTGGATACGAGACGAGGTAAACAAATAAATAATAATATTGAAAGATTTCAATAATTTTCGATAATTAATTGTTATTTACCAACGTGGTGTGCCGAATCAGAATGGTATCAGTGGTGTTATGCTGTTTGAATTTTCTGAGGTATACCTCATCTTCAAGAAGAGAACAAAAATATATGTGTAACCACTCCACTCGGTAGAAGTGTGTTTTTTGCCAGGAAACTGTTGCATGAGATTTGCAGAAATAGTTAATTATTTTCGCAGAAAATAGATAAGTCTTTGTCAAAGTGTGAGCTGGCATATATGTTGACATTATTTAAGTATTGCAATGATATTTTTATGTTTTGTGTTTCTATTTAATTCTAATTTATGTATTTAATTATCGTCAGAACATGTCCATATATATTTTTTATTTATGTAACCAAAGATGTGGGAGCCTGTAGGGTTGCTTCTCTTGAGAAAAAGCTGTGAAATTAGTATTAATTTCTTGGATTAGTTTTTTTTTCCTTTTTTTCTTTTCTAATCTCTCCGTTTTTGTTTATATATTGCTAGTTATTGTTTATTTATTTATATTTATTAATTAATTTATTATGTTATATATATGTATATATATATATATATATATATATATATATATATATATATATATATATATATATATATATATATATATATATATGCATCTTAATCACTTAGGAAAGTGAGACAATCGAAATAATAGTAAGCAAAATAACAACGAACGCTACAATCACCAATAAAAAATAATTACTTAAAAATACATTAAAATATTTAGGTGATAAAAATCGTACATATTTTTGACGGAGCGTCTTGGTCCAGTGGTAGAACGCTGGACTATAGACATCAATATCGAAGGTTCTGTCTAAGTTAGCCATGCTGATGACGGCTGTGAGCCAGAAACACGTGTCCATGGATTACTTTTATGTACGTATAAAATAAATAAAATATATATTAACGGAAAAAATACGTCCTATAAAGTTAAGGGCGACTAATAATGCAATTTTCTGCATCTTAATCACTTAGGAAAGTGAGACAATCGAAATAATAGTAAGCAAAATAACAACGAACGCTACAATCACCAATAAAAAATAATTACATAAAAATACATATATAAATATATATTGTTTTATCTTACATAGGCGGACCCCAGTACTGCGTTTCGGCGTCCTGCATAGACGTCGGAAGCAAGTGAGAGCATACATCCACTAACAAAGCGTGTCCGTTGACATGTAAGCACAACCTAATATATTGTTTGGTACTGGCTGTCATTCATTAGGTATCTTATCTGTGCATCTGTGTCTGTCGTGTCTGAATCCACCAAAAAGGGCAATTTAGTTCCGCTCTGTTGTTTATTTTGGGGTTGAATTTTCGTTTCAATACTGATTCCTTATATTCTAACTTACATGGCTTGCTGCACTTTGCTATTATTTTGCCAACAAAATTGATAAATTGTTCGATTGATATTTTATTTTTAAACTTTTGGAATAAAGGAAGGCACTACCAGAGCAAGCAAATAGTGTCGACAGCATGGTGTGGAATATCTAGAATACGAATTCTTTAAATCTTTAGCCGGTGGTTCAGTTTTCTATGTATGTGTAATGTTGAAGGAATTAAAAATAAAAGGTAGAAGATAGTCTCTGTTTGTGGAAATACTGTATCTAATGATGTTTCATTAGATACAGTGTCACTTGAGAAAAGTATACCACGTAGCAAAGTTTCAGTGGCAAGCACATTGTTTCCGAGATCAGTATTGAAAACGGTGCTGTTGGAGAAAATTTCTTATACGTGATATCTAATGGCAAACACGTTGAATACGGTATCGTCGGAAACAAGTATACCATGTAACAAAGTTCCAATATCAAGAACGTTATTTCCATCAACAAAGACAATATTTCCCATTTTTATTCTTTCTACATTAAACATATATAAAAAACTGAACGCCATACTAAAAATTGAACGAATAACAGTTTCAAACATTGTAGATATATAGAGCAAAAGATGGTAGTCCTATTACGACGTCGCTTTTACTCTAACAACACGGAATTGAGAAAACTGATTAAAGATCTTCAGGAAACAGCATAGAAAGCGTCTTATAAATAAAGCTCAAACTAAATCATACCAACTGGAAACTAGAAGTGAATTTTGTACGATGAAAGAAGGGAGATGAAATAGATAGTTCTGACGCCATATGCAGGATAGTGTCATGATGTCAGTTAGTATGACGTCACAATGCCATGCCATAAGAAACCAGTTATTGATGTTGATTGTGGCTGAAAGGTGTATTTATTTACCTCCTCTCCAGGAGGTTAGGCACAAGGCCAGTTTTACCTTACTCCCACAAGGTAAGATGTGACCCAAGGTCGGGTCGGGAAAGTGGGACTTGAAAAGCCAGCGCCCGAGAAGGTTAGCACTCTGGCCATTAGAAATTGCCTGGGCAGCTCCGTCGGCATTCCACGGTAGGAGCGCCTCAGGAAGTAAGCAATAAACTTACCTCTCCCCAAAGAGGGGAGGCGAAGCCTGGGGGTGGACCTCGTAGAACTGCATAGGACAAACCCACAGACCGGCGGGATCAAGCCCCGAAAGACAAGACGACACCGGTCTATAGGGTGCAGTATCCATCGGAACAGATACTATACTTTCTTCTTAGCCAAAAGGCCGAGAAAGGTATATTTGTCTGGATAGCATTTATGAGCAGATGACACCAATGCTGCATAATCACCTCCTGACGAATGGAACCCGACACTTCAGAAAAGCGGTCGGGGAATAAGGGTCAAAACTGCGAAGTGGTTTTTCCTGATGATGATGTAGTTCTGGATCCGGGACCGGGTCTGTCAGCTGCGGAGTAGAAGCAGATCGTATCATTCGAATAGTACTTAATCTATCCGTAGATAAAAAAAAATAAACTGAATTACCAAATATTTCAGGAGGTATTTAATTCCGCCGATAGCTAATGTGTGTCTTTACTTCGAGAATATAGAAATGGCTATTTTTAAAACAAATTTCTTCCGAAATACTGCGTGTGTATTATTTGAAATATTCGGATTACTGTTATCATCTTGGATGTTATTCTCACAACGTTTCGGCTGATGTAACCTCTGGTTTTCTTCAGATGCATCTTGTCGAACTCGCAACTCTGGACGGAATTTCGGAATTTATATAATATACGTGAATAGATTGTTCTCGTTCCGTCAGCCGTGTCTGGAAAGAAGTCTTAGGTATTTCTTAATTACATTTTTGTATCACCTGTACAGACGATTGAACCTTCAACCTCCGGAAGACGATCACTTAGAAGCTTATCCGTTGCGTCACGGGTCCATGTAGATAATTCTAGTATGAATTGTAGGAGTCTTAAAGATATATGTAGTGTTAATCGTTACACAAATGATCATTATAAAAATTGATAAAATAAAAAAGGCATAATCAAGCAGAGAATTCTGTTATGTTTAACAATGTTTGAATAAATTAAAAAATGTTGTCTAAATACATTATATATATATATATATATATATATATATATATATATATATATATATATATATGGGGTGATTAAAAAGGAAGAGCGGAAGACCTATAACTCAACGTTTCGCCTAGCTATTGCGTTGGTTTTATCAAGAGCAAAGATCCTATCTAAAGCCATTATCAATGAAAACAATGTAAACTTAGACACCGGATAATTCCCTGCGTTTAAATTAGTTTTTTGGGGTTCCCTTTTGTTTAATGTTTTGCTCTTATCTTTTTCTTTTCTTTTGCTAATACGATATCTATGTATATTTTATATATATATATATATATATATATATATATATATATATATATATATATATATATATATATATTTCTAGTACATATGTATTCGTATATGTTTTTTTATATATATATGTGTGTGTGTATGTGTGTATGTATTTGTAGATCTTCCCTCTCTACATACATGTAAATTTATTATACTCGATCACTCTATGTATTCCCCAAAATTACAGATCTCATTTTTGTCATTTTTAGCTTTTTCGCACTTGATAAAGCCAACGCAACAGCTGCGCGAAACGTTGAGTTTTAGGTTTTCCGCTTTCACTTTTTAATTCATACCGTCGGATTTATTTTATCTTTATTAAACATATATATATATATATATATATATATATATATATATATATATATATATATATATATATATATATATATATATATATATTGCCTTGGTCTAACCTGTGATACAGCGAAACAGTCTGTCTGAGGATGACTATATAAAACGCTTTCTCGGGTTGAGCACTATCGTTAAATGATGTCGCCTGCTAATACTTAGCATGATGCAAAGCCCTTTGTAAATAAAAAAAATGGAGTACTTAAAAGTGCAGGCAATGTTTACATAAAAGCATTGTAGATATCATTTTTGAGCGTCTATCCTGTAGCTTAGTTGAAAGAGCTATCGACTATCAACTATGTAATTGGACGTTCGATCCCTGGCTTGGGACGAGTGCTATTCAAGCCGCACTCGAGATCTGTGATACAGCAAAACAATCTGTCTGTGGATGATTATATATATATATATAAACTTACTGTGAAATACACCGCGTGTATTTTGCAGATTTTAGGGCAAATCTCAACGAAACCAAATGTATTTTACCGAAAATGTTATCCAAAATCCAAACGACGTTTAATACGGAAATACTCTTGGAGAACTTCTATGACATAATGATTCTTAAGCTTTGGATGTCGATCGCAAACACATAAAATCATGGATCAAATTGAAAGAATACACAGACGAGTATTCGTATAGACATGAGACAAGGAGAAATTTACTGGGACAATCATTATTTGAATAAATAAATTCAGAAACATTTGTAAAAAAAATCATTTAGTTTCGCTCGTTTGAACGATTTATTGTCCTTTTAATTCCGGATATATATATATATATATATATATATATATATATATATATATATATATATATATATATATATATATATATATATATATATATATATATATAAACTGTCCGATCATACAAAAGTTAACAAAACTGTCGGACGAATCCATTTCAAATATTTACGAGAATTGAGAATACAAATGTCAAGTCAGACAAACCGCCGCCTTTAATCTATTTGTATAATGAAATATTTCTTTCTATTTTTCTGCTTTCTTTGCCGATTTATACGTTTCTTTTTACTTTACTTTCTTCCTTTTTAAACTTTCCGTATTTAGACGTCTTTTTTTTCTTAAACTTCATTGATTTAGACGTTATTTTATATGTATATGAATAGTAGTGTAAACAGCGACAAGAGATAATTGTTTTCGTTATTTTTGAAGAAGGGGTGTTTACCCGTTAGATATATTAATCGAAAAGAAAAGGAGACAACTCAATTGATAAATATCATAGCACAGTCAAATAAAATACAAATTCGCCTAGGAACAAGAATCTCAGGGGACACCAATATAGTTTTACGACGCTGGATCCAGCTTTCGATTTTACCTGCAATTATAAAAAAAATTATACAATCTATATAATAATAATAATAATAATAATAATAATAATAATAATAATAATAATAATAATAATAATAATAATAATAATAATAATAATAATACGCATTCATGTTCGTACGTACATTATCACCTTTCACACACATTTAAGAACTGAGCTCATCTGATCAGTAAATGAAAGAAATCTAATACGCGGCGTTTCTATTTCTATTTCATACGTCGTAATAGAATTTTGTCAACGTTACTGGCAGAACATATTTGTAAACACACACGATGAGTATTTATATAATAATACGCTAAGGCATTTCATGTTCGTACGTACGTTATCACTTTTCACACACCTTTAAAAAATGAAATTGTCCGATCAGCAAAGGCGGTGATTGGTGATTAATCTGATAACGGTAACAAAAGTCCAACTTTATCTATTTTAAAATGAATTGTTCCCAAATCAAATTATTTTGTCACATCGACTAAAATAGTACAATTTTAAATAAATGCATTTCAAAAAGTGACATCCATTTCATTAATTTTAAAAATATTAAACTAACAATTATTTTTACGGTAAGAGGAAAGGGAATATTTATTGTTTTAAAAAGAATTAAATTGCTACACTTTCAAATGAATAAAAAAGAAGAGACATATTTGTTCTATTTATTTAAAGAGCATTTAGCTGATAATGACATTTTTACGGAAGAAGGGTAATTTTTCTTAACTGGTAGGCATTTATTCTTTTAAGTGGAATATAATTATTAACAGTAAATTATATAGATTGATGTATGAAGCACTGTGGAAGTTCCACGTGGTCCCGCTAGTACTTACCAGTACTAATATAGACAATATCATATCGCAATGCAAATTTGATGTCCGTCTGTAACAAAAACTACGTTGATATTTCTCAAAGATATTACGTCATATTCTCATACATTACTTTGATTTCTTTTAAATCTGAGTGACAGTAAGTCCACTAGAAATATTCCAGTACTCTCTGTTTCATTTGATTAATATTGTAAGCGACGTCAGTACTAAATGGGTAACCATTTGTGAATACCAGCTCCTGTATGTTGGCGGGCTCTCTACTTAACCCAGCGATGGTTCTAGTTATCCTGAACTCCTCCTTGCTACTGGATGCAAGCAATGTCGATTCAGGAGATGTAGGTTAGGATTGCGCAACCCTTGCTTCATAATAGACGCCCAGTACAGGCACCGTTACAGTGGGTATCCATTGTATCTCAAGACTGAACAGAGGTATCTTATTGTAACTCACTAGTGTCTTCGTACCAGTCGTTATCAGTGAGTTATCGCTGATAAAAGCCAGTGGATTACCCTGGAACCCAAGTGACAGTAAATGTTCTCAATACTCCATTACTCTCCGTTCCTTTGCAGTCGTGATCTGAATAGCACTATCCCTACACAATTTGTTTATCCTTTCTGAGACCCTCCATGGTCACTTCCGGTGCTACAAACCTAAATTTGTGCCACTACATTATATTGTACTTTTGTTTTGTTAGCTTTGGGGGGGGGGTCAGATGATAATTTATTTCTTATATATCGTCAATATATTCTATTTTTCCGACGAGTTGTGTTTTGTTTTAGTGCCCCGATGAGATAGTAGACGTATCATTTCGGTTAGGAATTTCTATGGCGTCAGTCAGGTGAAAATGAGCTAATTAGTTTATTGGGAGTTTGTAAACAGAATGGAATCCTAAAAAAAGGACCCACGCAAAGATATTCGAATTCTGACTAAAATGCGGGTAAAGGAAAATGCGTGAAATGTTATCGGGACGTACGCGATATCGATAAATAGATAGAAGACAGAGAGTGAAGTGAGAAGAGAAGAAAATATAGAAGAGAACTTGAGACGACAGAGCGATGAAAGACAGACGTTAAAGTCAGGCACACGACTGAGTAGTTCACTCATAATATGAGACGCACGCACACACATATCAACATACACACAAATATTTGGGTAACAGTCTATCTACTACAGCATTAATAAACTGGCAATATAAATATGTTACCATGTTACTCGCATTAATAAATCGAACACCGAAATCATAGTTGTTGACAATACGTTAAAATCATTCGAGGGACAACAACAATAACAACCACAGCAATCATCAGCAGGAGAACATAGCGAACAAAAACAAACAAACCGACACGCTAAAACAGGCTTTCTTGTTTTGATCCGACTCAAAGAAGTTAACGTGCTATAATACAACCTTCTTATCAGCTCAGACCTTTTTAGGGAAGTAGATTCTACCCTAGAATCGTCACAATGAACCCGAATTATTCTGGCTCGAATAGATGTTTGACTTTGTTGCGGAGTTTCTTGGCTTTTAAAAAGTAGTTCTCCTGGGCTTTCCCAGTAAGTAAACTAACATTTCAGTTCTTTTTGAAGATCGGTTGTATATTCGGTTTAAACTCAATATTTGCAATTACATTGTTGCATCTACCAAGCCCACCAGAAAAAAAAAACTTGCGAAAAATTATTTTTGAATTATTTGTTTAGCTTTTCTGTCGCGGAATCTTTTTATACATTCGGGCAGAAAAAATTTTCGGTAGTTGGAAATTTTCCATCCAATATGTGCTGGCATGTTACTTGAATTATTCATCACAGATACTTTTAGTTTTAGCGTTTTTCCTTGCAGAAACTGGCCCGTGCAACTCTTGTGTAAAGAGTAGCGACGATCCTCGTTCAGCACTTTCTTCATAGTCGCCACTCCAACACCTATCTCTCTCGCTAAGGTCCGCATTATTTTAATTTTGTTCTGCAGGCACAGACAGAACGACTGCTACGATCATTCCTTTTAGCTACTGCTTCCACATCTTTGTTGGAATTTTCCAGCTTACGATCTCATGATCTTTAAGGTATTTATAGAGCACAGGCCTGCAACTAAGATGTCCGAATTTTTTAATCCGGCACGAATCATTATGATGCAGATCACTCTCTTCCAATATTCTAGTGCTTTCCAGTTATCCATAATCTGCAGCTCTCAAATCCAATAATCGTAGAAAATTTTTAAAAAGCTATCCGTTTCACTTTACCGCTATTAAATACTTCAAATGTTTCTGAAATTAAAGAACATCAAAGAATTATGAAACTTGTCTCGAACACCCTGTATATTTCATGTTACTAATTAATTATTATTAATTAAAAAGTTTGATTTAAATAAAATATATATCTAGTTACTAATTACAGTGTTAATATTGAAATACAATAATAATTTTTAATGTTTCAAAATAATAAAGAAATTCACTTCTAAAACGAAGCTTTTCTCGTTCCACAACCGGATATCTGTTGTGCCTCAATCTAAATGAATGGTTGTCTCCTTGAAGAAACCTTTTGTTTTGATAAACTTTGAGGACTGACTTTCACTCTAGATCTAAAATGGATCAAGACAAACAGTCTGTTGCTAAAGTCGCTGGAACAATGGTTGGGTCCTTCTACCGATTCTCCAGAAAGCACCTGACTCCTGATGCAATCCTCTACCTATATAAGAGGCAGAAAAGTGAATACTGCTGTCACATCTGGGTAAGTGCCGCACAGTTTTCAGCCTTGTGAGTACAAAAACGACTTCGAAGTCTAGTGGGGATGATCTCTTCTCTTCCCTAGTCTGTCTGTCTGTCTGTCTGTCTCTCTCTCTCTCATATGTATGTATATATATATATATATATATATATATATATATATATATATATATATATATACATATATATATAGCTTTTGTACGCTTGAGGATAATTCGATGAAGAATCGAAAACGTTCGTGAAACCTGTGAAACCTATGGAACATTTATTATTTTTTTGATTTTAATACAAAAAAAGACTATCAGAAAAATTGAAAAAGTAAAAAAAAAGGTATAATTAAACAGACAAATTCTGTTATTTTTAACAATGTTTGCATAAATGAGAAATGCTGCCTAAATACACGCACATACACACACATATATATATATATTATATATATATATATATACTATCGTTATTTCCATGCAAAGTGCTCAACTGAGCACTAATTTTTGGCTCCTCTTTATAAGACATTCACAACAAGAACTCGTATCGCTCCCACAACAAAAAACTAATTTCCTTTCCCTCTCCACGTGTCTAGCTTTATACGGAATCTCCATGAACAGAGCTTCTTTGCAAGAGTTTCCCAACTGTAGAACACATTACTTCGGGTCTGCTTCTTTACTGATTACAACACGATCGTCTTCAAATCCAATTTCAACAAATTCTTGTCATAAACGCACTTCATACCATTCACCAATGTTAATACTCCCATAGTGATCCTCTTTTCGGCTTTCAATCATTTCTGTCTAATTGATCCTTATCCTCGAGTGGCACTTGGCCTTGATAAGTGGTGACCCAACATTAAAATAAATCTTTGAGATTATGATTCCATAACTTTGAGAATTTTGACGTTCTTTCTGTTACAGAAATACTAAGTCAACCTATGTGAACATCGAAAATAGTCTAGTGATAAAAGTACTAATGTCAGAAATGATCAACTTAAAAATGTATAAGCCATTGTATTATAATCCTGTAGTTACATTCGGTCTAGTTTGTGTGTTGGTTTGTGTACAGCCTAGCGTCCAAATCGCTTTACCAATCGTCACCAAACTTGATGAAAATATCGGTCATGTTCTAACTTGGAACTAATTTAATTTGGGGGATATCTATGTCAAAGGGCATGGTCACAGAAAGGGTGGAAATTACACTTTTGACGATAACTTTCGTTTTGTTCGTCGTAGATTCATTAATTGTCCCATATTGTAGCCAATGAAGTTTCGCATCTTATATAACCTTGATTTTCTCACAGAATTTCCACTTGTGATTTTTCTAAATCTGATGTATGGATTCGATGCCTTTTCATAACAAAAACAATCTTGTAAAATTTCAGCCTGATCAGATAAACACCTTTTGAGTTATGAACGTTTTCTATGGCATAACTTAGAAAACACTTCATACAATATGGAGAAGTAAGGCCTAGATAAGACTTCGACCCATCCTTACGTTGTCAGGTGGATGTATACAGTTTCACGAATGACTTATGTTGTTGTTGCTTATATAATACTGTGATAAGAATATAATATCGGTATTTGACCTTTAATTTTAAAATTCTTATAAACCTTCTGAAATTCAACTTGATAAATCGGAATAAAAAAAACTCATTACAATTATTTGATTCGGAAAATTATTGAAAATAATTTTTAACCGAAACTTTTTTGTGAAATGTTTTCACAGAAGTGATCGAGATGTTTGAGGAAGTGGTAGTCGATGAGCGACACATTAGACGAATACGATGAGTGAGGCAGAATTAACCAGCCCTATTTGTCAAATTTCCTCAAAGTGATATGTATGATGTGTGGTTGAGAACTATAGTACAGAAGAATTGAGTATTTTCTGTTGACCAATGCTAGACGTTGTTCGCTACAGCTTCTAGAGTATATCGTCGCTTTTCTGACAATATCTTTCTTGTAGCATCCGTTTAGTTGATATCCAGAAAAATTATGTCGGTTAATTCGCATGTATAACACCAAACTAGGATCACCGTATTCTTTTCATTCTTCTGGAGTTTGAGAAATGTTTAGGTGCTCTACGTTGATCCACTCACTAAGCTGATCATCGCCGATGACATGATGAGTCAGAACCTATTCGAGCGGTTAAAATAGTCTTTACTTACTTTATAGCCGCTATAAAAGCGCTCGTTGTTGAAGAAAAGTATACCACATAATGAAGTTCCAGTGGCAAGCACATTGTTCCGGTGATCAGTATTGTTGGGGAAAAGTCTACTACGTGATAAAGTCCTAGTGGCAAACATGTCCCTGCATTAAATACGGTGTCACCTGAGAAAAGTATACCAAGTCACAAAGTTCCAGCGGTGAATACGTTACTTTCATTCTAAATTATCCACTTTTCGCCACACGCGACTATACGATCGAGAAATGGGTGTTTTTTATTGCGCAAAAGATGCGTTGACGACACTTTAACCCGATTATCTATTTGGTTTTCCTTATCTTCATACGCAACCCATTTGTCGTGTTTTCCTGCTTTACACAATTGCTTTAGGTTGTTCAGAACTGTTGGATGACGTACGCCTCACTATCAATCAAGTTCTTGATCGGATCTGCTTCAAGTAACGCTGTCAATTATCATGTAGCAGCGATGAACATGGCGGAGAGCAATCCTAATGAGGTAATTTGGTCACACGATGACCAATCAGGCCGTACGGCATAGCAATTTCTACCGAACCTTTTTATTACTCCATTCTGAGACCTTTTAGAGTTAGCAGAGCAGATAGATAGCTTCCAGATAGCCACGAAATAAGACATACATACTCTCTCCTGCCACATGTCGACTAGACACTCAAAGCACGGCTATCATCACTTGAAATATACAGCTCCCCAAGCAAGAAATAACTATTGGCAGCCGAGACCTACCCACTCGATTGAATTCCTTTCAACAAAAAGACAAATTAACAGTTCTTATCTGACAACGTACATTCAACTGTTTATGCCATGTAATATCAATGTATTTATATTAATTGTTTGTTTGTAGAAAACCCTTGTTTTTACTTTCTTCTTTAAGAAGTTATTATAGGAGAGGGTCTTGTAATTCACATGAAGATCAGATTATAATATAAAAGTTTTGGTTCAAAGTCTATAATGGCCAAAGTTGCAGGAGAAGAAACGACTTTACTTTATTATAGAGATGATAAATGTATTACAAAACAAACAAAGCAAAAAGAAACAAATATTTAACAAAATAAATCATTTTCGTCTTTTAACAGAATTTCCCTTATATTAAGAAAGGACGCGGTGAATCTAGGGGTCGTAAGAGAAGAGAAATAGTAGTGGGTAAATGACTTGCCACTTTCTCTTTTGGGATAGTTCGGTAACTCGGAATAAATGTAGGTGATATGGAAAGAAGATGAGGCGAATGCATTATTTCTGGAAACACGTATGAGGGTTTCAGCTAATTGAAGCGAAAATAATATGACGGTTTCGATTCAAAGTCTATAATAGCCTAAGTTACAGGGGGAAAATGACTTTACTTAATTATAGAGATGAATAGAATGAAAAATGAATTATTTCCATGGATAGGAAAATAGGAATATCACAGTTTGACTGTATACGTGCGGTATAATATGCTTGATAACATACACCTTAGAAAAATAAATATTGATAACACATATCCAACATTTGATGGATTAACAAGTTATTGTCATGAAGATTCGCTCCTATAATTTTTGTCAACTGGTGACAGACGTTCAGGGTTTTTTATTATCGTGAAGACATTCCGGAGAAAGACACCGGTCGTCATCAGCGAGAATGCAAAGTGGGTTGCAATGGTGTTTGAAAGAACGAAGACTACTGAAAATCTAGGACGACTTTGTGTTATATTTTCTACCTAAATCTCATTGAAGATGGTTTTCTTTTTGCTTTTTATATTTTCAAATTCATGCTAATACATTTTTGCTGATTATCTCCTCTGATGAAAAGAGCTTATCTTTGAAAATCCATGGAATAAGGAAAATATTTCTTTCTATACCCCTTGTTTGAATAATTGATGAATTAATAAATATTGTAATTTATCCAATTTTCATTTTCATATATATATATATATATATATATATATATATATATATATATATATATATATATATATATATATATATATATATATATATATATATATATATATATTGTATTTCTATTTCTATTTTAGATATGTTTAATTTTAAGATTATTTGAATATGTTTTATTTTAAAGGTCGATCTAGTGCAGATTTTTGAAAAAAAAAAAAAAAAAAAAAAAAATCTCCCTGGCGAATTATTTTAAAGCATCGTTGCAATGTGCGTTTGTTCATATTACGAAATGACGGTCCTACTCTATGATTCATCTATATACTATCAAAGAGTTATGATTTGTTTTAGTTTGTCTCTTCGTACGCGAGTAAAAACACGTGATTTGTTGACAAAAAAAGAATTGGCAGAAGGCAGTAGGTTTTACGATGTCAATATCCGAGTTCGAATCTCACGTAAACTTAAAAGATTTTCTTTAACTGGATACGCATTTTATAAATCAAAACGAAGTCCGTCCGTTTGTCCGCAGTCTCTTTGTCAATCGGTCCGTTGATTGGTCGGTCGATCGGTGCGTCCGTTTGTCAGTCTGTCCATCGGCTGTCCGTCGGTTTGTCGGTCGGCTATCCGTCTGTATGTCAGTGTCCGTCCGTCGATTCGACCCTACTCGATTTTTCAGTCCGTCAGTCCGTCCATAAGTCTGTCTGTCGCTCTGTCTGTCGGTCCATCTGTCAGTCTGCCCGTCCGTCGATCCGACTTTCACAATTCTTTAGTCCGTCCGTCAGTCTGTCTATCAATCCATCCATTGATCCGTACATCTGTCCACCTGTCAGTCCCTCCATCCGTAAGTCCGCCAGTTCATCGTCATGTCTGTTGATCCATCTGTCGGTCTGTCTGCCAGCTTGTCCGTCCGTCAATCCTACCCTCACTCTATTCCTCAGTCCGTCCATTATTCTCTCCATCGGTCTGTCTGTCCATCAGTCCGTTCGTAAATCTATACGTCGATCCACCGTAATTCCGTTAGTCTGTCCGTCGACCCATCCGTTTGTTTGTCCGTAAGTCCGTCAGTCTCAATTTCTGTCGGACTGTTCGTCTGTCCGTTCATCAGTTTCTCCGTCCATCTGTCCGTATAAACACATCTTAAGAATATTCGCTTTTGCTAATAGATGTCAAAAATATTTTAAAGACGTTTCAACTTACATCAGTGATGCGGATTGGTAAAACAGTCGGCCAAGGAGGCTGAAAAACAATTAAGAATGATGTTTTATTAACAACAGAAAATAAATTAGTAGTAGTAGTAGTAGTAGTAGTAGTAGTAGTAGTAGTAGTAGTAGTAGTTCACAATCAGTCTTCGATGACGACACTGTCTTGATAATTTGCTAGTAAAATTTCTTGAAAGGCAGTAGAGATTGAAATCCTGAATAAATGAGATGGCGGAAAAATTGACACATTTAAAAGAAAAACATCACCTACAACAACAACAAAGAATAAACATTTATAGACTTCG
The DNA here is from genome assembly GCA_963556195.1 of Sepiola atlantica. Classification (NCBI taxonomy): domain Eukaryota; kingdom Metazoa; phylum Mollusca; class Cephalopoda; order Sepiida; family Sepiolidae; genus Sepiola; species Sepiola atlantica. Next base: position 173,049,051 of record OY744516.1, read on the forward strand.
AACCTATCGGGCATAACTGTATCAAATTTAGCGTCAAGCACACTTAGCATACTGTATGTGTCACGGGTTTTATAATACTCCTAATACTAGTTATAATTCTCGTATTATCACTGCTATTAATACTGGTTAGAGTAATAAACATGTTGGGTTCAAATGTATTGAACAACATTCCTCCAAATTTTACAGGAAGCACTATTGATATAACAGTTATATACTAGTGTATACTACTAAACTACTAGTATGCTACTGTTACTTGATATCCACTTGTTAAACAGTCAGTATTATAGGATGAGAACCAATGGTAAGTAATCCTGGGGAATGAGTAGAGCTTACCCCTACACCTCAGTGTAGTAGCTAATAAAACGGAAGCCTTCGGGTCGCCCTCGACTATTGTCGAGCACTTTACTTTTTTACTTTACTTATGGGTTTACATCTATTTGACAGAATTCATCAAAATAAACCTAAAAGGTAACTCGCGGATACTAGAATCAATATGTCATCGGAAGGGGAAAAAGCAGATTTTTAATTGATAAATGTCTAAAGCAATTTAAAACAAAAGAGTTTAACTCACATTTGTTGTACGGATTGATGTATAAGCCTGCTCAGGCTGCAAAAGAAGTGTAAAGGCTTTATTAACAAATGATGCTGATGACGACGACGACAACGACGATGATGAAAATATTGCCAATGAGCAGTCACAGATAATGAATTACGTGAAAACTCTTAGTGAGTAAATAAAATAATAATAATAATAATAATAATAATAATAATAATAATAATAATAATAATAATAATAATAAGGCAATGAAAAACCAGGTCACAGCTGAGTACAACAGACGAGTAAGGAGTATTCTTAAATCACACCTCCACAGTCGAAATACAATCTATGCTATCATTCGATATACTGCCGGTAGAATGTAGATGAACTAAAATGTTTAGATATCAAAACACGGAAAATGCTTACAATTTATGGAGCTATTGCAAAGAAAGGAGATGCAGATCGGGTGTATCTACCTAGAAAGGACGGTGGTCGAGTTCTACTTAGTGTTGTGAATATAAAAGAAGGTTGTCTATATAAATATATTTCTGAGAGTAATGAGATTCTTCTTCGTGAAGTGAAAAGAGAGGAAACACTAAGAACTGGCGTGAAAAAGAATCAAATGATACAAGAGAGAGGGTTAAAATTATTTGGAAAGAAACTACACGTGTATTCTTTAAGAATACTGCATTTAGAGATAATGACAGCTGGAATTGGTTGGTCAGGGGTGATCTCAAAAGATCTACAGAGAGCACCTTAATGGCAGCCCAGGAACAAGCCACCCGCACTAGGTCCATCAAACATTACATTGACAAAACTGCAGAATCACCGATATGCCGATTGTGTAATGAAAGGGAAGAAACCTTAGCGAATATTGTATCTGAATGCGCAATACTAGCACAACACCAGTATAAAAAAATGGAGACACGACAAAGTCGCTCAGGTACTACACTGCGATATATGTAAACTTTATGAATTGGACCACAATGAGAAGTGGTATCAACAATGTCAAACTTATTTAGGACATGCGCATACAAACTGATAAGATTCTTGAACATTCCAAACTCAACTTAATCTTTCTAAACAAAAACAAGAGCACTTGCTTAATCAGTGATATAGTCTGTCCCTTCAATACCAGAGTGCAGGATAAAGAACAGGAAAAACTAAATAAATATCAAGATCTAAAATATGAATTAGTTAGACTATGAAAATGTAAAGAGGTCAAGGTGATTCTCGTTGTAATTGGAACGCTTGGAACCATAACGAAAAACCTCCATAAATGTCTTACACAGATTGACGAGACAAATTCTTTTCCAATTCTGCAACAGGTTTGCTTGTTAGGAACAGCGAAAGTGTTATGGTACAGCTTGAATGTCTAAGGTCAAGGGAATTGGCTTGATGTTAAAAAAAAATAGTAAACTCTGACTGAAAACATCCAAAAGTTGAGATTACTATAATAATAATAATAATAATAATAATAATAATAAGAAGAAGAAGAAGAAGAAGAAGAAGAAGAAGAAGAAGAAGAAGAAGAAGAAGAAGAAGAAGAAGAAGAAAGTACTGGAACCTGGGGGAAGGAGCTTATTGCGACCCAAATATCAAGGAAACGACCAATGGTCGTTGTCAGCAAGAAATCAACGAAAATATCATTTGCAATGGTTAGCTAAAGCGGTTAAGAGTATTTTAAATCTGGGAAGACTTATCAGTAAGACTCCAAGAAACACCACCGGTTATTATCAGTGAGCAATAATTGATGATGACTCATGTGAAAACTCCGTGTAAGTAAATAATAATAATTATCCTTTGTTGTCCTACAAAAAATATGCGGTGACAGCAACATCTGTTGATGCTATAGAAAATTATTGTGGAGCTTCTGATAAGATGGAGAAACCCAGGTAAAAAACACCATCCATGCCTCGATAAGAACGGCACGGAGAGTACTGAAAATCCAAGGATGCTTATTGTCACTCACATTCCGGAGAAAGACACCGGTCGTCATCAGCGAGAATGCAAAGTGGGTTGCAATGGTGTTTGAAAGAACGAAGACTACTGAAAATCTAGGACGACTTTATGTTATATTTTCTACCTAAATCTCATTGAAGATGGTTTTCTTTTTGCTTTTTATATTTTCAAATTCATGCTAATACATTTTTGCTGATTTTCTCCTCTGATGAAAAGAGCTTATCTTTGAAAATCCATGGAATAAGGAAAATATTTCTTTCTATATTCCTTGTTTGAATAATTGATGAATTAATAAATATTGTAATTTATCCAATTTTCATTTTCAGTTTCTTATATATATATATATATATATATATATATATATATATATATATATATATATATCCCTTTTTCTAGTGTCTGTGATTATATATATATATATATATATATATATATATATATATATATATATATATTTCTATTTTAGATATGTTTAATTTTAAGATTATTTGAATATGTTTTATTTTAAAGGTCGACCTAGTGCAGATCTAGTTTCTGAATATATAATTCATAATTATAATAAATTATTGCTTATTAGCAATTTTTACAACCGAGATTCATTGGTTTTACTTACATGATCATATCGTAATATGTTGAAAATATTCCCAGCTGGTTGGTAATGCACAGTGGTCTGTAAAAAAAACAAAAAACATTATATTTCGAAATCTTTTAAGTGATGATTGATAATTTATACTATTTAGATTATTCGGACTACTGTTTTACATCTCGTGGCGTAACGGATATAAGTGTTAAGTAACGATCAGTTCTAAGTGACAGTCTTCTGGCGGTTGATGGTTAAATCGTCAGTGCAGGCGATACTAAGAACGCAATTACGAATTACTTAAGACTTCTACCCGGCCATAGCTGCGGAATTAGAGCAAGCTACCTCCGTGGATTAAATAAAGGGTTCCGTTCGAAATCCCGTACAGATCTTCGAGTTTGACATGAAGATTCAGGAGTTCTACAAGACGCACTTAGAGAAGGAAGAAGGTAGCAGGTTACATCGGCCGAAACGTTGTGAGAATAACATCCAAAATGAGAACAGTAGTCCGAATAATCAAAATAATACTAAAACAGTATACGTCATTGTATATTTAAAGGTATATAGTTATTTCTCTTTAAATTAGAAATATATTTAAAAGTAGTAGTAGTAGTAGTAGTAGTAGTAGTAGTAGTAGTAGTAGTAGTAGTAGGTTGAATTTAGTTTGAGTTATCTCAAATACTGCATCGTTCTAAACACGTTCCTTTCAGTTGCGCTGATAACTCTTCTCGTTAAACTATACATATTTCTTAAAAAATAATGTTATGCCAAATT
>OY744516.1:173057904-173065404 GCA_963556195.1 Sepiola atlantica
GGATTTAAATCTCCAATTTCAATATTTTTTTAATATTTCAATACAACATAAATTTAATATCATGTCAGACTTGAAACAGGAGGCTGTAGTTTATGGGGCAGATGCTTGAAATTAATTCTATAGATTCAGTCGACAAAAGTCCATACATTATTGTACCTCACAGAGCACATACTTAAAATGGAATTCTATTTGGAATTTTAATATTTTATTTAATATTAAATATATATTTTTTTTTAATATGTAATTTAGATGTGGGGGGTAATTGATTAATTAATTAATACAGGGAATGGGTGATTACTGTGATGAGACAATAGGAGTCTCCGATGTAGGGGTTGGTTACTCCTCCTCTAACAGAGGGTATCTTGAGATAAATATTTATATAGGGAGACTAATTGATTAATTTACTAATACGGTGAATGGGAGAGGAATAACTGTAATGGGACAATAGGAGTAAAATAAAATAATAAGATAGGAGGGGCCTTACTGTTAATCCTCCTGTAACAGAGGAAATACGTAGAGAAGATATTAAATTGAATAAATTCTCATTGAGAAACCGGTTAGGAAAGTGAAGTGGATCACAATTAAGTGTAATAAATATAAACAAGTAAATGGTGGGTATGGTTGGGTAGGTATAAGACATATGCGTTATTGATGTCTATAGTAGGAAGGTGTGTGATAGTAGAAAGTGACATAGTATAGAAGTTCAACAGTAACGTATTATTAAAGGGGGAAGCAAAAAGTGAAATTGGAATAAAAGGGGCGTTAAGTATGAGAGTTGGTCAGTTAGTGAAAGGGTAGATTATATGATAAAGGGTAGGTTTAGTTCATGTCGTTGATTGATAGAGTGGTTACATCTGGAGATAAGGATCGATTCCGTGATTCTTAGGTCCCCAATATTTCTGCCAGCGGCAATGATAGAGACGCAGATGTCGCGTTGTGTGGTATTGCATAAGGTGGTGTGTTTGTAGAACAAGAATATACTGGTGTTCATCTGTTCCTTGATGCGATGGTGTAACGATCTTGTAGTGCTTATATATAGAATTTATTACACTTGGTACACTGCAGGTTGTATACAACCTATAGTGTACCAAGTATATATATATATATATATATATATATATATATATATATATATATATAAGATGAATATGATAGCGTAAATAAATGTCAAATAAAATCAGTTAAAACGTACGGATGCAAATTATAGTTTATCCAGCTGGTATCATCCACGCCAATGGCACTCAGGCAGTTGGTGGTCCTCATCCTCGGATAATACATGACATAAGCGAGACACATTTCATCGGACGTTGACAAGCCACCCTGGGAAGATTCCAAACGAAATAGGGATGGAAACAATAACGAGTTCATAAATTTGCAATACGAAAAGTTATCGAAAAGGAATGAAAATTTAAAAATAACAACTACGATCAATGTTAAATTGTTTGAAACTATTTTTCAGCATAACAACATCTGAAACATCTATGCATATTGATATGTTTTTAATATTGGGAATTTATTTTCGACAATATACAGTATGTATAATTTGGATTATTCGAACTACTGATCTCATCTTGAGTGTTATTCTCACAACGTTTCCGCCGCTGTAACTTCCATCCTTTTTCAAGTGTATCTCTTTGAACTCAGGAATATTTCTGTCGAACTCGGGAATCTGGACGGAATTTCGAACGGAACCTTGTATTTAATCCACGGGGGGGTAGCATTCTCTCGTTCCGTAACCCATGACTGGGAGAAATCTTCAGTAATTCGCAATTCTTCGTATCGCCCGCACCGAGGATTGACCTTTCAACCTTTCAACCTTGAGATGACTATCACTTAGAACTGAATTTTACTGCGGGCAAAACTAGTATGAATTTTGCAAGCCCTAAACCTATTCTTGTTTTTTTTAATTTTATTCTTTCTAATGTGCAGTCTTATACTTATCACCATATATCACTACTTTTATTACTACATATCACTGTTTCTCAGGTTCGACAGAAATATTCCCGAGTTCGAAAAGATACACCTGAATAAGGCCGGAGACTACAGCGGCCGAAACGTTGTGAGAATAACACTCAAGATGAGAACAGTAGTTCGAATAATCCACATTATGCAAATTATCAATCCTTATTTCAAAAATTAAGAAACAGTATACAGTATGCGATGTATTAAGCTGCTTTTTGTTGATGCTATTGTTTGCGTCGATAATATTACTAAACAAGCGATTAATTAGTCCGCGGTGCTGAATATAAACGAAGAATAAAATTAAGTAATAAATGAGACTCGTACTTCACTAACGAGACATGCGTATGGCACGTTAGTCAAGTGATCCTGTTAGGCGATCCCTATTCTGAGTTTCATTTTTAACTTTTTGCTATTCTTATTCTTTGTTTATATTCAGCCCTGTGGATTATTGAGTTTGATTGTTTAGTACTATTATCCGCGCAAACAATAGCAGCAATAAAAAACATATGTATATATTAAAATGTATATTGCTTAATTGTTATTAAACATATATATATATATATATATATATATATATATATATATATATATATATATATATATATATATATTTATAATGGATGACGATGTATATTTGTGTATATATTTTTTAATAAAATTTACAAAAACTGTTAAATGCAAAAGCTCGATGAATGTTAACATGTAACAACAGGATATATATATATATATAAGTAAACAATGGTATGTTAGATTCCAATGATCAAGTCTTTATTCATTGTTTTCTTCACGAATTTCAAAATAATTCAATGTAACTTGACAATTGTTTCGTGCACAAACAAACAATCGGAAATAAACATATATTTACCGCGATCTATCGTTTATGCAGCTCATCAGAAGACCAACAGATCACTCCCGAAAAAAAACATTTTACATGCATTTTACATAGAAAGAATAGACTTTCAGAACACACCGTTCGGCCCTCAACACGTCCGAACCATCTAAGCCAACATTTCCTCATCTTGCTCGGTCGACGACGTGATGCCGCAGTTCCTTCGGATGTCGTCATTAAAGACGTTGCGAACAGTGTAATTCCTGAAATCTAGTAGAGCATTTTAGTTTCCATGACGACGAATTTTCACACCGCTTCCCTCGTTGTCGGCAATCACTGGGATCTGTACAAAGCGACTGGTCTCATAAATAGTCCGGTAAATCTTGGGGTTTAGGCGGTCGTTTATCTTGCGGTCACAAAGGACTCTGGTGGTGATGCGCCATTTGAGCCACATCGCGTGAAGAACATACATGTATATAAAATTAACATTTAAACTTTTCGTATTTAAAATGAGCATATCCTCATTTCTTTTAACCAATAAACGTAAATGGGAAAGCAACGTTGATGGAAGAATAAATCCGGAACGATCCGAATATCCGGAAACATTATGAACGATTCTTGGAAACTGAACTGCAAGTTATATTCTGAGATCAGTTGTTGAATTGTTGACATCTATGCAGACGACACAACTGTCTATGGCAGTACTTCAAATAACATTAGTGACCAAGTTTTTACCTGTCCTTCCTCTCTCTCTCTCTCTCTCTCTCTCTCTCTCTCTCTCTCTCTCTCTCTCTCTCTCTCTCTCTCTCTTTCTTCTAATCTGGAGCATGTGGTGCAATTGGGAAAAAGTGAAGTGTTACTTTTAACATCTCTAAAACCAAACTTCTCTTTTTTCACCACCAACGCTCGGATCCCCGTTTTCCTCCTTCTAAAAATGAATGTATCTCTCCTTGAGGAAGCCCCTTGTCTTGATACGTTTATAGGATTCACTTTCACTCCAGATCTAAAATTGAAGACTGATATCCAACTTATTGCTAAAGTTGCTGGAAAAATTGTTAGATCATTCTACCTTTTCAGAAACTATCTGACTTCTTATGCAATATTCTACCTATATAAGAATGAGATACGTGCTAAGACGGGATATTACCGCCACATCTGGGGAGGTGCTGCTCATTGCACTCTTAGCTTTAGTTCAAAATCGACTTGACAATCAAGTGGGGCTGATCTCTTCTGGTTTTTACAGCCCCTTTTTTCACAGAACAGACATAGCTAGTCTTTCTCTACTCTATCGTTATTTCTATAGAAGGTGCTCGACTGAGCTCCAATCTCTGGTTCCTCTTTATAAGATATTCGCAGCACGAATTCATCTTTTTACCATCACAGCAAAAAACTTTTTCTTCTTCCCTGTGTCTAAAATAAAACAGAATTTTCATGAACAGAGTTTCTTTCCAAGAACTCCCTATTTGTGGAACACGTTATCACAATATTACTTCCCCGCGGGCTACAAAGCTGTCGTCTTCACATCCAATATTAATAAATATTTGTCATATACCGCCCCATTAGTAATCAAATTTTGTTCATTCCATTCATCATATTCAATCCTCTCATAATATTCATCATCATTCAACTGACAATCTATCCATTACACGAATCCTTATCCTCGAGTGGATTTTACCCTGAAGGAGATGACTCATTAGTAAATTTAAAAAATGAATATTTGAAAGTGAATCCTGTGTTGGCTTAAAATCGAAAACATGACAGAATCGGATGGATTTGAAATTGATTTACTAAATCAATAATCGCATCTGTAAGCATTAAAACCACTTTGATTCACAAGAGAAAGGAGGAATATACAAACACTTGCCATAAACTGTCCTCACAAGTAATCAAATTTTGTTCATTCCACCATTCATCAGTTTCAATCCTCTCAAAATATTCTTCATCAATCAAATGACATTCTATCTATCTCTTTAACCCTTATCCTCGAGTGGCCTTTACCCTTGCTAAGAGATGACACATTAGTAAAAAAAAAAAAATTAATTTGGACTTGGAACCTGTATTGGCTTAAAATCGAAAACGTGACAGAATCGGGTAGATTTAAAATTGATTTACGAAATCAAAACGGCATCTGTACGTATAAAGTCACTTTCATTCGCAAAAGAGAAAGAAGGAAGATACGAACTGTTTTGTTCCTTACCCAGGTAAATGTGCTTCTTTCCAGTGAATTATAAACGCATTCCACTTTCAGATCATCGCCCTGAAACAGAATATCAGAACATAGAACATAATACAACTCTATTCATACATTGAAAATTTTAAAAATAAATAGAAATAAAAACTTTTACACATAAAGTAAAGTAGTCTACTATAGTCGAGGGCGCTTCGAAGGCTCCTTTTTCGTTGGCTACTACACCAGGTTACAGGGCAGGGCCCTACTCGATTGCCAAGATTAATTCACTTACTCTTGATCCTCCACTTATACTTCTGAGTGGCAAGTGGCATCAAGTACTATCTTATAAGTCTTTGGTATGACCCGACCGAGGATTGAACCCTGATCTCTCCGCCCATTAGCTAACACTCTTACCATTATGTCAAATAGGCCGATCAACACATAGTCGAACCATTATATATGTTGCTAAGAGACTATTGACTTGGTGATACCAGTCGAGAATCCGTTCTCGACAATCAGCCCGGCAGAAACTGGACCATTTTGGTGACCTTTTATCCGCCGGGTTGAGGGAGTTGTCCTAGGTAGTCCTAGGAGGGCCACCCTCTTCGGGATGGAGTTAGTTTATTGCTAACTTCCGGGGACGTCCCGACCGGGAAATGCCGACGGTGCTTCCCAGGCAATTTCTAATATGTCAGAGTTCCCCTTCTTTAGGGGCGCTGGCTTGATTCTCCTCACCTCCCGGTCCCGTGCCACATCTTCCTGTGGTGGGAAGTAAGTAAATGCCCAATGGCAAGTACACAAAAATGACGGAAAAATTATACATCGATAGTGTTGACACTTACTATTTTTCTAGATATATTACTAAAATATTCATACACAATCATAGAATGATGCCAGTCATTTAATTTTTCATATATAAACTATTGTTATCATTTCTGGTAAGTTAAAAAAGAAAATAACACACATAGTTGACTTTTTATTATAGGGTGGGGGATCTATATCTATTTATATAGATATGAAGAATTCATTTTCAAAATTGTTAAGTTTCCGCCACACAAAGTGTAGCATTTCATCACCCTAACAGACATCGGATCATTTGCCTACAATAATGTGACATTTGCCTGATATTTTTGTTTTTAATTTAAATAAGATTTTACGCTTATTTTTATTAAAAGAAAGAATTTAAGGTCGAATTTTAGAATTCAAATATTCATCTCTGTAAAGTCTCAATTATAAGAAATCTGATGCGACCGTGTCGGTTACTAAAGTGATGTTGTGACACAGGACGAATATATGAAAATCTATTTGGATGAAAAATCTTAAGTATAAATCAACAATAATATTTATTAATATATTTACAACTCAAAGAAGAATTTACTTATATAATGAGGATATTAACTGAAGCCGCTGCGCAACAACGCCCATTCAAATCTGCTTCATGAAATGAATGCAAGGGACGTAACTCTTCTCAAAATATCTTTGAGGCAAGTGAGACAAGGGCAAGAGTTACTTCCCTCTATTTTACAAAAATGTTTTCCATATTTATTTTTTGAGCTAAATCGGTTTTTATGTAGCAAAATCGAAATTATCACGTTTTTCATTCAAACTCTTCATATATTACTAAAATATTTATATAAAAGCAATTTTACCATCATAAATTCTTCTTATTATTATTATTTCTGACGTCCTAAATAAAAAAAATACACCTAACGTTAAATTTTTATTATAGAGTGGAGGGTTTTTTACTGAATTGATTTCAGGCGGCGGAGTAAGTCTGAGGTGGTTGTCTGACTTGCTATTTGCTTTCAGGCTTCCCTCACCACTTGAAATGGCTTCATCCGGGGGCTAGAAAGGGCATGTGTTTTACTCGCTAACTTTTTACGTGACGGAATGGAAGTATATATATATATATATATATATATATATATATATATATATATATATATATATATATATATATATAAAGTTAGAGATGTGCATATGTTTATATATTTGCTTGTCTAAACTAATTAATCGCTCACACAACTACTAGGCGTAAGAATGTATAATGTGAGCTATATTTAGTTTCATTTAGTGTTATGTAGGTACGTGCAAAAATGGGCGTCTCTTGTACGGACTATGCTTATTAAAAAGTGCTTATCATTAATTATTTAATTAGTTTCCGTGTAAACTTTGATTGTGTTTGAAAGATAAAAGCCTAAACTTAATCTCTAAACGAAAAAAACTGCATATTTACGTGTGAAAAAAAAATTATAATGAAATATGTAATCACGGCGGGCAAAAAAACCAAAAATTCCGTGAATTTTGAACTTTAAAAAAATTACTTGTAAAAATCCCTTGAAAGTTAAATATAAGTTTTTGGGAACTATTTCAAAGATAATTATTACATTAACGTCATAATACACTGAATTTTTTTTTTAAATCCCACGTTTTACTAAAAATTAGCAAAATTATCCCTCCAAAATTCATAAATTCGTAAAATTCGACATCACTTAACCGGTAAAGGACTTTGTTTACCAATTGACTATCGCTATGAAAA
>OY744516.1:173070404-173127904 GCA_963556195.1 Sepiola atlantica
TCTTCTTCATTCTACATGCTCTATCCTGGATATTGAGCTATATACTCTTCACAATAGGTTTCACTTTTCCTAAAAGTTCGCTTTTAGTACACCACTTTATATATATATATATATATATATATATATAATTATTTATAATAAATATTTTTAATATCACATACATATGTTTCATTTTAACCAAGACTCATCAGTGTGGCTATATATAACTGTACCACCAATCGCAGGAAACATTTGATCCTGATACCGTTCATAACATCACACGCATTTGCTATAAAAGTGACAAAAATGTGACTAAAAACGAAAAGAAAAATAGAATTTCTTTTACTTCTAGTGATGACGTTTTTCCGTTGAAAATTACAGTTAAAAATATAGGAGTTTCGTTTCTGAACTCGCATTGTTTGACTTATAACCGTTTTTAATTATAATTCAAATGTCAACAATGCTTTATAAAAAAGGATATTCACTAATTTTTTAAATAATTATTTATAATAAATATTTTTAATATCCACATGATGCATCTTAACTAGTGTTGGTGCGATTAATCAGAATTAGAATCGGGAATAGGAAATTTCGGAACTTTGGGTGGTATCGGAATCGGAAATATTTGTGCCTATTTTCCGATGCCAAAAACGATTCTTTTAATTGTTCTTTTTTTTAACTTAATTTTCCATTGCTGGTACTAATGATAAAATTATAAATATTTATTTGTTTTAAACTACCAGTAAAACTAAAATCTATAAGTCACCCTCACAAGTGTATTCTAACGTTTGCGAAAATATATGCACATATTACATGGGGTTTTACGGTAATCTGAAAATTAGGAAACAAAAACAAAACAAAAAACTCTATAGCTAAAGATTTAGAGATTTTAAAAGAATCGGAATCGGTAATTGTATCGGAATCGAGAAAAATATTGGATTTGTCCCGTCACTAATCGTAACCAAGAGTCATAGAATTAAAAATTGAAAAAAAGATTATTGATTAAACTAATCGATGCCCCAAAAAGCATGATAATTGGGAAAGGTATGAACATCACTCATCAAATAGCAGCTTTAATTTTTAATAAGTATTACGTTATCACTGTTTACTAAGGGAAGTGTCTAGCAGGCTTGTATACGTAATGTGCTGATGTATGGAAGTGAAACCTGTCCGGTGAGGGTTGAGGACATGTGTTGCATGGAGAGAAATGATATGAGAATGATACAATGGGTGTGTAATGTGAGTTTTAAAGACAGGCTTAGATCTGATGACCTCAGAGGAAGATTAAATCTGGACAGTATAGAGAGGTTGTGCAGAACAGGAGACTTCAATGGTATGGCCACGTTGAAAGAATATATGTTCAATATCCACATACATATAGGGTTCATTTTAAGCTAGACTCGTATAATTAAAAGTTGAAAAGGGATTATTGATTAAACTAATCGATACCCATAGAAGCAGAATAAGTAAATAAACTTACCCGTAGAATTTCAATTTCCTTGTTTAAAAATACCATTTCCTGATAATTGAAATCATAGTTTCTGTCAGACGCGATGTTTTCGATTTCTTTACCGTTTCGATAATGGTGAAGCACGATCTGCCTGGCTATAAGATGCGCATGAAGTAATACAGCGAAGATCTTCATCACAACAGTTTCGTCTTTTAGTGGAAAATCCTGTTTTTTTGTATGCAAAAGACAATTAAACCCGTTGATAATTATAAACAACATAATAATTTAAATATAGCTTACATCTTCTATATAATAAAAGTGAACGTACGTTTGTCCGGCTCGTTTTAGTAATCGAAAAGAATGATCACGTATGCAAATTTAATTTTATCAGTAAAGAAGAGGAGACTAAATCTTAATAATTGATAATAAAAGTAAAGGGATGTGATAATTTCTTCTCACACAGATTAGGGCTAAGGGTCACCGAAAATCACCGTTAGAAAAAGGTCACACTTACCTTGATTTTTTTTTTTTTTTTAAATGGCGACATTGGATGTGACTTCCTTTCCTTGAAGGATAATGGGCTTCTGCGTGACCGTAGCATTTTAGTTTGGTCATCACTTAGTAAAGTTCTTGGTAATTCAATAATAAATTCTGTTGACACGAGGTTAGCGCATTGTTCGTATGGTCAACAATAAAATGCCTTTACGGTTCATTGGAAATTCAATAGTAAATTCATCGAGTTGGTACGAGGTTGACTGCCCCCTCGCAAGATCTCAGCTGATAAAATCATACTGAGGTCAAATGCTAAAGGTTAACTGCTAAACGTCAATTTTTCCTTGCGGTAGGAGGTAGTGGCAGTTGTGAACATTCAACGATGAGATTTCTAACCGGAAAGAATTTATTTCACTTTTGATAGACACAAACAAAAATATTGTATTGTTTTTAATATATTTGTGATAGAATAGGAATTAATCTACGAGCACACATATGATTTATTTACCAACGATTAAGGAGAGGAAGTAAGCGGATTAGTTTATTTTGTTTTGTTTTGTTGTTTTTTTTTTAAGTATTAAACTCGCGTATTTTTTTGTAAAACTTTACTCGCGTATTTGATTTTTAACTTAGTTCGCGTATTTTCTATTTGTAAAACTTTACTCACGTATTTCTTTTGAAAAACTTATCTCGTGTGTGTGTGTGTGTGTTTTTGTTGTAAAGATTTACTCGCGTATTTTGTTTTTGTAAAACTTTCTTGCGTATTTTTATTTTTATAAAACTTTTTTTGCGTATTTTTTCTTGTACAACTTGACTTGCGTATTTCTTTTTTTTGTAAAACTTATCTCGTGTATTTTCGTACAACTTATCTCGCGTATTTTTTTGTGCAACTTTAGTCACAGTTAGAATGAAAAATGCAAATTAATATAAATTAATAAAATTATAAAATGTATGAAAAGAAATCAAATAAGAACATGTACAAAATGGATAATATTAGAAAAGGTACAAATGGAATAACATTAAAAATGTATGAAAATAATAACATTAAAACGTGTATAGAAAGAATAAAATTAGATGGAACTTTATAATTCCGGGTCATTCTATACACTTGTAGAAAATCCTGTATGGCTTTCTCCGTGGGAGTACCCGTCGCTTTTTTAGCGCTCTTTTAGAATTATCGATAACTCGCTCCACTTTATCATTGCTTCTCGCGTGATACGGAGCAATTGTGAGATGTTCCATTAAAAACGACTGACAAAACCTTTCGAATTCACTGGACGTGAATTGAGTATTACACAACCCACGACTCCGAAACGTTCGAAACGTTCATACAGAAACCCAATTGCTATTTCTGTCGTTGTTTTTTTACACTTAACTATCTCTGACCATTTAGTGAAGCTATCCACTACAACCATAAAATAGAACCGTCCAATGTAAATATAGATTCCCTACCATTTCCCTATCCGCAACCTGAGAAACTGGTGGATTGGAGTTTTCAACTACACACCACAAAGATATAAAGATGAAATCGTCAGCGATGTTTGTTTTTAGGCCAAAAGAAGGATGTAGCTCAGCGGGGAGACCGCACAGAACTTACGTCAAGCAACTATATATCGACTCGCAGTGAACCAATTTAAGATCAACTTAGTGTGATAGAGGACAGGGGGAGGATTCATGACACTATCCTGATGATGATGATGATGATGATGATGATGATGATGATGATGATGATGATGATGATGATGATGATGATGATGATGATGATGATGATGATGATGATGATGATGATGATGATGATGATGATGATGATGATGATGATGATGATGATGATGATGATGATGATGATGATGATGATGATGATGATGATGATGATGATGATGATGATGATGATGATGATGATGATGATGATGATGATGATGATGATGATGATGATGATGATGATGATGATGATGATGATGATGATGATGATGATGATGATGATGATGATGATGATGATGATGATGATGATGATGATGATGATGATGATGATGATGATGATGATGATGATGATGATGATGATGATGATGATGATGATGATGATGATGATGATGATGATGATGATGATGATGATGATGATGATGATGATGATGATGATGATGATGATGATGATGATGATGATGATGATGATGATGATGATGATGATGATGATGATGATGATGATGATGATGATGATGATGATGATGATGATGATGATGATGATGATGATGATGATGATGATGATGATGATGATGATGATGATGATGATGATGATGATGATGATGATGATGATGATGATGATGATGATGATGATGATGATGATGATGATGATGATGATGATGATGATGATGATGATGATGATGATGATGATGATGATGATGATGATGATGATGATGATGATGATGATGATGATGATGATGATGATGATGATGATGATGATGATGATGATGATGATGATGATGATGATGATGATGATGATGATGATGATGATGATGATGATGATATGCTTACCTCATAAATGCATTTGGAAAGGCAAACGCTGTTTGATTTGAATTGTTGTTGGTAGGGCGGGATCATTTGTATATATCGAAATGCAGGATCAAAAGGAATTTGACCGATTTCGATCATTGCACCGTCAAACTTTCTGCGAGCTGGCGTCACAATCAACTCGAATCCGGACGAATCCAGAATACCTGCGTACAAAAGAGACATAAATACAACGAATAGGTGATAATAAGAGAATTCAAAAGGAAATAAATAGGATGATCTCGAAGCTAAGTAAAGGGAATAGTCAATCTATTGACTAAATACATAATTCAACATTTGACAAAATATGATTTAAATTTTAATGTTCACAAAAATCATTTCCAACCCCCATAAATACGTTCAATTTTGACTTTCCCAACTATGTATCAACTACTCCCACTCTAGAGACAATGAATAACCCCTCTAATGGTGCTCGGGCGGGAATTCTATTGTGAATCAATGGTTGCTTAATCTTTTTTTTTATGATATTTCACTCCAAACAAGGCAGGACGCCACTGTAGACGGGGCTACTGAGAATTAGAGAGTAGGTTTAGAGGGTCATTCTAAGTTGGAAGCTGTGCAGCGAGATGTCTGTTTACATTAGTTTTAAACCTCTGCATGCCGGTACTGTCGGGGAAACAGGGGCAGATAGGGAGTTCCAGAGGTCAGCAGCACAAGGAAAGAGTAGCCAGTTCATCGGAGCATAATCTCTTGAAGTATTTGTAAAACACGCACAAGGATGCTACATTGCGGCGATGGGACAGGGACTGGAGCTTAGTGGATAGTGATGGACCTACTAAGTTGGCGACTCTTTTCTGGACCTTGTCAAGGGGGGAGACACTAGTGGGTGATGCACAAGCCCAGATGTGACAACAATACTCTATGCATGGGCGGATGGTGGCTTTGTAGAGATACAGGATAATGTCAGGTGTGAAGAGTTTACTAACACGGTAAAGGGAGGCCACCTTCTTTGCTGCAGCCTTGGCCATGTCTTCAATGTATTTGTTCCAATTCATGTTACCTGTGAAGGTTAGGCCGAGGAGTTTGAATGTTGAACTCTTAAGTAAGGTGTTATTTGCCATGACAATCGGCGGGTGAAGAGGTTTCTTGTAGTTATTGACAGAAATGAGCTTTGTCTTTGCGGCATTAAAAGTTACCAACATTTTATGACTCCAATCCACTACAGCCTCTTCTTAATCGGCATTGCTTGACTACTGTTTCAAGGCAACTAGAAACAATGCCGAGATAAGCAGTCTTTCCACACACAGCACCTGGTATTCCCAAATGGTTACCCATTTAGAAGTTACCAGGCTCAACGTCGCTTAATTTCGGTAATCTAACGGGGATCGTTGTGTCAAAGTGATTACGCCACACTGTACAATGCGGATAAAACAATTGTAAAATATTGAATGGCTTTAAGTCAGACTAGGCTTATCCGAATGTTGGACTTTTTTAAGGAAGTCAAAATTTGACCGCGGTGCGTGAATGAACGAATGGCTGATTCTAAGGATGCGAAGCACATCAAGGGGGGGGGGGGAATCTCAAATCAATTCAAGGATAAGTAACCAACTGTTGGATAATGTGAGAAAGAGGGCAAGTTGTCTGCCTCCCACCGTAGAACTCTCTTCCTGCTTACTGTTTTCCTCTTACCTATACCGTTGATCTTTTCAAGACTAAGGCCAATAGGCATATCTTGTCTTTGCAATAATCATATTTCGTTCTTGTTAGCTCCTTACATTAAGTAAGCGATTTCCATAAAAACAAAAGAAATATTATGAGAAAGGGAGATAGCTTAAATATGATTGGATGCTCAGGTCACTGCCTCGTCACCCTTTCCCTTTCTCTACGAAACTGGCGGCTCATAGCGAATTCAATAAAGGTTTGGTTGTATCGTACAAATCGAATAAATGCACTCGAATACAGCGTTAGGAAATAGACTATATATCTGTATTTCTATTCATAACATCAAATACGAAATACAATATTATCGACCTCAAGAATATTTCGGTCGAACTCGGGAATCTGTACGGAATTTCATACGGAACCCTTTATTTAATCCACGAGCGTAACTTACTCTCGTTCTATCAGCCACGATCGGGTAGAAGTCTTAAGTAATTCGTAATTGTATTCTCAGCATCACTCGTACTAAGGATTGAACATTCAACCTCCAGGAGACTTAACTTAGAACTGATTATCACTTTGCATTTTTATCCGTTGCGCTACAGGGTCCGTGTGGACTTCCGTTCATATTCTAGAGTTCGACAGAAATATTCTTGAGTTCGACAATAGGCACATGAAGAAGGTCCGAGGTTCCATTAGCTAAAATGTTGTGGGAATAACATCTAAGATGAGAACGGTAGTCCGAATAATCCAAATGATACAAATTATCAATCCTTATCTAAATAATTCAGAAACAATATAAGTATAGTATTTCAGGGCTCAGTGTATTGTTGTCCGCAGGTTCAAAGTTAAAGATTTACAAAATTTTATCAGTTACGAAAAAATAAGGTGGACTATTAAAACAACTGTGAATATAAGATTGGTTTGGCTTGGTTGCTTTGTTTTATGGCATATCAAACCTTTTCCGGTTATTTAATGCCGAATCAGGTAATTTTGGTAAGAGTTTTTATACTTTAAGTTCTTTAAATCTTCAACTATTTATTCATGGTGTTTGTTTTGGTTGTTTTGTTTTACGGCATATCAACCCTTTCTAGTTAGTTAATGCCGAATCGGGTAATTTTGATAAAAGTTTTTATACTTCAAGTTCTTTATAGCTTCAAATATTTATTCATGGTGGTTTAGTTTTGTTGTTTTGTTTTACAGAATACCAAACTTTTTGGGTTATTAAATGCAGAATTCAGTTTCTTTGGAGAATTTTAAAGGGTTTTAAGGGGTATAATATGGGCACAATCGCTCATTTGAAAATTCAAATATTAAACATTTGCGTTGAATTTAATCCATAGTCATTAGACACCAATTAAGCAAGATTCCCTGCATTTAAATTTCTTCCTAAGACCCCTCTTAAGCGTAATGACTACCGCCATGACTGCATGTACACACAGGAAGAAAGGAAAGTTTTTTGCAGTAGTGGTAGGAAGACAAGTTCTCGCTGTAAGGGTTTCAAAGGCGACAAGTACAGTTGTTATTTGGTAAGGTGCTTACCGTGAAAATAACAACATAGTAAAAAGACTAGTAACATCTCTTTTGTGAGAGAAGGGCTGTAGTGACTAGATTGTGAAGTGAGTTTACACCCTGCCAAGGCAAGAAAGTACTCTGAGTGGCACCACCCTAGATGTTGCATCAGTTACAACACTTGCCATAAACTCTTAGTCGCACAGGGCATCAATTGTCTCTCGAGACGTTGAGTTCTCGCCTTCTGGTTACTGGCATCGTCTGGCAGCCATTTTTAATTGTGTCAGCCCTTAGTCTGGATTGTTTTTAGAAAGCGAGATAATAACATAAAAGGATTGAAAATATTACTTGTTTTATCTTCTATAGGTCCTTGGAGGTATATCTAAGCAGCGCCAGTCTCGGCATATTATACCTACATCCCACCCTTCATCTTTGTGAGGGTTGACTTTACACGTCTGGCCCTGCTAATCTCAACCGCCAGAAAAAAAATCACCTCTAGGATGTGTGACGTCATAATAACACGTTCCTCTCTACTAACTCTTATAACGTAACAAATAGTATGAGACGAATATAATTTTGGAACTTTATTTTCAGGGAAATATATTCTCTCTCTTTCTCTCTCTCTCTCTCTCTCTCTCTCTCTCTTTCTCTCTCTCTCTCATTCTAGCTACGGGTTTTGTGTTTTGGGGGGAGTTTTTATAACATATTTCACCCCAAATAAGGCATGCCACCATTGTAGACGTAAGGGGCTACTGAGAATAAGGGTGTAAGTTTTAGGGGTCATCCAAAGTTGGGAGCTGTGCAGTGAGATGTTTGTTTACATTAGTTTTAAACCTCTCCATGTCAGTACAGTTGGGGAAACAGAGAGCAGGGAGGGAGTTCCAAAGGCCTGCAGAGTAGAAGGCTCCCTGGCATCTGGGGCCTCCACAGTGAATGGATTGGATTTAGCTGATTGTCAGGTTGGTCTAATGTATTTACGTCAAGAGAGCACAAGAGCAGCAAGTTCATCGGAGCAAAATCTATTGAAGTACTTGTAACACAGGTACAAAGGTTGCAACATTGCGGCAATGAGACAGGGGCTCGAGCTTGGTGGATAGTGAGGGACCTATTAAATTGGTGACTCTTTTCTGGGCCTTGTCTAAGAGGGAGAGACTAGTGGATGATGCACAAGCCCAGATGTGACAATAATACTCTATACATGCGCGGATTGTGGCTTTGTAGAAGTATCGGATAATGTCAGGTGTGAGAAGTTTACTAGCACAATAAAGGGAGCGGACCTTCCCTGCTGCTGCTTTGGCAATGTCTTCAATGTATTTGTTCCAATTCATGTTACCTGTGAAGGTTAGGCTGATGAGTTTAAATGTTTAACTCTCAGGTAGGGTGTTATTTGCAATATCAATCAATGGTTGAAGATGTTTCTTGTAGTTTTTGAAGAAAAGGAGCTTTGTCTTTGCGGCATTAAACGTTACCAACCATTTATGACACCACTCCATTACAGTCTGGTGGCCATTTTCTAAGGATTCAGCCATTGTCTCGGATATGTGCGTGTCTGGTTTGCCCACATGACGAGAGTAGAGCGTGATGTCGTCAGCAAATATACCTATCTCAGACTCAATGTCATCAGGGAGGTCGTTTATGAAAATCAAGAACAGTAAAGGTCCAAGGATGGATCCCTGGAGTACACCAGCATTTATGTCATGTTGCTTAGATGAACGGCCATGGAGGACAACCTGGATCTTTTTTTTTTTGGTTAGGAACGATCTAATTATATTATTTGTCCAGTAATACCATATGAATGAATTTTTAGAAGCCCTTTATACTAGACCTTGTCAAATGCTTTGGATATATCAAGCGCTACCGCCCTAGCTTCACCTGCTGGATCTAGTGTATGATATATGCGTTCAGAGATGACCCTTAGGATATCCGCAGTAGATTGTGCTTGTCTAAATCCATACTGATGATCAGACAGAAGTTTAGCATTAACTAGGTTCCGGACTATCGCAGTCAAAATGTGGCTGAATCTTAAACAAATTACTAACAAAGGTTTTAAACTTGGATATTTATCATCTTACAGATAACAAAAAAGTTTACCAAAATTAGCTTTGCGGAATAGGGTCAACGGGCGCCATCTTTAAAATTAAACTTAACAATATTAAAATTTCGAGACATAAAATTCCTGACAAGTATGTCAATTATTCCTGACAATTACTGATGAAAATAAACGTTTTTCCTGACAAAAAAACTTTATTAAATTAGAAATTTTTAAAAGTGTTTCCATGAAAACCCACACAGGGCCTACCCCAAGCCAGCTTGACATTTTCTTGGTGTTTTAAATTGTAATGATAGGTAGCTATATGCTTAATAATAAACTAAAACCAGAAAATGACTAACCCCTGCCATTGTTTTCATGTTTTTTTTTAATTTCTTATACAAATATGAATATAAAAGGTACAAAAAAACGACTAAGTAGCCTTTTCAAGGCAACAATTATCACATTAATTCCTGACATTTCATAAAAAATAAGTACAAAATAAGTACAATTTACAATAAAGGAATGGTCAGTTGGTCGAATGCTGAGGCAAGGCTCTTGCATAACCACCGCAGAACAAGTTCATGAACGGACCAAAGAACATTTCTTGTCAAGAACTAGTCAAAGATAACTTCATCATCATCAATATCTGGCTGTTTGAGTTGCTGCAGTGGAGGCCTTTGCAATTACCACACAAGTTTGAACAGTCAATGCCATGTTTCCTGCAACTGTAGCTTGCTGTAGTACACTCTGAAGTAGTGATGAAAAGAGAACTCTTCTATCCCCTTCTATGCTTCGGAAGTGAATTACTTCCCTTGATCACTCTTTCTTTTTTAGTCAGCCATTGTTTTCTCGTAGAGACTAGATCCCTGCGTAGATCTTTGTCGAATAAAGCTTCTCCAAGCAAACGCAGTCTTCTTAAACTCATTCTATTCTATCCTTTTGACTAACTAATTACAATTTATTCGACAGAGATCTAAGGTGGAAAAATACCTCAAGCCTGAACGATTGGATTTAGACCCGTGAAAACTGGACGCTGCCGACACTGGAAAAGGTATTTCAACATTTTTCTTGGCGCTGTCAACGACTCTCAACTAACGGACGAGTTAAAACTGAATTTGTTAATCAACCTCGTGTCTCCGTCAATTTTTAAACACATATCGGACATCGGTGATTATCATTCGGCTATGAACGTCCTGGAAGAAGTTTTCGTCCAGCCCAAAAACAGCATTTTCTGTCGACATTTATTGGCAACTCGTCGGCAACAGGCCAACGAAAGCGTGGACCAATATTTACACCAATATTTACAGTCTCTAAAAACACTCTCTAAGGACTGTGATTTCCAGACCGTGACAGCTATACAGGCGAGGGATGAGTACATCAGGGATGCATTCATAAATGAAATTTCGTCATCCCACATCAGACAAAGACTTTTAGAAAACAAACGTCTCGATTTACACACAGCGTACAACCAGGCATTAACACTCGAGACAGCCCAAAAACAATTAACTTCGTACGCTCAGTCGGACTCCTTGGCTGCCTCGGTCTCCATTGCTGAAAAAGAAGAATCGAAGGACGACCAGTCTACATATGAGAAGCAACCCACGATAGCGGCACTCTCCGAACAGAATTTTTTTCTGTGGAAACCTGTGACAGGACAGAGCAAGGTGCTCTGATAAAAAGTCTATTTGTAAAAATTGCAAAAGAAAAGGGCATTTTGCTCGTGTCTGCAGGTCACCTACAGCGGCTACTATCAATTACGGTGAGTCCCTTCTTGCTTCATCGGTTCCTTTTAACTCCTCAGAGAGTCTATCTCGTTCGTCCTTATGGGGGGAAATCAAAGGTGAGTCTATGCGGATGCTCGTCGATATAGGGAGCCCCGAAAATTTTATTCATCCGGATAAGGTTAAGGGGCTCGGTTTGGCGGTCACGCCAAGCTCTGATAGGATTTTGATGGCTAGGCGTTCTCATTCGTCCTCTACTCTCGAGCACTGTGTCGTGTCTCTCACTCTGAGAGATAGGAGTACAGGAATGTGAAACTATCAATTATGGCCAACCTATGCTGTGACATCATTCTCGGACATAAATTTCTATGCCAACACTCCTCAGTGGAAATACCCCCCTCTCACTGTTTGTAGACTGACCGCCATTAAAAATATCTCTTACCCCTCTTTGCTTACGAATCTAACCTCGGACTGTCGCCCGATAGCTGTTTAATCGAGGAGACATACCCTACCTGATGCTAAATTTATCCAATCGAAAATCTCCAGCATGCTAAACGAAGGTATCATAGAGCCCTCTCAACCCCCATGGCGAGCCCAAACGCTTGTGGTATCTCCTGAAAATGCCAAAAAGAGACTTGTTGTGAATTACTCCCAAACAATAAATCGGTTTACTCTCCTTCACGCCTATCCCCTTCTTCGAATAGAGGACATGGTAAATGAGATTGCTACTTACAAAATATTCAGCACTCTTGATCTAACCAGTGCTTACCATCAGGTTGCTATCAAGCCGGAAGAACTAAAATACACAGCCTTCGAAGCTTCTGGATCTCTGTATCAGTTTCGTCGAATCCCGTTTGGAGTAACCAATGGAGTAGCGAGTTGTCAACGAGTCATCGATGACATCATCAAGCGAAAAGACCTTCGAGGAACCTATGCTTACATCGACAACGTTACCATTTGTGGATAAGATCAGGCTATGCATGATACTAATTTGAAAGAGTTCATGAATGCAGTAGCAGAGTAAGGACTGACGCTGAACAAAGACAAGTGTCACTACTCACTTATTTCTGTAGACTTGCTTGGGTATACAATAAGCAAGGGGTCGGTAAAACCTTACTCTGATAGGCTGAAGGGATTGATGAACTTGCCAGTACCTCAAGACCTTCTTTCTTTTCGCAAAGCAATGGGGATGTTCTCTCACTATTCTAGGTGGATCTCGAACTTATCTGAAAAACTACACCCCCTTACCAAAGTTACCAATTTTCCCCTCACTAGGGGACAAGCAGACGCCTTCAGGTACCTGAAGAAGGAAATTACAAAATCATCCCTGATAGCCATAGACTCTTCTCTCCCTCTCGAGGTCGAAACCGATGCTTCGGAACATGCGATTGCTGTCTCTTTAACCCAAAACTCTCGGTCCGTGGCTTTCTTTTCAAGAACGTTAATGTCTGCCGAGCAGAAGCACTCCTCTGTTAAAAAGGAGGCCTACGCTATTGTCGAGGCGATCCGAAAATGGCGACACTTACTGCTCGGGAAGCATTTTAAGCTAATCACAGATCAAAAATCTGTCTCTTTCATGTTCAACCCTCAAGGCAAAAGCAAAATAAAAAATGAGAAGATAACAAAATGGAAGTTGGAACTTGCCTGTTTTAGCTACGACATTGCATATCGCCCCGGGAAACAAAACGCCGCTGTAGACGCCTTGTCTCGCATTTGCTCTACTACCACCTCTGCCGACAAGTTACACACCTTGCACTCAGACTTATGTCACCCGGGTGTCACCCGAATGCTACATTTTGTCAGGAGCAAGAATCTGCCATACTCTGTGAGAAGATGTAAGAGTGGTAATAAGGGCCTGTAAAGTTTGTTCGTAGATAAAACCGAGATTCCTTAATGCGGCACATCAGACTCTCATAAAAGCGAGTCAACCATTTGAAAAACTAAGCGTAGACTTCAAGGGGCCATTACCTTCGAATACTCGCAACCGCTACATAGTAACAGTGGTTGATGAATACTCTCGCTTCCCCTTCGCTTTCCCTTGTGCCGATCTCTCAGCCGCAACTGTCCGGAAACATCTAACTAATCTATTTTCTGTTTTCGGAAATCCTTCTTTTGTACACTCTGATCGTGGTACGGCTTTCATGTCAGACGAACTAAAGGAATTCCTGCTTTCCAGAGGTATTGCTACTAGTCGAATAACCGCCTTTAATCTTCAAGGTAACGGACAAGTGGAGAGATACAACGGAATCATCTGGCAAACAGTAAGTCTGGCTCTCCGGTCGAGAAATCTCCCTATTATCAATTGGGGTAAAGTGCTAGATGTAGCCCTCCAAAACATCCGCTCATTGTTCTCCAACTCCACTAATTGCACTCCCCATGCACAACTAAAGACATCACAAGCGTTAATACATGGATAATTTAAGAACAAGAAACAGTTAAAAATTAAAAATTAAAAACTTAGCTTTTTTAAATTTCGCCTATAAGATTTGGTTTCATTGCAGACTCCATTCCCGGGCAGTGGAAGATATCCAATGACTTATATGGTGTCTCTTTGTTGCTAATGAGAGGCTAGCGTGTTTTTTAATCGGGTTAGGTGGGAATTCCCCTTTTATAACTACATTGGCTTGTGAATCCTTTCCCTTTTTTTTCTCTTTTAAACTTCGGAGATGGCGTTGGCACTGAGCACGTGGCCTCCATTAGACTTGATATGTCGCAGAATAAAAGCAAAAAAAGACAGACAAAATAGATCGTACACAGGCAAGAGAAAGAAATACCTGGTAGAAAACATTGTTTGACTAAAAAATTAGACATTGCAAGCGTTAGTAGATGGAGGATTTAAGAACAAGAGAGAGAGTTAAAAATAAAAAAATTGAAAACTTATTAGAGTCAAATAATATTATAACATTTTCGTCAATATAGAACACAGGCGATTAGAAGGTTGGGTATTTTATACCTATACATGCATGCTATGAAGAAAGAATAAATTAGATTTTTAAAACAAATTGCATTTGCCGATCATTCTTTATTAATAGCGTGTGTGAAAGCTTTTATTGAGAAGAAGAAGAAGAAGAAGAAGAAGAAGAAGAAGAAGAAGAAGAAGAAGAAGAAGAAGAAGAAGAAGAAGAAGAAGACAGAAAGCTTAGAAAATGGAAACATTGACTGACACATCACCAAGGAAATCCGATCAGTTTATTTGACCGATGAAGTAGACGCTGAACTGTGAGGAGTTAAGAACACTCCAGCTCCGTTACATTATAACGTAACATATAAAATGAAACCAATATAACTTTGGTACCTTATTTTTAAGGAAATATACTCTCTCTCTCTCTCTCTCTCTCTCTCTCTCTCTCTCTCTCTCTCTCTCTCAAATTAAAGAATACCTGATTTTTCTGCGGGATTGTCATAATGAATCTCCAGTAAAAACGTCACCGGGTCGCTCGACACATCAATGGGTATGCCTACGTGTTCAGGCAATGGGAATTGCTGTAAAAGTATTTGTAAAATGAATAGAAATAAAAATGATTGGCATTCAGTTAGCAAATGGACCATAGATTATAAAATAGTAATTATAGGTTAAGTAATCATTTGAAAACTGGCTGGCGTCTTATCCATTACAAACATACTACAGTAGATAAAGTGTATTTATTAGAAATTGCAATAGATCTATCTCTATCTCTTTCCCCTCTCTCTCTCACTCTCTTTCTCTCTCGCTCTCTCTCTCTCTGTCTTTATTTATATATATATACATATATACATACATGTAAATACATATGTATTTACATATATATATATATATACTTATATATTTACATACATAAATATATATAACATATATATATATACATATATAACATATATATATACATATATACATAAATATACATATATAACATATATATATATATACATATATACATAAATATACATATGTATATACATATATATATACTTATATAAATACATATATATACATATATAAATACATATATATACATATATAAATACATATATATATACATATATAAATACATACATATATACATATATAAATACATACATATATACATATATAAATACATACATATACATACATATATATATATACATACATACATATATATACTAAGAGTAGTATCACCACTAAACTTCTTTTATATATTAATTTTATTAATATTAATTTTATTATTAGTATACTATAATTACAATTAACAAATATTATCACAACGAGAATTACTACTATTACTGATATCAATATCATTATAAAAGCCATAACTAGTAATATTATTGGATAATGACGACTAATTAATATAGAAATGGAATGCTAGTAAGGCATTTAATACCCTAAATAAAATTATCAAACATTTTTATACGATAACCACCAAAGATATGCGACAATATTTTTAATTTTATTATATAGATTAAATTCAAACCCATCCCACTCTCTGCTCCAGTTAAGATTAAGGTCACAATAATCCAGATACTAAATACCACCCCACCTAATTTCTTAAAATATCACCCGTTAAAATCTCCCCCCTCCTCCTTTCCTTTCTTTGCTATATGCGAACTTCGTCTTCATTCCCCTCCCTCTTATCCATCCCCAATTTCCTGTTGTTGTTGAATTATAGAAATTTGAACAGTGGATCCAAAAATGCCTCACGTGTTGACGTTTATTTTAAACGTTAATGAAACACAATATATTATGTAGCAAAATGGAATAAAACCATCAACAAAATATATTTAGCTATGAATTTTCATTGAGCACTCTCATGAACCCGGTTTCAACTTCCTTCGGATTTATACCCCTTGGATATTTGTAACAAGTTAATTATATATATATATATATATATATATATATATATATATATATATATATATATATATATATATATATATATATATATATTAATAATTGAAATACATTTTACTAATGCTTGTCTACGAATACTTCTGGTGTAAGATGTTATTATTACAAATAAATAACAAAAATAAGTTAATTCAAGATCGATGCAACTCAGCGTTTTGTTTATTAAATCTTTCATGTTTGATTAGACTTTTTTAGAAGTATAATAGATATATATTGTTAACATATAGTTTTATTTCTGTGTTCTTTTCCCATTGCGGATTGGAAATTTTCGCCAACTCCTAAAATTATAAAAATCAGTAGAGAAATGACGTTATTGAAAAAAATCGAAACAAAATACACATACAAGAATGACGTCGCATTGTTTAAAAATTTGTCTAAATAATATATATATATATATATATATATATATATATATATATATATATATATATATATATATATAAGTGGTTTAAGGTTCATATTTTTTTTTAAAAAGGATCTATTGTAAAATTTAAGAAGGGATAGGTAAAAGAAATACCTTTTGAAGCATAAAGATGCGATATCAATTTTTTTTTATAAAAAAGAAAAATAATAAATCGAAACCGATTTTTTTTTATTTTTTTTATTATAAACTAGCATTTTTTTTTTTTTGTTAGTTTAAAGTGATACAGATATTTCGCCAAAATCTTGGCATCATCGGTGTGTAATATATCCTGATGTCATCGGATTTGTATTTTTTTTTCTTACCGGCTTTTGTTGTTACAGCCGGGCCAAATGGGTTAGCTGTTGTTTCCCACTTTCAAATATGAGAACGTGAATGCGGCACGTGATTTGTATAAGTATTTTAAGGTTCATATTTTTTTTTAAAAGCATCTATTGTTATTTTTCTTTTTTATAAAAAAAAAATGATATCGCATCGTTATGCTTCAAAAGGTATTTATTTTACCTATTCCTTCTTAAATTTAACAATAGATGCTTTTTTTTTTAAATATGAACCTGTATAAGTGTTTTAACTTATACAAATCACGTGCCGCATTCACGTTCTCATATTTGAAAGTGGGAAACAACAGCTAACCCATTTGGCCCGGCTGTAACAACAAAAGCCGGTAAGAAAAAAAAATACAAATCCGATGACATCAGGATATATTACACACCGATGATGCCAAGATTTTGGCGAAATACCTGTATCACTTTAAACTAACAAAAAAAAATGATAGTTTATAATAAAAAAATTAAAAAAATCGGTTTCGATTTATTATTTTTCTTTTTTATAAAAAAAAAATTGATATCGCATCTTTATGCTTCAAAAGGTATTTATTTTACCTATTCCTTCTTATATATATATATATATATATATATATATATATATATATATCACTCCAAACAAGGCAGAGAGCTACTGTAGACGTAATGAGCTATTGAGAATTAGTGAGTAGGTGTACGATGTCATCCTAAGTTGGGAGCTGTGCAACGAGATGCCTGTTTACATTAGTTTTTAACCTCTGCATGTCAGTAACGTCGGGGAAACAGGGTGCAGGGAGGGAGTTCCAGAGGCTGGCAGCACGAGGAAAGAAGTTGCTGGAGTAGAAGGCTCTCCGGCATCTGGGGACCTCCACAGTGAATGGATGGGACCTAGCTGATTGTCGGGTTGTGCTAGTGTATTTACGTCGAGGGAGCACTAGAGCAGTCAGTTCATCGAAGCACAATCTATTGAAGTATTTGTAAAACAAGCACAAGGATGCAACATTGCGGCGATGTGAAAGGAGCTGGAGCTTGGTGGATAGTGAGGGACCTATTAAGTTCGCGACTCTTTTTTAGACCTTGTCTAAAAGGGAGAGACTAGTAGATGATGCACCAGCCCAGATGTGACAACAATACTTCATGCATGGGCGGATGGTGGCTTTGTAGAGATGCAGGATAATGTCAGGTGTGAGGAGTTTACTAGAACGGTAGAGGGAGCTCCCCTTTTTTGCAGTAGCCTTGGCAATGTCTTCAATGTATTTGTTCCACATATATATATATATATATATATATATGTATATAGTGTATTTAGGCAGCATTTTCTCATTTATGCAAATATTGTTAAAAATAACAGAATTCGTCTGTTCAATGATCCCTTTTTTATTTTTTTCAATTTTTCAAACGCAACAACCTAAAATAAACATATCATATGAAACCAGTAGTAAAATTTTAAAATGCTTAACGTAATGCGATTTTGTTCTGTGATGCTATCTAGCGTTGTCGAATTTAAATCGTCAACGACTTCCTAGAACAATGCGAAAAACGTTCTATGCGAGTTTCTCCGCCGTCTTTTTAAAATTCTCTTCTTTCTACAGCCTTTTTGTTAATTTTCTTTTGACACCTTAAAATGATTCGACGAAGAATCGAAAACGTTCGTGAAACCTGTGAAACCTATGAAACATTTATAAATTTTGTTTATTTTAATACAAAAAAGACCATCAGAAAAATTGAAAAAATGTAGACGTAAGTGAATACTAAGAATTAGCGTGTATGTTTTGGGTGTCATCCTAAGTTGGCAGGTGTGTAGCGAGATGTCTGTTTACATTAGTTTTAAACTTCTGCATGTCGGTACAGTCGGGGAAAAGAGGACAGGGGGGGGTGTTCCAAAGGCCGGCAGCACGATGAAAGGTACGAGGGAAAAAGCTATTGGAGTAGACAGCTCTCAGGCATCTCAGTGAATGGATAGGATTTAGTTGATTGTCGAGTTGGTCTAGTGTATTTACGTCGAGGGGGCACAGAGCAGCCAGTTCATCAGAGCACAATCTATTGAAGTATTTGTAAAACAAGCACAAGGATGCAACATTGCGGCAATGAGACAGGGGCTGGAGCTTGGTGGATAGTGAGGGACCTATTAAGTTGGTGACTCTTTTCTGGGCCTTGTCTAAGAGGGAGACACTAGTGGGTGATGTACAAGCCCAGATGTGAAAACAATACTCTATGCATGGTCGGATGGTGGCTTTGTAGAGATATAGGATAATGTCAGGTGTGAAAAGTTTACTAGCACAGTAGAGGGAGCCCACCTTCCCTGCTGCTGCCTTGGCAATGTCTTAAATGTACTTGTTCCAATTCATGTTACCTGTGAAGGTTAGGCTGATGAGTTTGAATGTTGAACTCTCGGGTAGGGTGTTATTTGCCATGGCAATCTGTGGTTGAAGAGGTTTTTTGTAGTTATTGAATAAAAGGAGCTTTGTCTTTGCGGCATTAAAAGTTACCATCCATTTATGACACCACACCATTATAGCCTGGAGACTATTTTCTAAGGATTCAGCCATTGCCTCGGATATGATCGCGTCCGTTTTGCCCACATGATGAGAGTAGAGCGTGATGTCGTCAGCAAATATACCTATCTCAGACTCAATGTCATCAGGGAGGTCGTTTATGAAAATCAAGAACAGTAAAGACACAAGCATGGATCCCTGGGGTAGACCAGCATTAATGTTGCTTAGATGAACGGCCATCGAGGACAACCTGGATCTTTTTTTGTGTTAGGAAGTATCTAATTATATTAAGTAATTGCCCAGTAATATCGTATGAGCATATTTTCAGAAGAAGTCTTTATGCCATACCTTGTCAAAGGCCTTGGATATATCAAGCGCTACTGCCCTAGCTTCACCTGCCGTGTCCAGTGTATGATATATGCGTTCAGAGATGACCGTTAGGATGTCAGTAGGTCGTGCTTGTCTAAATCAGTACTGATGATCAGAAAGAAGTTTAGCATTAAGTAAGTGCCGGACTATAGCTAGATTGATTAAGGATAAAAAGATTTTAGCACCGATCGGGAGTATACTGATTGGGCGGTAGTTCTGAGGATCAGTTCTATCCGCAGAATTCTTGAAGACTGGTATCACAGAAGCAATTTTCCAGCTAGTAAGATTCAGCTAAGTATTTGTTGTAGAGTTTGGAGAGGACATGTGCCAGTTCAGCAGAGCATTTATTTATTACTAGTACAGGTATAAGATCAGACCCACAAGCTTTGGAGGTGTCAAGGTGTTTTATGATGTCTCTGGCCTGGGATAAGGCCATAACCAGGATTTCAAGTGTCGCTCTAGTCCGCATTGGGAATTTTGGGAGAGGGTAGTTTTCTGAGTCTAAAGTGGAGTTTAAGGCGAAACGCTAGGCAAGTAGTTCAGCTTCATCAGTTGCCGTGCAAAAAACATCATGGTGGTCTGATAGTGGGGGAATCGTTTATTGAGCATTGTTAACCACACTACTGTAGAATTTCCAGAAATCGCGAGTACCTTGTTTCTGTGACTGAATGGATTTTTTGGTTATCTCTGTATACTTTATCTTTGCTTCACCTATCGTGGCCTTACAATTATTTCTTGACTCTATAAATGTATGTCTATTAGCAGTTGACTTATGGCGCTTGAATTTACGGAATGTTTGCTGTCTTTCAGCAATGGCAGCTGCACATTTCGAGGTGAACCATTGAGGAGAGTGGGGCTTGCTGAAGAATTTTCGCATGGGGACATAGGCTTCAGTGCCTGCTTTGACCCATTCGTTTAACTCATTTGCACACTGATCAGCATTGACTGAGAAGTATTCACGCCATGTGGCGTCGCTGATGTGATCTCTGATGGACTCAAAATCAGCCTGCTCGTAGTATCTCATTGTTTTGAGCTTATCAGCTTTTAGACGAGTTTTTTGTGTGATATAAATCATTACCACAATGTGATCAACATTCCCTAGCGGGCTATGGGCATTCGTCACACAAGCCTCGGGCAGTGAGGTAAAGAACAAGTTTAGATGTGAGGCTTGCTGATCTATTCGATCGGGGATGCGGGTCGGGAAATCGACAGTCTGAGAGAGGGAGTGAACTAAGGTGAAATTAGAAGTAAAGTTGCCGGCTGCGTCACTAAGCCTGGAGAATCCCAACCAGTCACGATGGTGTGCATCAACATTCTAGTCAATTGAGAGTGCTCTATCTATGCTTTCAGAGACAGCGTTAAGCAGGGTACAGTCCTGGGTCGAAGGTGAACGGTATAAGAAATATAAGAAACTAACGCTGTGATGTAAAGTCAATCTAAAGTACATGTACTCTTGGTCATCTGATTCTAACCTACGTTCTCTAGTCAGGGGGGGGGGGCGAAGCGAACGTAAACTGCTAGCCCGTGCATATGTTTGTCAGAGTCTTTTTGGTATAGGTGGTGAGAGGATATTGAGGATTGAAGGTCTGTTTTACTTAGTGCTAGGATATCTGTGGAGTATAATTAAACAGACGAATTCTGTTATTTTTAACAATGTGTGCATAAATATATATATATACATATATATATATATATATATATATATATATATATATATATATATATATATATATATATATTAAGGATACTTTGCTTGAACTTTGAATTCTAATAAAATTTGATTGACACCTTATTTTATTACTTCATTTTATATTATAATATATATATATATATATATATAACCACATTTTATATATATATATATGTATATATATATATATATATATATATATATATATATATATATATATATATATATATATATATATATATATATATATATATATAATTATATAACCACATGTTTTATATAAAACATCTATATTGAAACACAAATAAAAAGGTGATAAACATTCATTACCGATCCACCAATTGCCCAGCCAAAAACAACCATCGGACATTTTTCCCATATATCTGGAAGGTCTTCATCGTAGCATGAATGGACTTCTCCCAGCTTTCTTTTCAATGTGTTCTTTTGGCAGCTATACAGGAGCATGTGGTGTACTATGAATTCGTTGCCTTTCGTCACGACTGGAGAGATCTGCCAAGATTTAGAAAAAGGAAAAGAAAAGAAGGTACAAGTGAAGTTCTTTGCAATATCCTGTAAAAAATAATCTGGAATTTCTTTTCATGTGAACTTTTCCGGAAAACCGACGTTCGTTTTGTGTGCTTGTGTATCAGTCTGTGAAATCGTTAAATTTGGTTCCAGTCACAATAGTTTCGGTTTTATGTTTACTAATACTAGCTTAGTTACATGTCAACGCCCGATTTCTAGAATCTTTCTTTTCTGCACATCAGTTCTAATTTTTTCAAAAAACTTTGTTTTGTACTTCAAATCGCAATAAAATAATTGATACCAATTTCCGGCTACTTTGCGTTGCCAGCATTCGGGCAGGTTACGTAAGCAACCGAAAGAAGCCAGTTATTAGCCAATCAGCTGTCAGCTGTCTGCAGACAGAAGTTTTCAACAAATCTTGAAATTAGGTATAAATCAAGAAAAATCTGTGAAATGTGAAAATTAATTTAAACGCTCTATCTAAACGAGCCTAATCTTCCGAACGAGTCATCGGTTTCTGTCAATAAAATGCAGAAAATGCGAGTCTATGTGGGGTTAACACCAAGGAACACGATTAGGAACAAATTTGCATGGAGATGAACTAATACGAAATGCAGAGCAGGGGCATCGGTAAGGAATGGTATATCGTTTGTTTGTTTTTTTTCGCAATCAAAAACGTAACAAAGTAAAAAACAGAAAAAGGACGAAAAACAAAAAAAATACGTTCAGAAGTAAATAAAAAAAGACAAAATAGACTAGATTTTTACCAGTTGACTAGTTTTATTTTCTTAAAAGTTTATCTATTTGAAAATTGTATTGAAAAGAATATGTTTATTGACAGTTGTTTACCTGTTTCGCTCTTTATATATAAAAAAAAAGTTTACAAGTTGACTATGTTTATTTTCTTAAGCAAAATAAATTCATTAATTGAAACTTTTGTTGGAAAAAAAAATTTTGATTAACAAAAAACAACGACGCAGCAGCGTTTTGAATGTATCGCCTGTCAGTCTTCGCGTCGGCTTTTTCCGGCTGCTAATGTAACTTGCCAGAAGATGCCGACGCAAAATTGCCGGAAATACGGTCGGATTCTGTATCAGTATCAAATAATTTAATAAAATATTATTCAGGTTTATGACGATAGTCGATATCGGCTAGGAAATAACTGGAACGGTATAACAAAAGAATATGACATAACACTGAACAGAAAGCGAACGCTTATCCACACGGCCACTGAACAAACGAAAACGTGTAGTCTTTGTAACCTATTTATAGTTTTTATGAGTAGCTATTCTCTAAAGTAGTTCGATTGTCTAAAATAAATAAATAAATAAATAAATAAATAAATAAGAGAAAGTTCCAATAATAAAAAGACGTCAAATACGGACGATGATTTGGAAAAAAAAAAGCAATCTGGACTTAATTTTATGCGTTTATTTTTTTCTTACTGCTAGTGAAAAAGTTCAGATTTTTATGTGTATGCTGTTTGGTCGGCTAGAAAGGAAAGGCTAAAAGTGTCGGAACATTTGTTTCAGGTGTTATTTTTATCTATTTGTAATTTTGAATAATGAGCTTTAAAAAAGGTTCAAGAAATTCTGAAACCGATAAGAACATCGCATCGGAAGTACTGATTACAAATCTGCGGTTGGTTTCGCTCTTAGATCGACCGTTTAACTGTGACACCATGGCACATATACAGACAACTAGACTTTATATATAGAGATGACAAAATATAATTAATACATGTTTTCTTCTGTGTTTATCCCGTGAAGCGTGTCTGCTCTGAATTTCTCCCTCCACCATAAACGGTAAAAAATCGAAACGTCGATATTTTATGCAAATTAAATTTTTAAATTTTTTGTATTTCATATATATATATATATATATATATATATATATATATATATATATATATATATATATATATATATATATATATATATATATATAAATTCTGCAATTTATTGTTATTGTTAGCGATGATAGCTGTGTTAAAGCCCTTCTTAAGTACTTGACTGAGTTAACTCCCTTACATATATTATGTCGTTCTCTATTTTAGGAGCGTATATATATATCTTCCCGGCGACATTAAGAAAGACAGAGAGAAATAAGCAGACAGCGTGATACTCTATGAGTGTTTTACTCTCTTCTTCTCTTATCCTGATAAACCTTGTGACACACGAGTGCGCACGTTTCTCTTTATATTAAAAGCCCTTTTGTTTTTATTCTCTTTCCTTCCACGTCACAGATATTGGAATGAACTGATAGGAAATTGACACCTACCAGACAAATAATTACTTTAATAATTACTAGCAGGAATAACCGACGTTTCTCAGAATTAGTTTCGTTTGGTTTGGTTCTTTTGTTTTACGGCATATCAACCCTTTTCTGGTTATTTAATGTCGAATCCGGTCATTTTATATAAAAAGTTTTTATGCTTTAAGTTCTTTATATGTTCAAGTATCTATTCATTGTGTTTTGTTTGGTTGTTTTGTAGAGGAAAATGTTGTTTTTGTATTGAGCTTTGCAGAACATGATAGAGGTTTGCAAAGCGAAAGGAAAAGCAATAACATCAATGTTTGAGCACTTTTGGTCAGGCAGTCGGTTCGGGATTAAATGAGGATGACTACTATGTACTTTCTCAATATGTTCATAACAATATATTACTTTCTTTGTTATTACTGCCCTTTCTCTCGTTTCGCCCCCTAATATAATCGAAAAAAGCTGAAGTGTAGGAAAACTCTCTGGATTAGTGTATTATACATACGGTTTATTTTCATTAACATCGGATATACGTCATTGAAGTTTTAAAGGAGTTATGTCACCTAGAGGTAGGGGCACGTAGAGATTCTCCACATAATATTTCATACATATGATTTAAATTTCATCAAAATAGGATATATTTGAAGTTTTAAGGGGGTTATATCCTCATACCCCCTTAAGGGTGTACTTAGAGATTCGGTAATACTTGTATTGTCTTCCCTGGTGAATTTTACATAAGAATACACTTTTAAGATTGTATGAAGATTATCTGATCTTTATTTCTATATAGAAAATACAAACATCGAACAAACACACAGGCATTGAGTTTTATATATGTAGATTACTTAGCATTTTTCTTATAATTATTATTAGTAGTAGTAGTAGTAGTAGTAGTAGTAGTAGTAGTAGTAGTAGTAGTAGTAGTAGTAGTAGTAGTAGTAGTAGTAGTAGTAGTAGTAGTACGAATATTAATATTATTATGTTTTATACTGTGTATTACACTGGTCAACAAATGTTTATTTTTTTTCTTTGGCAGACCATCTAGGAGTGTTTTCTGGGGTTTTGAAGGTCGCTGATTACGAATATAACATTGGTTTTGCCAGATTGGTTCTAGTTTAGAAGATACTGATAGCCCCAAATAAGCCTAAACTGCTAAAATTCTCCCTGAAATACTTCAATATAGAAGCAGTAAATAATAATTTTCTGATATTATTGAATCATTATAATGATTATGTATATATTGAAGTATTTCAGGGAGAATTTTTATATAATTATTTATATAGGGAGAATTTTTATATAATTATATACTGTAATTACTTAATAACATGTTCCATAAATATAGTTGCAGTATAAATTAAACAGTAATTAAGAATTTTCTTTTTAATTCCACAGTTGAAAATGAGTTCCAGAGAGAAAATGAGTTCTTCTAGAAGATGTTGCAGATATGAACCGGATGTCTTTTGTTACATCTGTGGACAGTATATGATGGCACAACAAAAGAGGAATATTACAGACTTTGTCAAGAGGGCGTACAAAGCATACTTCGATATGATACTTGGTGACCAAGACAAGTCTTGGGCCCCACATATGGTGTGCAAAACCTGTGTAGAAAGTCTCCGCGGTTGGACCAACGGTAAGCTGAAGTTGAAGTTTGCTGTACCAATGGTGTGGAGAGAGCCCAACAATCATTTTGATGACTGCTACTTCTGTCTCAATGACTTGACGGGGTTTAACAAGCACAAGAAAGCAAATTGGCAGTATCCGAGCCTGGATTCTGCTATCCGTCCTGTTGCGCACTCTGAGGATCTACCTGTGCCTGTTTTCACCAGTTTGCCTGAAATCGATGAAACCGAAGAGATTCCAGCTGATCTTTCAATATCAAGTGATGATAGCTGTAGTGACTATGAAGAACCCTCAAATGGCCCTCAGCTTTTCAATCAATCTGAACTTAATGACCTAGTGCGAGACCTTTGTTTGTCGAAGGAGCAGTCTGAAGTTCTTGCATCACGACTTCAAGAGAAAAACATTCTTGATTCTGGCACAAAAGTAACATACTATAGGACAAGGGAAGGCAGCTTGCTTCGTTTCTTTTCTAATGATCTTTTGTAATGACGTTTCTGCACTTCTTAACTGCATGGGGATCTCATCATATGACCCAGCAGATTGGCGTCTCTTCATAGATACTCGAAAGCAAGTCTAAAAATTGTACTTTTGCACAATGGCAATAAGTTTGCTCCTGTACCAATTGGCCATTCTACCAAGATGAAAGAAGAGTATGATGCTATCAAATTTGTTCTTGAAAAGCTGAATTACAACACTCATAAATGGCTGATTTGTGTGGACTTGAAAATGGTGAATTTTCTGCTTGGTCAGCAAAGTGGGTACACAAAGTATCCCTGCTTTCTTTGTTTGTGGGATAGCAGAGCAAGAATCCAGCACTGGAGAAGGGAGAACTGGCCAGAACGAGAAAGTCTCGAAGTCGGCACAGCCAACGTCATCAATGAGCCTTTGGTACCCAGGGATAGAATCATCTTCCCTCCATTGCACATAAAACTAGGGCTCATGAAGCAGTTTGTTAAGGCGTTGAACAAGGATGGGGATTGCTTCAAGTACATATGCAGGCAATTTCCAGGTCTTTCCATCGAAAAAGCTAAAGGTGGCATCTTCGATGGACCTCAGATTCGAACGCTCATGAGGGATTCTGACTTCACTAATCATATGAACACGGTTGAGTTAAATGCTTGGGTGTCCTTCACAGATGTAGTGACAAACTTTTTGGGAAATCACAAAGCTGACAATTACAAGCAATTGGTCCGTAAGATGCTTACTGCATACGGAAAACTAGGGGCAAATATGAGCATTAAAGTTCATTTCTTGTTTAGCCACCTCGACAGATTTCCTGGTAATCTTGGTGATTACAGTGAGGAGCAGGGAGAGAGATTCCATCAAGACATCAAAACAATGGAAGAGAGGTATCAAGGCAAATGGGATGAGCACATGATGGCAGACTACTGCTGGAACCTTTTGAGAGACTGCCCAAAAGTTGCTCACAAGCGAAAATCGTATAAACGTCAATTTTAGTTTTGTGAATAAAATATTGTTTTGTGTGTTCATTGTAACTAAGAATCTAGTGTATAATGCTTTGCATTAATTTATGATATATAACTGATTATGTAAATGTTTTTTTTCACTTGGAGAATTAAAATTCAGCAAATTTTTAGCAAATTTTTTGTATATCCTCGAAATCTATGAAAAGTGTTCAGTTATAGGATAAATGAAATGATGTTATATCTAACTTAACTTGTTAGATTGAGATTTTACACTGTCTTTGTGGTTTAAGATCATCATAAAAATCAATATCTGACATTTATGCACTATTTAGCCGTTTTTTGTACGTTTAGCTATGGTCGCGAATGGGTGATTTCAGACAAACGACCCCCCTGTGATAACTCAAAAACTAGAGCCAATTTGAAAAAACTAATGTCAGATTCGGATTCAGCGCCCTTGAAAACCCCAGAAACCAGTCTTACTTTGCCTGCCAAAAATATTGTGTTGACCAGTGTTATTGTTTATACGTTAAGTTTTAGACATCGTTTCAATTTCATCAAAATAGGATATATTTGAAGTTTTAAGATGGTTATATCCTCATACTCCCTTAGGGGTGTACTTAGAGATTCGGCAACACTTGTATTGTCTTCCGTGGTAAATTT
The DNA here is from genome assembly GCA_963556195.1 of Sepiola atlantica. Lineage (NCBI taxonomy): Eukaryota > Metazoa > Mollusca > Cephalopoda > Sepiida > Sepiolidae > Sepiola > Sepiola atlantica. The sequence goes on from OY744516.1 coordinate 173,098,387, forward strand.
TACATAAGAATACACTTTTAGATTTTATGTAGAGTCTCTAACTTTTCTTTTTATAGAGAACACACAAACATCGCACACAAACATACAGACATACACACAGATATTGAGTTTTATATATTTCGAAGAAGATTAATAAGAATATAAATTTACTGTAACTAAGCATCACGGTGGGTGGCGAGGGTGACAAGGGTGGCGAGCTCAGTTTTTCCTATATTTTTCTCTCTTAAATTTGAAAAACTTCTGTGCTTTTACGTGAAGCACGTTCACCCGAAAATATTAAACGTTCTTACCTGAATGATATGCATCTTTTGTTTATATTTGGGCAGTTCAAAATCTTTGCATAGATATGTCGTCGCTTGGTTAGGAAGTAAGAGCTGTAAAGGTGAAAATATTTAGAAATAGAATGAAAGGATTGAAAATAGAAGAGGTAAAAACGTGTAACATCTTTTGTTTAAATCCTCTCTCTCTCTCTCTCCTTCTCTCTTTCTCTTTCTCCTTCAACTACCCCTCTATCTCAGCTCTCTACCTCTTTTTTCGCTCTACTTCTCTCCGAATACCACCATCTCTCTCTCTCTCTCTCTCTCTCTCTCTCTCTCTCTCTCTTCTGCCAGTCCCTCTGACTGCTTCCACCCTCTGTATCCCCTCTGCCACGTACTACGACTATCTATACTCTATCTATCTATCTATCTATTTATCTATATATCTATCTGTCTAGCTACCTATCTCACTTACAGCTGGTTCAATACAATAAAAATAAATAAATAAAGACTGACTGACTGTTTGACTTTGTGTCAGTGATTTTTTTAAACAACTATCAGTAAGAATTTTTTTTTAAGTCAGATTTTATTATCTCCTATGCACTAATTTGCTCCTTGATGATTCCAATGGAATGATTATTACAATATTATGTAATTTCTAAGTGTATATTTTGTATTTTCTTACTTTTAGTTGGACGTACATACAGATGTCTGACTTCTATTCATATAATTGATTACTTAGTGTTAGCGAAATGCACGCAATAATCATAAACTCATGGGTGACGGAGCGAGAGCAAGCTACCTTCGCGGATTGCATAAAAGGGTTCCATTCGAAATTCTGAAAATAATAATAATGTTAGAATACAATAAAATAAGATAAAACTAGATAATGTATATAAGAAAGTAAAATTGAGAAAATAATAAAATAATGAAGGATAAATAATAATAAAATAAAATAAAATAAATATACCAAATAAGAATTAATTTTATTTTAAATAGAAAACAAGCTTAAATTAATGAAAATTAAAATAATTAGAAGATTAAAAATCTATAATAGAGTAAATAGGGATATATTGAGAAGTAAAGATATAACTCGAAAATATCATTCTATTTTCAAAGAAGAAAATGTATCATAATTAGAAAAACGTAAAATAACAATGATGAAAAATAGATGAATATACTCATATATAATAAATACCAGAGAAGAACAATTAAATTTCAAATTTCAAATACAAAAAAAATTGAATTCCGGTTAGAAAAATACAAATCAATAAATTATTTAGATAACATTAAGAGAAATATGAAAAAAATATGAAAAATAAAGAATGTATATAGAGAAATCCAATTTAAATAATAAGAAAAATTATAAGAAAAATTATTATAAAAAATTCGAAAAAATATATAATAATTATTAGAAAATATTGGACAGATAAATATATGTATTTATATACATATATGCCAGAAAAACAAAGTGCTTTGATATAGAAGACAAATCAATTATTTTTCATATTTTTACACATAAAAAATATATATTAACACAGAAAATATTTTTAAAATAAACAATAAAGAAAAATCAACAGGAAGTCATTAGAACAAAATAGAAAACGACAGGCCACTTATACATAGATTTAAAAGAAACGTTAAAAGGAGTCCATTAAAAAATACAATCATAAGCGGTTGAACGTTAATAATTATCGGGGAATGTGATTAGAAGATTATTAAAGTCTTATCTCGATATTTCAAAGTGAAAGTCATCGAACAGGAGAGTGACCATTAAGGAAATTTGAAGATTCGAGGTTATTTTTGTTTAAATGCGTCCCCGTCCGAGAAGTGATAAGTATTACAAACAGTGTCCAAAATTCAAATAAGCTTACTTGATAATAAATAAATTTCCAATAAAAGGAGGCAATTCAAAATAATTGAAAAGGTAGTAATGCCACTGAAAAAATCGCAATGGGGGATAACCGTACATTTAAACGGAATCTAACGAACACACAGACACATGGATTGAAATTCCATACAATTAGACACATGCTCAGCACACAAAACCCACATACATTAGGCACTAGAACGATCTACATAGACATATACACACATTTATATAGTTATATAGATACTATAATATTAACCTAATATAAATTCGGATAAAACTAAAATAAAATAAGTAAAGAAAAAGATTAAATAAAATACGACTAAATTACATTAATATTTTTTTAAATAATTATTAAATAATAAAATAATAAATAATTAAATTAAATAAAGAATTAATTAATTAATCAATCAATAAAAAAGAATAAAACAACACACAAAATGATATTTAAAGTAGGCGATTCATCGATTGGACTATATATATGATACTCTAAAAATTTCAAAGGAATTGCTTTAGAAATTAAAAAGATAAAATTCTTAGATTTAAATGGGATAAGTTAAAGTTTTAAGATACTTCAAGCAATAATAGAAAACTATAAGGAATATTATTAGAAAAATAAATTAATTAGATTCCACACAAATTTTAAAATGTCCTAATTAAATCAATACTAAAATTGAATTAAGAAATTAAGTTGATAAGATTTACATCTTACAAGAAAATAAAGGGGTGATTTGCTTTAAAGAAAAGGAATATGGAATTCCTAGTGCAAGTCAAAGGTATCAAAGAGTACAACATCTAAGACAGGTAAAAATATTGAGAGTGTTAGGTTATCGACATAATTTCAGACGACCAAAAAAATAAGTAGAGGGTATTTAAAGCTATGCTATCGTAGATGTATTGGATCATTATATAAAGATATAATTATTAAGAATTTAGAAGAATTTTAATTATAGGTCTCAATGTAATCAGCAGAAGATAGTTCACATTAAGGAGTTAATTAAAATTTAATAAGGATAAGGTTATTACTTATTTATTAATTTATAGAAATTCCTATCGTCGGTTATTAAGGATTAATACAAGTTTTGAAAACACATCAGGCGATACGCACCAACACATCAATCAAGGCTCAAAGCTACAGCGGTGTTTCAATATTACTTATTAAACCAAACCAAAATATACAATATCATGAAAGTCGCCAAGTAAAACACATAGGGGGGAGATAACCCCGTAGTATAGACAAGTAGGAGGTTGACAAATATTATCCATATTAGGCTAAATTTAATTGTCAAATTTTAACCTAGGAAGAAAAGAATTATGTAAGATATTTAAAAGCCAAATTAATTATGGGAAAAAAATGAAAAGTGTGTAACATATATATATATATATATATATATATATATATATATATATATATATGAATAAATTAAGAGACCGCAATTGTTTGTACTTGTACGAAGTTTTATGTAAACAATTAGATAATATTACATCTTTCTTATTTAATAGTTGACCCTTATATTTGATGAATATGAGGGATTCATAGGGAACAGTATCTGTCTAATGATTTATAGGATTTCATTTTTTAATCAATTGCTATATGAGTTTGAATCCAATATTATTCCCTTTGGGGTCCAAGATATGAGTATCTAGATCAGTGCTTTTAGATAGGTGACTGTTATTAAATGTATATATACGCCTAGAAGTTCTATTTTTTCAGCCGGATCCCAACAGAACCTATGTAAATAACTAACTTTGTAAGAGAGTAAATATTAGTAGGTTCGTTGTTATTACTTATTTCATTGAGGTCTAAAATTTCACTATCATTATTAATATTGACCTCATTAATATTAGAGTTAGTATCATTATTGATGTTCTGAATATTGTTTTGTATTGCCATGCATTTGTAAACTACACTATCATGTTTACACGAGTCATTAAACGGGCATAGATTTCTGTTATTACAGTTACAAAGAAAGTTAGATGGAATTATGTTATTAATTTTTGGGCTAGATTTATTTTTGCAGTTAGAGATATTATTATTATTTGATCCAAGTTTGAAACATTAGAGGAATAATTTTTATAGTGTTTCTATTGAAAAGTTATGTGAATTTTTTGACTGATTGAGTCAATTTGGACTGTAGACATTCTTTTGTGGATTTGTTTTTTGTTCGTTTGTTTGTTTGTTTTATGGCTATAGCGATCCGGTTACTTTCTAGTCGATATCGATCATCATCATCATCATAAACGTGAATAATATTTTTTAAATTATTTTTAAAACTTAAAAGAATACTTTTTATACTTTTTTTATTTAAGCTGACAACAAAGGTTTGAGAAACCCGGCGTAGATGGGTACTTCACCTAGTATGTAATGTTTCTTTAGTTAGCATGCGTTAAATCAAAAGACATGATTAATCCAAACTCTACGCAGTAATAATATTAATGTTTGCATATTTTTTAACTTACACAGAAAAGGAAGAAAAAAGAGTTGTAACGTAAACAACACTTATTATATTCTTCAAACAATTTTTTTCTATTTTTATACTAATGAGTGACCACTTACGAAGGCATAAAGCCACTTGAGGATAAGTATCAAAGAGATACTCAGTTAGATGATTAACAACATCATGAGAGGATTGAAAAGGTGGACGGAATGGACAAAATTTGATTTCTTAAGAGGACGGCTCGACAAGTATTTGTGACATTGAACTTGAAAACGACCATGTTGTAGTCTGCAGTGAAGCAGTAACGTAGTAATGTGTTCCATAGATGGGAAGTTCTTGAAAATAAATTCTGTTTATGAAAATTCCCTTTTGCTTTTAGATACACAGAGGAAGAAAGGAACATTCTTTGCAGTGGTAGTAGTGAGACGAATTCTTACTGTGAAAGTTTTACGATGGGAAATCAGAAAATGGAGCTCAGGCAAATACCTTTCATGGAAATGATAGAGTAGAGAAAGACTATCAAAATTTCTTCTATGAGAAAAGGGCAGTAGGGAAGAGAAAAGGGAATCGCCACTAGATTGCGAAGTCAATTCTGTCAAGGCAAGAAAGATTGCTCCAAGTTGTGGCAGCAGTACCCCCTTTAAGAACGTTTCTGACTCTTGTGCGGATAGGATTGAATCCTGGGGCGGTAGAATTAACCAACGATTATTCATGCGACCATAGCAACAGATTTAATGTGAGTCTTCCATTTTGGTCATTCCGAGAAGCTTATCAAAGAAAGGGGCTTCCTCAAAGAGGGGGTCAACTGGGGCAAAACTAGGGTTATAGCATTGGTAGTGAAAGGAGAACGCTTGCTTTTAGATGTGTTTAAAGTATCAAGCGACTTTTTCCCCATTCCAACACGTGCTCCAGGTCGGAAGACAGAGAATCGAACGAACGAAGTGGCATTCACTCTAGGCACGTTGAACCGGCTTCCTCCGAAGGAGGAATCTTCTAGGGAATATCAAATTCACAAGCGGTTCTCAGTCGCATGTATATCCCGGTCAGGAGGGATTACAACGTTAGGTTTTTGTAGTTCTTGCAGGGAAGTGTCGATGTCCTCCTACATACAGCGCGTGGTATTCCCAAATAGTTACCCATCTGCTACTGTCCATGCTCAACGTTGCTTACCTTCGGCAATCCAACGATAACCGGTGTGTCAACGTGATTATGTTGTATATATAGAGAGAGGATCAGCAAGATCTTAATCACCAACGCTATTCGAAATGCTGTCATAGAAAGACGTGTCGTCTGCATAGATTTCAATGAATGATCTTAGAATATTCATGATAAATATATTTTTGAAAAAATAAATACAAAAAATCGCTGATCTAGTTTCAGGAAACGACATTTATTTAAAGGCAAATGTTTCGCGTCTTTTTTTTACTGCACTGTCGACCATCTTAGAATCGAATTAATAATGAAGATTTTCTCAAAGAGGTCCATGAACTTTGACTTTAAAATCCTTTTGTGACGTCGATTCGCGACCATTTTCCACGTCCATCGCGACGACTTCACCGTATTCGATCTCTATTCCAATTTCTACGCTGCTGTCTAACCCATCGACAGTCGATGTAATATCCATGTCAAACTCTGTGGTCAGGTCTAAACTGCCCTTCGAGGGCGCTAGCTCCGTGTCGCCGCCTGTCACGATGGGAATGTCCCTTCCATTTCTCTCTTCGGCAGTTCCAGCACAATCTGAACTCGTTGCAACAACCACATTGGATAACTCGGCACTCTGCGATGTTGAAGCCAATTGCGTAAAGATGTCTTCCTTATTAGAAATAGTAGTATCCTCTTGTTTCGCTCGCCAACTTTTCGAATTCAAAAATGACCGCGAACGTTGGTGTGTGCTCTTCCTTTTCCCGCCTTGCTTGAAAATCATTTCCCTTTCCGCTTTCTTCGCTTTTATCGGCACGGAAACGTTCTTATATTTGCTAAAATTCCTTGGGTATCTTTTCGGTTCCATTTTAAGAGTAGACTGCTTTGAAGGCAATTGACCATGGCGCCTGTTGGGTTTTCTCGGATGTAAACTTTTGTTTTTGCGAGATCGCATTCGACGATATTTTCTCTGCGATTCATCACGAGTTCGACGATTTGAGGAAACTTTGGAAGATTGTTTGCGTCGAGAGGAAGAGGCTTTTCTAACATACATAGTGTTCGGTTGATCGAAAGACTAGAAACCCTTTGTTGTTATAGTTCTAGTGAGTTATTTGAGGAGTAGTGGAGATACGATGTGGTAGAAACAAATTAGCGCAAAGAATGAGTGTTGTTTATTAACTATTAATCGTTTCGACACAGCGTTCCTTATGACGTAATAATGCAAACGTCAAATACTTCCTTTTATTAGGCGATTCTTGCGTCCCTTTTTGAAACAATCAATAGAAAACCATCTCTACAATTCTTTTATTTTCCGATCGGAGAACGATTCAGCTTTGCACACCACTTTTAGGAATATAAGACACCAGATAACAGAGAAATGTTTGATTTTTAAAAAAAAAGAAATAATTCACATGGGAAATGTTTCTGGATGAAGAATTGGTAAATTTATGAACAAGAGAATTTCATTGGTTTGTTGATAACATTTATGAGAATTTCGTAGGTTTTAAATTCTAAATACTGATTTCGATCTGTCACAACCGGCCAGTGTCTGGTCGATGCAGACCACAATCTATTGACAAGGATTTTCTGTTATGTTATGTCTGTTTACACAACGATCCCAGTTTTTATTGTCTGACTGTATAATTCTGACAGTCAAATGTAAGGGAATTAAATCAATTAACATTCATGCAGCATAGTTAACAGCAAAGAAATCGAAAACAAATAAAATATCCAACAAATAAGTTTTACCAAACACAATAAAATTTAATTTTCTATCGACCTGTTTAATTTTAAAGTGTGGAAACAGATTGTAAGATTTATTATCTCTGAATTTGTTATCATCACTTTTTCTTAGCGAAACATGAATAAATAAATAAAATGGCGGTCGATTTTGTTAGAAGATGGTCGCTAAACACTTGTAGCAGTTACATAATTACGATCTATTTTCTTTTGCATTTGCATGTTCTCACTTGCGGAGTTATATATACGTTGTACTATAATATCACTATTTGCGTAGGCGGCAACTCACGCCCAAATCGTTTGAGATATCAATGTGATCAAACGTTTTATTTCTCTCCTCGTCTCTAGCAATGGCTTTGCTAGACGAGATGAGAGTCACGGACTCGATTCCATTTCTATAGTACATATATGTTGGATGACTCAACCTATTTTGTATACTTATTTTGTATACCTGTTTTCATAACGATTTTCGGACATTGTTTTGTGTTGATGAAACTTTTTAATAAAATTGATTTAAATTGTAAAGAAGTTTTTCTTTTTAGCCAAAACTTGGTGACCCTTTTCTTATATCAAACAAGGCCAGTAGGATAGATACCGATGCAGTAACTCTACTACTACAAAATGTTGATCTCGACATTCTTCTCCCAACTCTACAAACTTCTTCTAGCGAAAAATTGGCCCTATTCAAAGTGTTCATGGGTTTTCGCCGCATTACAAAATAACATTTTGATATAAAAAAAACATTAATTTCGTTTAGAATTTCATAATTTCGTTTGACATTTTTATTTCTCTTCGCTAACTTCAATGAGTTGACTGAATATCTCTATATTAATAAAATCATGAGAGGCCTTCACGTGTGTGTATGTGTTTCTCGCGCCAATTTTACTTGGAATTACACACTGAATTAATATGTTTATTTATCGAAATCAAAATGCGATAACGTAAAATAAACAAAAATCCTTAGAATCCTATTTCATAAATTAATCATGCAATTAAATCTAACAGAATGTATTTCGGTTTATTTTTAATCTGTTGCTACTAGTTGTAAAATCAATGAATTACTTCAAAATTTCAAGGGAATTTGAAAGCATTTAAACTGTCAAATAAAAAGTCATTTAAACTAGCTTTAAAATATTTAGTAAATTCTCATGTATAAAAAAATTCTCAACGCTATTTAGATCCGATAATTTTCTAAATAGAGATTAAAACAAAATTATCATAGCAAAATTTAAGTTTCATAAAAATTTGGTTTAATTAATAATCTGATGACCAAACGTTAGCATACTAATTACATTTAACTTTTAAAATCTAATTTGATATTGCTAGTGTGACAATATTGTCGATCGGCTGTCGGTTGGATTTGAACTCGAGACCTTGTTTTTGCTTTTGGGGAATTCCAGATTATTTTTGTTATTGTTAACTAGAGGAAACGCCGATCTCCAATACGATAGAACAAAATTGTTTTCTTCTTGGCAGTTGGTGGGTGAGAAATAACTTATGGTAGAGATACAACGAGGATATCATCCATCACTGCCAGATGACGTTTCTCTTGCTGATATTTGAGGAGATTAAGGTTCCCAATAATGCAATGACAACAAGTAATGGCGACTCGGGAAGATATAATCAGCTGAACAAGAGATGGCATAAGAACGAAATGTTTTTCTTAAATTGTTAATGCCAAAAGAATTAAAGGGTGTTTTTGAAATGTTATTATTGTCTCTACCAGAGATAATTTGGATGGGGAATGGGCCATGTGATTACTGTGACAGAGAAGTGAACATCGAGTTGTTGACATTCCCAACATTGAATGGACGTAGGTTAAGATAACAAGTGTCCAGGAACGAACACATATTTTACAAAGAGATAAGAATTGAATTGTTCTACAGGACGAGAGGATGGGGTACATTTTAATGCCGTCGCGACCAGGAATGTTGCATTTTAATGGTGCTCCATAGAAGGATGTACAGTTTAGTGATGTCGTGCAAGGTTGGGGTAAACTAGTCTTTCTCTACTCTATCGTTATTTTCATGGTAAGTACTCGACTGAGCTCCAATCTTTGGTTCCCCCTGTAAAACATGTTACAACAAAAACTCGTCTAGCTACAACCACTGTCAATAATTTCCCATTCTTCTTCTGTGTACCTAAATCTAAGCGTAGCTTCCATGAGCAGAGTTTCTTCCCTAGAACTACTCGTCTGTGGAACACAATACCACAAAGCTGCTTTCGCAGCTGACTATAAAATAGTCGTTTTCAAGTTTAAAGTAAACAAATTCTTGTTCAGCCGTCCTCTTGAATCATCAAATTCTGCCCAGTTTCAGCCATCGTTACCAATCATGACGGTGTTGTCTCGCTGTCTACCTGACAAACTCATTAACCCTTATCGTCAAGTGGTCTTTAGGCCTTGATAGATGTTTACCTTATTCATCGTGACTAATAATTTTTCACCATCTTCCAAAACAGCAAGGTTCGGCCTGGCAACTTGCAATAAATGTAAACTTTTGTATCCTCTAACCATAAAGTTGTTCACATCAAACGTTTCGTCACTGTACGCCCAAATGATTCGGGTTGTATCACTCTGAAAATAAAATTTCAAAAGAATTATAAAAAATACTAGCGGGATCCCGTGAAAATTCCACGGTGCTTTTAACATCAATTACTATAATTTACTGTCTAAAATAATATCACTTTTTGAAATAATAAATGTCTCTCAGAGGCAATACTATTAGGAAGAAATTACTCTTTCTTCTTCCGTGAAAAGAATTGTCATTGTCAGTTAAATATTATTTAAATAAATAAAACGAATGTGTCTCTTCTTTATTTATTTATGTTAATAAAATTGAAATATAAGCCATTAACAATGCAAGATTAATTTATTATTATTTTTTTACATTAATCTTATTAATTTATTTAATCTTATTAATTTATTAATCTTATTAATTTATTTATTCATGTATTTATTTATTTTAAATTGTAGCAATTTAATTATTTTTAAAACAATAAATATTCTCCGTCCGTAAAAATAATTGTCAGATAAATATTCTTTACATCAATAAAATGAATGTTACGGTTTTTTAAAACGTATTTATTTTCAATGTTACTGTTTTAGTCGACGGGACTACATAATTTGATTTTGGAACAATTCATTTTAAAATGGGTTAAGTCGGAATTGTTTACCCTAGCGACATTAGATTAATCACCAATCAACACCTCTTTGTTATGTGTTGATAACGTACGTACGAACATGAAATTGCATTAGCGTATTATTATATAGATGTAATCATAGAAATCCACCAGCACTGATGGCGACTTCACTGCATGTATGTATAATGGGGTATCCGTTTACTATTATGATTATAATCGGCTTTAATAGAAAGTCCATATGACTCCATATATTAATTAATAGACGACAGTAGACGATATTGAATTTTACATAGAAATACCTTTTATTTATGCGGTGATTAAAATGAAATTAATAAACAGCTAAATAACAGTTTCACAAAGGGCGCCATCCATGCACCTTGGGAGAGTTATCATGTCGTTAGCGAGTTGGGGGAGTCAACGAAATACGTCTTGCCCATACGGTGTCTTATCTCCAACTTCAGAGCGGGAAAAGCAACTTTCGTGGGTGATATAAAACAAGTGACGTGTTCCTTTTTTATGGAAATCGCCCCAGACAAGGCATTACAGCACCTTGATGTAAGGAGCTAAAAAATACTACTTCAAGATCAAAAAATAACCAACGATTAGAGTTAGATGGATAGATTCCAACCCAGAAAACAGCAATTCTTCTCCTTTTGTCAGAAACACCGCTAATGGAATGTAAGAACTAAAGGACAAACATGACCTCTGATTGGCTGGTGGGCCAATCACTCATCGTTATACCTGTCTACTTGCAGTAAAAGAAAAATAGTAAAAAAAATTGTGACTGCTACACGTGCAAAAGCTGATATCATGAAATGAAAAAAAAGTAAGAAAAACATTTTTCAGCAGTTGCACAATGTATAATATCGGTTCACTATCTTTATCTTATGGAAAAATCATCGGACGACCAAAGTTACGCAAAGCTAAGCATGGTCAATAATTAGATAAGTTACCGTTTTGGACTCGGAGGGTGTCCATAAGTCTGGAAGAGGAAGTCACTGTTGTTATGAATGACACGCCCCCGCAAAATACATAAATTCGAATCATCGGCTTTAAAAAACTAAATGTTTAGAACAGGAAAAGGCAGAATTTTCTTCTCGCGATTATTTTGATACGAGAAGACAGCCGATAAGCACAACAAATAATGCGAAAAATACGAGGAACTATGCCGGTGTACAAGGGGCATAAAATCTAGACGAGAAAGGATAAAACAAAAAAATACTGAACAGAACATATGTGAACAATCGGGTTGCGAAAATTGTACTTATCAGCTTTTAAGCTGGAAAAGATGGATACCATGGAACTCTAATGTTCACACGCATAAGTGTTTTTATCTATTACTAATGGAGATTTGGTATCTGTCTTTCTGAAGCCGAAACTCGACTAGCATGTCTATTAATGTACTAGTGTACTATCTGTTAATGCTCAATTCAATTTCCTATACTATTTCAAACTAATGTACTATTTTTAAATGCTCATTTCAGGAGGGTGTAGTATCTGTTCTGTTGTCATTATACCATCCTCCCAGACACTACCTTCTCCATTTGGGGACGTAGTGCAGTATCTATTCTGTTGTTATGAGATCATCCTTCCAGACATTACCCCCTTGTGGGAGGGAGTAGTCTAGTATCTGTTTTGTTGTCATGAGACCAGCCACCCAGACATTACCTCCTCCTTTGGGGGTGTTTTAGTGTAGAATATATTCGTTCATCTTGATACGATTTGCCCAGGCATTACCTTTTTTTGCTGGGTGTGTAGTGTAGTATCTGTTTTGTTTCTTCTCGGGGGTTACTTTCATCTTTTAGGTGCTAGTGATATACTAGTAAAAATATACGACCTCTGGTAGAATAATAGTTCTTTAACAATTATTTTTCAAATATGAAAAGTTTTGGAGTTAGAGTTTCAAGTCTTCGTAGAATTGGAGAAGGGTATTTTTTTCTTTCAGTGGTTGCCGCTGACTCGAATTTATCGAGGAGTATTTTAGGAATAGAATTCGTTCTAATTCTTTTTCATCAAGTGTTGGAGAAACTGGTCATAGGTTTAAGAAAAATAATCTTTCTCGTTTTTGAAGTATGGTGGAATTTTTCACTAAGTTAGAATTCAATTATTTACTACTTTTGTATAATAGCGAGATTACGTTACAAAATTAAGTTATAACAAATCTTTTCAGACTTTTATGACGATCATATCTCCGAAAAAAGGATTTTTTTCTTTCTTTCAGCGAAGAAACAGAAATGATGTCTAATAAATCGAATTTGGTTGAAAGACACAGAGAGTTCGTTAATATTTCCAGGATGACAAACTATATTGTTTGGTCATCAAGTGAATCAAACAATCTCATACCCCAGAAGATTTTAATCGTCTCATGCGAATAGATGGTCGCGCCAAAAAATTACGGGTTGGCTTTTAATTTGAATGGCCAGACAGCCGAGTGTGAATAATATGAACAATTTATTTGCCATTAAAGAAAAAGAGAAAAATACAGACAATAAGAAATACGTGCTTCCGCTCAACTATTTAGTTTTGACTTTTGAATTTTGTGAATAACATTACTAATAATAATTATGGAAAATCACGTCACGCTGTTAAGTTACTTTTCTTTGACCGCCCCGAATAAAGGTATGACCTGTCTAACCTCTAACTATGCGCGTAATAGTAGGAAAGACTAGAATATGTTCCGAGGCCGATAATAGATGTCGGCCTCAACAACCAAACAAACATAAAAGTGAGTCAACATAATCGAAATAAGAATAACAGAGTCAGAAGGTGGTATTTAACTCCCTCCCACCACAGGAAAATGTGACACAAATTCGTAAGATGGAGATTTAAAAGCCAACACATAAGAGGAACTGCATTCTGGCCCACAAAAAATGTCTGATTGTATATGACGTATCCTCAACTGGTATAAACAGCCTAGCTTCTCCTAAAAATTATCGGCAAGTTTTATTCTCGCCCCCAAAATGGCGTAGATAGTTGCTTCACTGGCTTATGAGTAGTTTATAAGGTTTTGTCCTGAAAGGGACAGTTTATTGCATGTTTTAATTTTAGAAACCTTGCCCTGAAAAGGATAGTTTATTGCATGTAGTAGTATAACGTAATTCTCTTCTCCAAAAGACATTCAGCTAGACGATTTGGACTCAATCTTCACCCTTGGATGGCTGTGGATCAGGCGTGGTACTGAAGAAATAAAGAAAAAAGAAAAAAAAGGTGGAAACAACGAGCTTGTGAGTGGAACTTTTTACGTGGTATAATTTTCTCAGGTGGCACAGTATTCAATGCAACAACGCAATAACGTGTGTGCCACTAGATTTGTATCAAATAGTAGACTATTCTCCAACAACCCTTTTTCAATACTGATTTTGAGAATAATTTGTTCTCGTCACTGGAACTTCGTTACGTAGTATACTTTTCTCTAACAACACCGTTTTCAATACTGATCTCTAATCTCTAGTTGTAGCTGTAGCAAGCTAGAGCTAGAGCTAGTTTTTACTGTAGAAAGCTGGAGCAAGCTGGAACAGGATTTCAAGAGCTGGGGCAAGATGAAGCGGGTTGTATCTGGAGCTAATGGCAGATGAGGTAATCTTGAACTGGAGCAAGATATAGCTGGAGCAAACTGGGGCTGGAGCAAACAATGACTGCGACGTAATGCTAACTGTAACGATACTACATCATTGCCTGGTTCTGGGTGCCTGATAGAGAAATGGATATATCCGTCTCCGTACCGACTGGGTGTGACACAAGGCAATGGAGCATTCTGAACGGATATAAAAATAGCCTGGACGGGCCCGTCGACATTTTCCAGTGAGGTCACTTCAGAGAAGTGACAATAAACCTATCCTACCTCCCCGAAATAAAGAAGTAATGCCTCGGAGGATGATCATCTGAAGAAGGGAACTGAACAGATACCACACCTTAATTTCAGCTGTAAGCCCGAATAGAAGTGTTTTTTTGTCAGTATCTGCTTGTAAACGAGTCAATCGAAAGTGTGTGGGCTATTTCTTATTGTTACGGTATGTATGCGATTTCCGGTTGTCACGGGGCCCTCTCCCTAGAAGATTCGGTAAATGATAAGATCGCCGTCCAAAACAGTTTCTTTAAATACTCTAATAACATTTTTTGATAAGTGGTAATATTTTTTTAAAGATTATGACATGATGAACGTGTTGAAGTTATAAATCAATTCAATATTACATAGTAAAAGGGGAAAAGACGTTTAAACAACCATTGCTCCATGAGAAATACAAAAACTTGGAATGTAAACTATGTGTAATGAAACGAAGTAAAGTCTTGTAATGAATTATAAAAATAATTTATTTAAAAAATTAAAGTATTTATAAAAATATTTCTTTCACAATCTTTTTATAGATAATTTGTAAACACTTCTTGTGTTATCTCAATAAAAAATAATATTTTAACATAACTTTTTTACATTACTTTAACTTTTAACATTCTGGAAATTATTAAAATTTCTTTCTGTGATAATGGAAGTGCTTGGTTGGTTTCAGTTAACGTATAAAACCTTACTTCCGGTTCTAGTAAGACGCCATTTTGTAAAATCCTCGATTTTACTAGCATATTTACACATTTTAAAAATGGTTTTCCTCAAATTTCACGCGTAACACTAAATAGATTTCAACTCGAAATGGTTTCTATAAAAAAAACATCGAACCATTTTTATCGCCTATGCGCAATTTTCTTAGCGTATTCTGTTGAGGGCAGCGATCTCATCATTCTAATTTACGATGAAGATAACTGTCCTGCCTGATCTGGTATTGATAGCAGGGTGTGCTGTGGCTTTTTGCGTCATCCCCGTCAGAAGCGTAATTGGAATGGTCTTCTCTTGAAAAACAGGCTTAGTTCCATCGATAGCGATGGTGTCAGACGTTATCATGCTTAATCATTGTATAAGATTGCTTTACATTAAAAGGACCTTGACAGCAGGGCGTGAGCGGTCGTCTCACGGGGCCGTTCATTACAAAGATGTATGTTTGCACTCGCGTAGATGTTGGGTCGGAGATCGTCGTGCTACGTCGCAGAATAAAATCGTGGTATGTTAGTAAATAGATATGCGAGACGGGCGAACCTGAAAAAAGATACTAGCTTGTATAAGCTACCCTCTTTCTTTCACCGTTCGTTCGGCTTACTCTTTCTTCTTCTTTCCTTTGCACTTCTTTCTTCTTCTGTGCCAAAGGATTGGGACTCTGGTAAAATCAAGTGCTTCCTACGACGTCCATAAAACATTCCGCATAGACATGTTAACTTGACATTTTTTCAACTAACGAAAATGATTCACACTCGTTTGAAATCATAAACTTAACGACCCGGTGTGAGGTAGGAAAATCTAATAAAAATACAGTGAATTCAGCAGCCAAAAATTAGAGTTCTTTTAACTGATACAACTGCGTGCTTCAACTCCGTGGAGATGGCAAAACGACAAAAATAACCAGCGCTCAACCAAGGCCAGGTGTATCCAATAAAAACACGACTTGTGCCAAAATCCTCTCAGCACGAACGACTGTTCTCTCCACAAGTTGAATCTAACCCTAAAAAGGTAAGGATACACATACCACGCACTGAAAATGGAACCTTGAAACAAACACATTTCTCTAGAAAAAAAACAAAAAACGAAAAAACAAAAACTTTAAAAAAAAAAAAACTTTTATCTTTTCCAACGAACTTTACTCACTCAAAATATATTTCACATCGTTGTAAAATTGTTAATATATAAATATGTTTTGTTTGTTAACAACAACATGGTCGTTTTCAAGTCCAATGTTACCAAACACTTGTGGAGCCGTCCTCTTAAATAATAAAACTATGCACAGTTTCAACCATCGTCTCTAATCCTTAAGGTGTTTGTCTCACCGTTCACATGAGACTCACTAACCCTTATACTCGAGTGGCCCTTGAGCCTTGTTAAGCCGTGACTCATTAGTACAAAATGTTTTTCTCTCTTTAATCCACGACACTCTATTATTGAATTTAGCACTTGTTAAATGGTGACCCCTTAATTCTCAATCATTCAACATTTATGCATGGTTATTTATTTTTCTCATTCGACATTTTATGACATTATATTAATTTTCAGTGTGGTTCTTGGCACATTCCAAAGACACGACCGGTTAATGCAACCGTCAGATGTATGGTAAACAATACTATGAGAGGATTACGTGTATCTTGGGTTTACTTTCGGAAGCCTGGTAACTCTCGCTTCCCTTATTTTCTGACAAAAGGGAAATACTTGCTGTTTTGAGGGTCGGCAACGTTTTAAGAGGAAGGTAGAATCACTTCAAGACAAACCAAGCCTGAAAAATACTCTACCACCAGCGTTCAATCCCCTGGACCCCAAACAGGCTAGCCAAAAAGTAAGTCCTTAAAGGGCCCAATAGTGAAGGAAAAGATTACAAGGCTGGCTGACAATAAAAGTCTACCCCAAAATGTAAGCCCTTCAATAGCCAAATATAGAGTAGAAAGTGAACCTTTGGTTTACTCTCGACAGCCTCGTAACTCTCGCGGCCCTTATTATGTCCTTTAGTTCTCACATTCTATCAGCGATGTTTCTGGTAAAGTGGGAAGAATTGCTGTTTTATGGGTCATAATCTATCCATCTAACACTTATTGTTGGCTAGTTTTTTACCTTGAAGTAGTATTTATTTTAGCTCCTTACATCAAGTTGATTCATGCCTTGTCTGGGTGATTTTCATTTTTTTAAAAATAAAATTCAACGAAATACTCGACAGATATTTGTCGACACTGAACTTGAAAACGACCATGTTGTTGTTTATAGATAAGTAATCCCGAAGTAACGTGGTCAACAGATAGAAAATGTTTGTAAAGAAACTCTCTTCGTGGAAGTTCCGTTTAATTTTAGTGATAGAGAGCAAGAAAGGAAAGTTTTTTTGCAGTGTTGGTAGAAAAAGAGTTCTTGCTGTGAAGAGTTTACGAAGAGACCAGAGATTGGAGCTCAGTCGAGAACGTACGGTCGAAATGAGAAGAGATCACCCCTCACACTAGATTGCGGTGTTTATGATATTCATCAGTGGTTTATGGATAGTGAAGATGGTGAAATCTCGAGCTTCAAATCGATGACGGAAATACTTGATTGCTAAATAAGTCGGTGAGAATTCATCTTCTGTTCTACATCAGTATCTCAAGGATATTTGGATGTGTGAGTTGTTGTCGGTGGGAGAGTCTTGTAAAGTTTGCCAACGCCTTTTTTGAAGCTTTAAATTTCATTTTTCATTCATTTTTTTCATTTTTTCATTCATTTTTCTCATTCATTTAATTTATTTTCATGCAATTTTTTTCGTTCATTTTGTTTCATTCATTTTTTTTTTAATTTTCATTTATTTTCATGCAATTTTTTCACTCATTTTTCATTCATTCACGTGTTTTTCATTTATTTTCATTAGATTCTTTTTATTCACTTTTTAATTCCAGTGCAATTTCCTTGTTACCCATTCAAAGAATGTTCGCTAGCGTCAAAATGACAAAATAGTTTGGCATAAATCATCAATAGACGTTAATCATATCGATGAATCAGTGCACTTATCTCTTTTTTACTAATCAGTCACCACTTATCAAGACCGAACACAACTCGAGGATAAAGGTTAATGAGATGGATAGACTGCCAGTTGAATGATGAAGAATATTATGAGAGAATTGAAAATAATTAATAGAATTAACAAAATTGGATTGGCTATGAAGACGGTTTGTAACAAGTATTTGTTGATATCGGATTCGAAGACGACCTTGCAGGGAGTAGTCCCGTGGTAACGTGTTCCATAGATGGAAAATTATTGAAAAGAAAATCTGTTCGCAAAAATTTCGTTTAATTTTAGGCTCACGGAGGAAGAAAGGAAAGTTCTTTGCGATTGTGTATTACCACAACTGCAAAGAACTTTCCTTCCTTGCTGTGAATGTCTTACAAGTGGGAACCAAAGATTCTATGGAAATAACGATGAAGTGGAGAGAGATTAGCAACTTCTCTTCTGTCAGAAAAGAGATGTAGAGAATAGAAGAGATTATCCCCTACTAGATTTCAAAGTTGATTTTGTACTCTGTCAATGCAAGAAACAGTCCTCTGAGAGATCCCCCTTAGATGTGACAGCAGTATTCCATCTTAGGAGCTATATGACTTATATTTGTAGAGGATTGCATCAGGATCCAGGTACTTTCTGGAGCGACAGAATGATCCAACCATTGTTCAGCAATCTTAGAAACAGATTGGATATAAGTCTTCTATTTTAGATCTGAAGTAAAACTCAGTCCTAGGAAATTATCACAACAAGGGGTTTCCTGAAGGAGGGGGTAATTCATTTTATCTGGAGCAAAACAAGAGTCTGAGCATTGGTGGTGAAAGGATAGAAGCTTGGGTTTAGAGATGTTAAAAGTAACAAGCCACTTTTTTTCATTACATCATGTGCTGCAGTTCAGAGAAAATCAGCAAGATCTTGATCGCCGGTAATCTTCGAAGTTCTGCCATAGACTGTTGTGTTGTCTGCGTAGATGTCAACAAATGATCTCAGAGTATAAAGATCAGGAAGAGACCTGAGCCCTAAATTGACCCTTGAGGCACGCCGGTGCTGATGCTATGTGCTTCAGATTTCTGCCCATCAACAATTACTTTTATGAACCTATCAGGGAGAAAAGAAGTGATGGTAGCGAAAACATTTCCAGATATTTCATAGCTATCAAGATTGTGAAGCAACTATTTATGTCAGACTCTACCAAAGGCCTTTGATATGTCGAGAGCTATTGCCTTAGAAACAAAGGCCACATTGAAAGATTCAATGATCTTATGAATTCTGTACATACAAATATATAAATATATACACATACCTAACTTTATATAAACAAGGATATGTATGTCCATTTAATGCATTTCTTTTATTTTGTTAAGAGTAAAAATTGATCAAACCTTAAAAAAGACTTACCGTAATGTCCAGGTCATTAGGGTCATCTGTACTCAACTGTCGTTTGAATACCAACGTTGTTTGATTGTACATTTGGTCAGCAGATAAAAGCATCCAGTTTGAAAAGATGTCTTCTATTAACGTTCCATTCGAAGATCCATGATAATCCTGTTTAATAAAAAAAGAAAAACGTCATTTTCTAGTACGTATATAACATCGTTAAGCTATTATAAATACCAGTGTCGACTCTAAATTCGATAAGATTACGAGGCTGCAGTTTTAAAAAGAAAGCATATGCGGTAAAAGAAAATAAGAAATCTACCTTACACATTTAGAAAGATAGAGTTGCCAGGTATGAAGAAGCTAGAGAATTGTTCAATAGCCTACCTTAGACAATTACAAAAGCCCAGAGTTTTACAAGATAAATAAGATAATCCTTCATATAAAATATTGACTATCTTTAAATGTTTTCCTTTTTTTACAATAATCTTATTTTTAAGTATTTCGAAAAAGTGTGAATTTTTTTATTATTTGGATATTTTATTTATACAGGTTTCTTTGCAATATTTGTTAAATATCCAGGCCGTAATGTACCAAAAAGTTATTTGAATAAAAATAATCTTAGCATCAGGACACCACCTGCATGGGACGAAACAACAAGACCAATTGTCAAAAGAAAAAAAAATGTTGGAAGTATGAAAGGTCATTTGGTAAGAAGTACATCCCAGGTGCAATTGAGTCGTACCGAGAGAAGATAAGCAAATGTTGGATTGCCAATTCATTGGAACAACCGTCGACGAATAAAACGCTACAGTGACAATGCTATCCAATGGGGCGTTTGAGGTTGTCACAAATTGCTATATCATAACAACCTGAAATTGATATCAGCAGAGGTTTGGCGCTTGGGCCGAAAAGGATCAACCGTCGAATTCCTGTG
Source organism: Sepiola atlantica (assembly GCA_963556195.1). Lineage (NCBI taxonomy): Eukaryota > Metazoa > Mollusca > Cephalopoda > Sepiida > Sepiolidae > Sepiola > Sepiola atlantica. The sequence goes on from OY744516.1 coordinate 173,118,825, forward strand.
CGTGCAACTTCATCCTACAAACCCACTATCCCTCACCGTCACCGACAATAAAGATATATCGCTATATTTTCATATATCAATGTGTCATCATTCTTTTTAAGTACAGCAGTAATACAACATTGACCAAATTTTTGTTTGTAGCAATTTCATCATTTTATTAATATATTTTTCATATCCATTGAGAAGATAGTTTTTTCTTAAATCTCTTGTTTGTTTTCATTTTCGAAATCTTTCCATAATGCTTGATTTATTGGTTCAAAAGTGTTTCATATAGACTCTTTTTCACATTTCAATAATGATTTACATCATTTTCTCGCAATGCATCTACCAATTCCTGAGTTCGCGATATTTGCCAATTTACCAAATTCTTTTCAACATAATCCATTGACTCAGAATTATTGTTAGTCCAATTGTTTGTGATTCCAAGTTTCCCTTTAGGAAAACAAACGTGATTGTAAATTCTGTCAACTATTTCTAAAATGTATTGTGACCCCAAGTTTCAATTTTTAATTTTATTGAGCCAATTTTTATTTTTCGATTCTGCCATTACCAAAAAGAAGCTTTTTTTTATATTTAAGAACGGTCTGTCGATTCAAATTGCAGTTTTCACTCTAATATCTAGTCAAATGTTCTTCTAAATGCTGTGACAGGCGTGGCCGGCAGTGGCAAGCATAAACAATGTTGTACGTTAGTAAGGCCTTATTTTAAAATAATAGTAGTTGACAGCAATACTGTAGCACAGTATTGGCTTATGTAGAGAATATACATGTAGTTGGAAACATGTTTACTCCAAAAAAAAAATCAAAATGTCTTTTACTTCAATAGCATTTATGAAAACCATACTTTAGTATTTTTTGTCTTTTATGGAAATCGTTCCAGACAAACCGTGATACCACTTGATGTAAGGAGCTAAAAAAAATACTACTTCAAGGTAAAAAAAAAAAACTAGCCAACGATAAGTGCTAGATGGATAGATTTCGACCCCAAAACAGCAATTCTTTCCCCTTTGTCAGAAACATCGCTCATGGATTTTGACGACTAAAAGACAAAATAAGGGAAGCGAGAGTTACGAAAGTAAACACAAGGTCAACTTTGTACTCTCTTTTTGCTTTTAATACTACTTACCATGTCCAAAATCCACTAGAGGATAAAGTTTAATGAGATTTTCAGTTAAATGATGAACAATACTTTGAGAGGATTGAAAACTATGAATGAAATGGCTAAAATTGTATTACTTAAGAGGACATCTCGACAAGTATTTGTTTCCATTTGAATTAAAGGCGACATTATTTTAGTCTGCAGGCAAGAAGTACCGTGGAAATCTTTTCTGTGCATAGAAAGTACTTAAAGAAACCACATAGAAATTCTGTTTGTTTAAGGTACACGAAGAAAGAAAGTAAGATTCTTTGCTTTGGTGGTAAGAAGATAAGTTCTCGCTGTGAATGTTTTGCAGTGAGGAACAAAAGATTGGAGCTCAGTCGAGCACCTTCCATGGAAATAACGATAAAGCCAACAATGACTAGCAACATCTCTTATGTGAGGAAGGCTGCAGAGAACAGAATACGGCACCATCTCACTAGATTGCGAAGTCGGTTTGTACTCTTAAAAAGAACATGTATCTGCCTTCACAAAATAATAGCTCGATTAAAAATACTCAGAAATAGATGAAAATATTCAATTTGAATATAAAATTCATTTATACTGGCTGTTAGCATTGTTTATGCGCGTGTGATGCTACGCCGTGTTTTTAAACGTAATTAACATAACAAAAATAGGTTCTCCTTAATTTTGACTTATGAAAAGGGATCTTAAATTGTAAACATCGTTGTATTGCAAGTATATATATTTTTAGTGATATGAGTTTAATCATTCTTCAGCTGAATTGTGCAAATACATTAAAAAGGAATATTTGGCTTATTTAGCTCTAGAAAAGAGCTGAATAAGCCAAATGGTATTTGATCTTAGTAATGGAAACAAAGATAGATAAACTGTCAGTTACTTTTGTCAGTAAACACCGTTTACTAAGGGGGAGTAATGCAACCTAAATGGGCACATGAATACAAACGTTAAAGATATTACTTGTTTCTTTGAGAATTTATTTTTTAAAGAATGGCCATGTTTCATTTTTATTGAAAACGCTCAGTAATAATAATAATGTTTGTGAAATTCGTTTGTAACGAATTCAAGTTTTTGGTTCAACCGCGCCTAAATTGTTAAGAGCAGACGACTTTTTTCATTGAATCTGTGATTGACTCAGGCTCGTCCTCTGATTGGTCAATTTGAGTGACGTGTCAGTTTATAATTGTAAACAATGCTGAATTGCATTTTTCTCGCTAAAATATTTTGAAGATATTTTCTTCAGATAAATTCGAGATGTTGACTTGTTGACATCTAATTTGTCTCCGTGAACAGAATTGTCTTTCCTTGTGAAAATTGTGCCCTCATTATGTGAAATCGACATAATTAGAATGATAATAATGATGATAACTTTATCCGGTTGCGATCTCTCTCTCTCTCTCTCTCTCTCTCTCTCTCTCTCTCTCTCTCTCTCTCTCTCTCTCTCTCATAAACACGGCGATGTAAGTGACTAATGAGCATATTGCAAATGCAGCGGTGTTTATCGTGAAGTTTCTCTTAAAGAAATATATATATATATATATATATATATATATATATATATATATATATATATATATAGCCGGATATAGCATGTAATCGCTTAAATAGATTTAAATTCCCTTTTTATTATGTGAATAACTAAAATTGTAAAGTTGCGTAATTCACTAGCCAGATAGAATAAAATATCGAGTTTGCAATTCTATTTAGGTCTGATAGCTAGAATTTCACAAGCTAACTGTTACGTAGATTTTGTTATTGTTTTTAATGGCGATAGAAACAGTTGTTTTTCTTAGTATTTTTCCTGATAGCCAGAAACACGTATCTATTAATTCCTTAATAACTCCCTTTTTATATATGAAATGCGAATATCTGGACTGACAAACGAATTCGAATCAAAACTAACGTACGATGACTTCTTTCGTTTACCTCTCTGATAAACGAATATTGAATTCAATAAATATTTTTAATCTAATGCATGTATATATATACTTATATAAACATATTTGTATACATACATATATATATATATACATATTTACATATACGTACATATACATATTTATATATACGTACATATATATACATATATATACGTACATATATATACATATATATACATGTATATATATACATATTTATTTGTACATATATAAATACATATACATACATACATATACATATATATACATGTATATATATACATATTTATTTGAACATATATAAATACATATACATACATACATACATATATATACATATGTACATATATATAGATACATATATACCTACATATATAAACATACATATACCTACATATATATACATACATATACCTACATATATATACATACATATACCTACATATATATACATACATATACCTACATATATATACATACATATACCTACATATATATACATACATATACCTACATATATAAACATACATATATATGTACATATATATACATACATATACCTACATATATAAACATATATATATATGTACATATATATATACATACATATACCTACATATATATACATACATACATATACCTACATATATATACATGTGTATATATACATACATATACATACATGTATACATACAAACATATACATACATGTATATATATACATATATATACATACATGTATACATACAAACATATACATACATGTATATATACATACATATACATGTATACATACAAACATATACATGTATATATATACATACATATACATGTATACATACAAACATATACATACATGTATATATATACATACATATACATACATGTATATATATACATACATATACATACATGTATATATATACATACATATACATACATGTATATATATACATACATATACATGTATACATACAAACATATACATACATGTATATATATACATACATATACATACATGTATATATATACATACATATACATACATGTATATATATACATACATATACATACATGTATATATATACATACATATACATACATGTATATATATACATACATATACATACATGTATACATACAAACATATACTTACATGTATATATACAAACATGTACATACATGTATATATACAAACATATACATACATGTATATATACAAACATATACATACATGTATATATACATACATATACATACATGTGTATATACAAACATATACATACATGTGTATATACAAACATATACATACATGTATATATACAATCATATACATACATGTGTATATACAAACATATACATACATGTGTATATACAAACATATACATACATCTGTATATACAAACATATACATACATGTGTATATACAAACATATGAGTATATATACTTGTATGTATATATATTTATTAAAATATATATACTTGTATATATATATACATATACATATATGTATACATGTATATATATATACAAACATACAAATATATATACTTGTATATATATATATATATATACATATATGTATACATGTATATATATACAAAAATACAAATATATATACTTGTATATATATACATACATATACATATACTTGTATATATATACATACATATACATATACTTGTATATATATACATACATATACATATATGTTTACATGTATATATATACAAACATACAAATATATATACTTGTATATATATACATACATATACATATATGTATACATGTATATATATACAAACATACAAATATATATACTTGTATATATATACATACATATACATATATGTATACATGTATATATATACAAACATACAAATATATATACTTGTATATATATACATACATATACATATGTATACATGTATATATATACAAACATACAAATATATATACTTGTATATATATACATGCATATACATATATATACATGTATATATATACATACATATATATATACATATACATATATATACATATATATACATATACATATATATACATGTATATATACATACATATAGAGATGTGTATTTATACATACATATATATACATTTATATATATACATACACATACATGTATATATACATACATATATTAGCATGTATATATGCATAAATGTACATATATATACATGAATAGCAATATATACATTCATATATATATACATATATGCATATATTATTACCTATATATACATCTACATCCATATATGTATACATACATATATATATAGAGAGAGATATACATTTATATATATACATACATAGAAATACATCATATATATATAGAGAGACATGTATATATAGATTCATATAGATACATATATATGTATTTATATATACATGTACATACACATATATATACAGATATATATATATATACATTTATATCTTTATTGATACAAATATGCCTACGTATATACATATATACATATATATACAGATATGTAAAGATACACATGTACATACATATGTATAAATACATATATAAATACATATAAAAATACATATATGTAAATACATATATACATGAACATAGATACAACTATATGCACATGTAGATGTACATATATGTATAGATACAGATATACATGCACATATATATACTTTGATATGTACATACATATATAGAAAGATACTTATATACATATGTATATACATATAAATATATATACGTATATATACATATATACTTACATATGTTTGAATAAATATATACGTGCATATACACATATATGTATAAATAAATATTTACACATATATGTATAGATACATATACATTTACACATATATGTTAAGACATAGATACACATACATATATGTGTATAGATTCATATACATATACGTATAAATACGTATATGTATGAATATATTTATACAGATATATATATTTATACAGATCTATATGAACATATTAATACATATATATATATAAATATTTATGCATATATATATATTTATACATACATATATACTTATACATACATATATACATGTATATATATACATATGTATGTAAAAATATTTATACACATATATATATATATACATGTATATATATACATACATATGTATATAAAAATATTTATACACATATATATATACATGTATATATATACATACATATGTATATAAAAATATTTATACACATATATATATACATGTATATATATACATACATATGTATATAAAAATATTTATACACATATATATATACATGTATATATATACATACATATGTATATAAAAATATTTATACACATATATATACATGTATATATATACATATGTATATAAAAATATTTATACACATATATATACATGTATATATATATACATATGTATATAAAAATATTTATACACATATATATACATGTATATATATATAAATATAGATACACATATATATAAAAATATTTATACATATATATGTATATACAAATATTTATACATATATATAGTTGTACATAAGTGTATATATACATATATATATACATACATATGTATACATACATATATATATACATACATATGTATATATCCATATATATATACATACATATGTATATATCCATATATATATATACATACATATGTATATATCCATATATATATACATATATATACATACATATGTATATGTGAAACAACGATTATGACCGACGGCGATCGTACACCTTAGCGCACCAGTGTGCATCTTAGCGAGGATGCTGGATCCTACGTAGAAATGGGTAGGGATCTGAGGCTAGTACATATTTTCGACTGTCCAAACATTTGCCAGAGTTGGTGACGAAATGTCTGGAAAAAGTGTTTTGATTGTCAGTTGTAATTATCCCCCCCCCCCTCAAGGAGTCGCATGCTAGATACCGCCTCGGAATTTGGTAATGATCCCTTAACGACGCCTAGGCTGATAACAGGTCAGCTCTTGGGAGGTCGAGAATCCTTTTGATAAAGACAAAGAAGGCGAAAAAATCGTTTTTGTCAGAATAAACAATGAAAGCTAAAAACAGAAAACTCTGTTTATCTGAATTGTTGACAGGGGCCACCACTCGACCCCTGCCAAACCCGAAAGAGGAGGAAATACACAGAGAAGTGGATGAGAGAGAGAGAGTAAATCAGTATATCCCATCCCGCCCCGATTCCGAAAGAGGAGGAAAGACACAGAGAGAAATAGAGGGTGTTACAATATGCTTCTTTGGGAAAAGAAAATGTTTTTGTGTGGAGTAGACGATCAGTTAGAAATTGGGATTCGGCCTGGACGGTTGTGTTAGCCTGAGCTCAGACCCGGGCGACCAGCAAGCGGGGGGTCGCGCGAAAGGCCCCTCGTTTGGATGACGTTGCCCGTGGTATTCCCCACCACCGTTTCTCCAAACATAGATTAAGTTACAACTTACTTAAGGACTTGCCATCGTGAATGAATACACACACAGAGAGACGAGATAGTTAGTAAAAAAAGGCATTATCGAAAAGCAGACTTTAATTCGCCGTTTTAGAAACAGTTGTTATCTTGTTAATAATTAATGGATACAAAACGAAACCGATGTTGTTAGATTATTTCTATTGTTGAATTGTTCCGCTGTGTAACTTTGCCTTCACAGAATCACGAAATCGTCATTCATCCGACCGGAGGAATTCGACACATCATTCTTTTTTTTCAGCCACTATTGACGATCATCGCCAAAGAGGGTGTTCACAGTCTAGAATGATTCCTGCGCCGAGGACCAGACGTGTGAGTATAGAGATAAAGACACGAGTGGACCACCTATGTTACAAGTGGTTCAGTGACACCGGATCAGAGTGAGGTACCTGTTTTACTCGGCACCGCAACCGGGATATCAAACACCTGTGCGTGAGTGGCCGACGATGATACCCACGGGGTGAAGAGTGAGGGGTCTTGTGTTACATTTGGTTTCGTGAAACAGGATCGTGTGGAGTCCTGTTCATAAATGATGCCGTGACCTAGGATCAGGGTACTTTGAAGAGTGCCTGGTAACCTCGGGAAGAAAAAAAAAGACAAACAAAAAACCCACGGGCACAATAAACGATTTTTTTTTTTACCTGGAGAACACTTTAAAAAGAAAAAAAGAGAGAAAGAATCGGAAGGGATATCGGTCCAGAAAAGAAATGAGAGAAACAGTTTAACGGGCATGCACCCCCGTGTTTGAAAAAGAGAATAGAAAAGGAAAAGAAAAGAGAGAAATGGTTTAACGGACATCAACACCCGGGGTTGAAAAAAATAAAAATGGAAAAAGGAAAAGAAATAAGAGAAAACAGTTTAACGGACATCCAAAACCCGTGTGAAAAATAATAGAAAAAGAGATAGACTGAAAAAAAAGAACCGTTTTTATTTTCGTGATAGACTTTGAGCCCGGCCGGGATCGCGAGCTTTAATCGATTGATTATAAGGCCCGGACTGACTCGAAAAATAACAAACAACAACCCAGCAACGGAAAAATGTATATATATATATATATATATATATATATATATATATATATATAAACATAAACATATATATATATATATAAACATATATATATATAAACATATATATATATATAGACATATATATAGAGACATATATATATATGGACGTATATATATAGACATATATATAGAGACATATATATAGACATATATATATAGAGAGAGACATATATATAGACATATATATATAGACATATATATAGACACATATATAGACATATATATAGACATATATATATATAGACATATATATAGACATATATATAGAGACATATATATATATAGACATATATAGAGAGAGAGAAAGACATATGTATATAGATAGGGACATATATATATAGACATATATATAGAGAGAGACATATACATAGACATATATATATAAACATATATATATAAACATATATATATATACCCAGACATATATATACATAGACATATATATATAGACATATATATACATAGACATATATATATAGACATATAT
>OY744516.1:173132904-173550404 GCA_963556195.1 Sepiola atlantica
GACTTGTTTTGGTTTACAAGTCATTTTCCATTTACATGTGAAGCACTAACTCCGTCAGTTTTCATGATAAATGAATACATCTTGGATTTTTACTTGTTTTCAGGTCAATCTTTCACATGACAAGGGTTGCCAGTGATGCCAAATAAACCCTTATACCATATCTAGGGGTTCCCAACCCCTAAACCCCGCATTACATTCCACCATATACTAATACAAATATATTTTCATATATTTTCAGGGTCAAACACGAGTTCAGCCGCCAGTAAAGGAACTTGTCCTTTATGCGAACAGGATTTGGACTGCGATGAGATAGTGGTACTTTGAGAAAAGGGTGCTGCAGGTGTCAACCGTGCAAGTATCGAAAGAGATGTCAAGGTCATTGTTGAGGCCGGAACTAGTGTTCACATAAACAAAAAGGACATTGCTTTAGCCTCAAAAAAGGATGTTTTTTCTAGGCCAGTAAAAAGGAGCGCTCGTGTTTCTCTGGGACGATATGACAGTAAAACGCATTGCTTTTTCTGTGGAACTGATACTACGAACAAAGACTATAAACGAAAAAGTGAAGGAAAGATTTGCTATGTGAAGACTGATGCATTTGCTCAAACTATCCTGGTTCATTGCAAAACAATAGGGGATGAGTGGGTCACTGCTGTTCAAGGTAGGATCGAATATTTTGGTGGTGATCTTCATGTTGCAGACTGTGTGTACCACCAATCATGTAACGTCAACTTCCATACAATGCGAAGCATTCCAAATCGAATTGCGAATTGGGAACTGCGTCTCAGTGCCGTCTTTGCTTGCCTGCCAATATTCGCAGCCACTGGTCATCTAAATTATCTGAAGTCAGCTCGTCTATATCTCCAGAAGATGTCTGCCTTGAAAGATGACAACCCTGCAGTACATCAAAAGCTCCAGTTTGGGTTTCACGTAATCAGACGCAGTAGCCAATATTGAGCTAGTGTTGGCTACGATCTTTTCATCGAGCAAATACTAATGTGCTCACTCAAAAGCCATGGTGGGCTCACGCGATGTAGTGAGATGTCCGAGCACCAGAGAACAGTTTGGGACATGTCGTCAACTATGTCATCCGCTTACAACCTTGCTATGCAATAACTTACCGCACGAAGTTACACAACAAGCGAACAACATAAGGAGTTGTCTGACTCTCGAGTGATAAGAGATGAGACAGACCTCGAGAAAGTTGCAGAGCAACTAGACAGCTTTAAGCCGTTTTCAGACGATGAATCATTACGCAATATTATCACAGGGATTACTGCTAATGAGGATGTCAATGTTCAGGACGTTTTCGAAATCAGAAAAGACATTGTACAGAAGATGGATGGACAATCAGTTTTCTCCTACTCTCACAAACGGAGTTAGAAGACAAATACTCTAGCATCGAGCAAGAGTGTCAAAGTTTCTGCAGATCGTAGCATTGCCCTAGTAATTTTATTCCAGAGTTTTCTCGTGGTCTCACAGATGGGTGATCTAAGGCTGGATGATCTCATGTCCTATAAACTCTGTTTCTACCCGATGTCTTTGTTTGAAGGAAAGCGCATCTCACGTCAAGCAGACAAACCACAGCTGGCAGCAGCTCTCAGAGATTATGTTGAAACAAAATTAGACAGTGCTGTGACACAAACCGTTTCAGTCACAGAGCACAATGTACTAGACGAGGGTTATCTTCTTCACCGTCTGAAATGGAAGACGGAGAGTACCTACAGCTCGATTGCAATTGATTATGCCTCATTTACTGTTGAACACTATGGGAGAGCAACTGTCGTGTTTGATGATTATGAAGTTGGACCAAGTATAAAGGACTGTACTCATCAGCGGCGAAGTCGAAAGCTGAATGCAAATAAGGTGAAAATTACCGACGTAACAAAATTTGCTGAGAAAAAGGAGGACTTCTTGTCAAATGTGGCAAACAAGCAGGCACTGATCCAGACGATGATGAAACGAATACGGAAGAAAGGCTGTGACGTTATTAAAGCGGAAGGAGATGCCGATGTCGAGATTGCAAAAGCAGCCATCAATATGTCTGCTTTCAAATCAACCACCCTCATTGGAGAAGACACGAACCTCCTCTTGCTGTTCGGTGTATATGTTTCTAAATGTACTGCATTTTATTTTTGCTCTGACAAAGCGAAATCCTACATCGACAATATCAAGGTTCTCAAGCAGGTGCTTGGCAAAGCAGTTTGTAATGATCTGTTTTTCCGGCATGCCTTTACAGGATGTGATTCGGTGTCCAGGATATTTGTAATAGGAAAGACGTTGGGGTACCAACGAATCGTCAAGAGATAAAAGACAATGACAGACTGTTCAAAAGCATTTTCTCTACCAAAGCAAAGCCAGGATTTTGTGGAAATCAATGGTTGTAAGGCAATGGTAGTTTTGTTCAATGCGGATAGAGAAAAACTCCCTGGCATCTATTAGATACAATATACTCTGCAAGAAAGTTGCGAGAATTAAGACGTTCGTCACGTCAGAACGACTCCCACCAACGCCTTCTGCCTGTAAATTTCATTCTTACTACCAGATTATGGAGTGGGTGGGATGTAGTGATGAAATGGGGCCATATGAATGGGGGTGGAAGGTGGAAGGGAGCAAACTTGTCCCAGTGATGACGGACAAAAGCTCTGCTTCAGATGCACTGATTCAGATAATTCATTGCAACTGTTCAGAAGGATGCAATACCCTAAGGTGTACCTGCAAGAGGCATGGACTAGAATGTGCAAGTGCATGTGAATATTGCCAAGACGGAAATTGTGACAATATTAAAAATGATCGAGTGGAAAATGATGATGAGGAGTTGAAAGTTTTGAAAAAGCACTGTGACGTAAGTGAATCAGGGTGGATACAACAAGGGTAATGGGTGTAGGGGTTATCCATTGATATTGTATAAGTGTTTATTTGGCATCACTGGTAACCCTTTTATGTGAAAGATTGACCCTGAAACTTGGGTAAAAATCCAAGATGTATTGATTTATCATGAAAACTGACCGAGTTAGTGCTTCACATGTAAATGGAAAATGACTTGTAAAACAAAAAAAGTCATATTCGAAATTTGACACTTTCCCATACTCGGATATTGTTCAACTATTAGTATGTTGTAGACTAAACTCAAGCTAGCACAAAACCACCAAAAAACAAAATGTTGCGATTTTTGGGGATCAATCAGTATATTAACTCGTTTAAATTAATTTCCAATAATTTAAATAATTGATTTTTTAAATGATTATTTTAATTAATATTTCGAAATTATTTCGATGAAGATTGATAATTTGTATTCTTTGGATTATTCGGACTACTGTTGTCATCTTGGATGTTATTCTCACAATGTTTCGACCACGTGCGTCTTGTCGAACTCGGGAATCCTTATGTTGAACTTGGGAATCTTTAGAAAATTTTGAACTGAAATCTTTATTTAATCCACGGGAGTAGTTGGTTCTCGTTTCGTCAGCCATGACCGGGTAGAAATATTAAGTAATTGTATTCTTAGTATCGCCCGTAATGAGGATTGGACCAGTCGCGCAATGGTGCTAAGTAATAATCAGTTCTAAGTGACAGTCTTCTGGAGGTTGAGGGTTCAATATCCAGTACTGTACGAATACAATTAAGAATTACTTAAGAATTTTACCCAGCCATAGATGATGGAATGAGAGCAAGCTAACACCGTGGACTAAATAACGGATTTCGTTCGAAATTCTGTACAGATTCGTGAATTCGACAAAACGCACTTGAAGAAGTTCGGGGGTTACATCGGCGAAAACGTTGTAGGAATCACACCCAAGATGAAAGCAGTAGTCCGAATAATCCAAAGGTTGAATTGTCTTAATGTTCTTCTTGGTGAGTGTTCAATTACCAGAAAAGATAAAAGCATCCAGACTACAGCGGCAACGTTTGACCATGACAGAGGGGAGGCTAAGTTAGAACAGAAGAACATCGCATACACCCTCTCCATTCTGAGTGCATACAAAAATGAGTCTCAAGTTGTAAAAGACATTTTTTCATAGCCCCAAAATTTCGGCAGCAGCAATTATGTTTCGAATGTTTTTAGAAGAAGGTTGATAATTACGATTATTTGGAATATTTCGGACTGCTATTCTTATCTACAGGCGATAATAACTAATAAACACTTCTACCCGGTCATGGCTGACAGAACGAGAGCAATCTACCCCCATTGATTGAATAAAAGGTTTAGTTCGAAATTCCGAATAAGTTCTCGATTTCGACATAAAAATTTCCAAGTCCGAAAAGATGCAACTGAAGAAGACCAAAGGTTATATCGACCGAAATGTTCTGGATTTTTTTTTTAGTCCACGGGGGTAAATTGTTCTCGTTCCGTCAGCCATGACCGAGTAGAAGTGTTAATTAGTTAATAAACTTTCTAAGTTATTATCGCTTGTAGTAAGGATTGAACCTTCAACCCCCAGAAGACTGTCACTTAAAACTAATTGTTAATCGACGCCTTAATCCGCTGCGTCACGTGTCCAGGGCGGAAACGTAGTGAATATAACAACCAATATAAGAATTGTAGTTTGACTAGTACAAATAATACAACTTCAATTATATTCTGATTAGACTATAAAAAAAAAAAAAACTAAGAACACGTTGTGAATTAATAACAACTAGCATTACCTCATGGAAATTTCACGGTGCGTTCTACATCAATCCGTATAATTTACTGTAAATAATATTCCTTTTTGAAATAATAAATGTCTGTCAGGGTTAATACTATTAAGAAAAAAACATGACTCTTTCTTCTTCCGTAAAAATAATTGTCATTGTAAAAAGTAATCTTCTGTCCATACTACCCACTGCTTCCAATCCTCTCGTGACGGTGATCATCGTCCAACCAACAATTCTTTTTAGTCTTATCCTCGAGTGGGCCGGGCCTTGATGAGCGGTGACCCATCAGTAAAAAAAAAAGCTAAATCTTCTTTAAATCAACAAAACGAATATGTTTCTTCTTTATTTATTTAAAATTGTAGTAATTTAATTCTCTTTAAAACAGTAAATATTCTCTACCGTAAAAATAATTGTCAGCAAAATATTCTTTAAATCAATAAAATGTCACTTTTTGAATGTATTTATTTAAAATTGTATTGTTTTAGTCGATGGGACGTCATAATTTGATTTTGGAACAATTCAACTTTGCTGATCGTACGATCTTATTTTAATTTTTAAAAATGTGTGTGAAAAGTGATAACGTATGTACGAACATGAAATGCCTTAATGTTTTCATTACTAGCGGGACTCCGTGGAAATTCCACGTTCCTTTTTATAATTCTTTTTGAAATAATAAATGTCTGTCAGGACCAATATCATAAAAGAAAAATGACTCTTTCTTCTTCCATAAAAATAATTGTCATTTTCAGATGAATATTCTTTAAATAAATGAAACTATTAACTATTTTACTAAATAAAATTGTAGCAATTTATTTATTTTTGAAACAATGGATATGTTCTGTCTTCTAAGAAATAATTGTCAGCTAAATATTCTTCAAATCAATCCTCAGTACAAGCGATACTAAGAATACAATTACAAATTACTTAAGCATTCTACCCGGTAATGGCTGACGGAACGAAAGCAAGCTACTCTCGTAGATTAAATAAAGTGTTCTGTTTGAAATTCCGTACAGATTCCCGAGTTCGACATGAAGATTCAGGAGTTCGACAAGACGCAGCTGAAGAAGATCGGGGGTTACATTGACCAAAAGTTTGTGAAAATCACATCCAAGATTAGAACAGTAGTCCGAATAATCCAAAATATTACTTGTCTTCATCTCCTACTTGGTGAATGTTCCAGCTATCGGAAAAGATAAAAGCATCCAGACTACAGTGGCAACCCTTGACCATGACAGAGGGAAAGAAAAAGAAAAATATCTTTCTTCTTTCGTGAAGATAATTGCCATTGTCAGCTAAATATTCTTTAAATAAATAAAACGAATAGGTCTCTTATTTACTTATTTAAAATTGCAGAAATTTAATTATTTTTAAATAAACATTCTTTATCTCCATACCGTGAAAATAATTGTGAGTTAAATATTCTTCAAATCAATAAAACGAATGTCACTTTTTGAAATGTATCTCTTTAAAAAATTAGTTTTAGTCGACGAGATGACATAATTTGATTTAGGAAAAATTTATTTTTAAATTGGTAAACTCTGAATTTTTTTACCTTAGCGACGTCAGATTAATCACCATATCTTTGGTGTTCGGACGATCTCATTTTTTTATGCGTGTGAAAGATGATAATATACGTACGTATTATTGATGTTAATGACTCGTAAACAAGTTTGGAAATATGAAATGGAATAAAAGTAAAATTTCTAAGACTCACCTTAAGTGAAGTTTGTCCATTTTTAGTTTCGCCAATAACTACGTCCGCATTTTCCATGGTTCCATCTAGGGAGAAACCGAAGCCGACATAACCAGTTGTGTTGACAAGAACCTCAAATACAATCTCCTCGTTGTTAAATTCCCAGGAAAGATGGTAGTGTTCATCGCTGTCTACGTAGAGTCGATGAGTATAATTCGTCCCCAGCTGAGAATTCGGCTGAACGCAATGCAAGAAATTGAAAACAAGAACTGCTTGACTTATGTACCAATTGCACATTTCGTTACGTCTTTATAAGTTATGTAAAAAAAACAGGCAATTGGAAATTGAATTATTCTACTCTTTTTTATTTCATTCGACAACAAACCTTTCAAATAATTCAAAATATATTTTGAAAACGAAATTATATAAATTGGATAGAATATTATTTTTACAGAAATAAAACGATTATGCAATGCTTTTATCTACTTGTTTTGTTGTTGTTTTTTATACACACACTGTAAACAAACTGAATTAACGTATTATACTCATATAATAATAAAATATAGGAGTAGTAGTAGTAATAGTAATATAAAGAGGGGGTAGGAGGAGTAGAAGGAGGAAGGGGGGAGAGAAAGAGTGCCTACACGAATTCAATAATATAACAGACCCGGTCACTATTAATTGCTATTCATGGTAAGTGTATCACTGGTCGCGTAATATGTTATCCCATTAATGAAGACGCACAGAAATAAACGCAGGTCAATACAGATAGATAGATAGATAGATAGATAGATAGATAGATAGATAGATAGATAGATAGATAGATAGATAGATAGATACTACTACTACTACTACTACTACTAATAATAATAATAATAATAATAATAATAATAATAGTGAAGTTATATAGTATAACGTGGTTATATATTATGATGTAGTACGAAATTGTATGGCTATAGGTATAGTATGATGATGATTAAAATGACAAAATACTCAACTTTTAGCCTCATCAATTGGCATTCATCAATAAACCCCTTTAGGCTTCATCAAAAGGAATGAACCACCTGGATGAGATGCCAGAGTTGATTATTGAGGATAGTACCTATATCTGTGCCAGATTAGTAAATAATACGAGACGGGTGAACGTGTAAGACACTGACTTGCATAAGCATCTCTCTTACTTTCTCCGTTCATTTGGCTTGTATATAAGCTATTCTTACGATAACTGGGTACTTAAATTAATAAATCTATAGTATAATATATTTTGATATGTCCCTTGTGAGAAACATTACATTGAATTATCAAATGAAACCATGTGTTCTTTCTTGTTTTACTGAAAACGCAATAAGTTCTTTAAATATATATTTTTATATTTAATCATAAAAGTGGCAGAATAAATCTTCGCGTCTTTTCGAAAACTAGTTTTTTTATATTGTTTCAAATTTCATTCAATTT
Organism: Sepiola atlantica; assembly: GCA_963556195.1. NCBI lineage: Eukaryota > Metazoa > Mollusca > Cephalopoda > Sepiida > Sepiolidae > Sepiola > Sepiola atlantica. Next base: position 173,140,688 of record OY744516.1, read on the forward strand.
CGTTCAATTTGTCTAAGAGATGACAGGTTGATAGTTACTTATATATTTATTCTAAACACATCTTTATCCGGTCAAAAGTCACATAAACTGGAAATCCATTATCAGTTAAACTGGCGCAACTTTTCAATTGATGTCACGTGACGAGAGGCGAGGCGATTCTGGCAACGCGGCCCCCGCGAAGAATTACTATCATGATTCGACCGAGAACCAAAGACCAACGAATATTAAAAATGAGACATTATCATTTTTTTTTCAGGAAACAGTGGTTGATCGACATTTCTGCACTTTAAATCAATTTTCAACCGGGTTCAGTCCTGAGACAACAATTTTTTCAGTGATGGGAAAATGTCGCGTACAAAAGGAAAATGGCAGAAATAAAAAGATAATTACATTTCCTTCCACGATATGCACACCCACATTTCAACGCTTATACACAGACAGTTAACCCCTCTCCACACAAGACAAGATATAAAACAAATCTATGCGAAAGGCTGCGTACATTTTAACTTGGCTGTCTTAAAATAACCAGCTGATAATCTCTATCTATATAAAGTTAGGTATGTTGACAAAATGTTGCGATCGCAAACAAAATTCGTATTTTGGGTAACAAGGAATTTCTTTTTAAATAATGGAAACAACAAAGATGAAAAAAGGACAAATGATAAAATCGACCCAAGAAAGTAATTGAAAACGGATTTTTATTAAAATACAAAAGGTGCTAGTGCTGTTTTTGCTTCCCAAAACATGTTCATTAAAAATTCTATATAATCAAGTAAAGCTGATTTTCCCATGCCGCTTTGGCCATCGTAGATTTTGAACCAAAAGCTTCATATGCTAATCTGTTCCACTAACCACTTAGAGCACTTCCTAATGCGTGTTTCCAGAAAATATTAGTACATATCGTCGTCTTTACAAATTTCTTACATTTATTCCGGAATAGATGCTTCTCTCAACTACGTATGCCAAAAAGAAGGTGGCAGAGATTGTCACTCTTCTACAATTATCTACTCCCATGTCCATCATGGGGAATTTCCTTAATATAGTTACTTACACTTAAATCACCGTTATTGTTTCATTTTTTTAATTCTTACTATTGCTTCCATACTAGACTAGATTTTAAATATAAATACCGAACGCTCTCGCAATTTCATTATCATTCTTCCAGTCGTTCTGACTGTATTCGAGAAATAAAGAAATATCAGATTGGATGTCAAATACACGAACCTCATTCGTAGTTAACAAGATTTTTCTGCGACTATTCATGTCTTATTATTTTATTTATTCTGTAACATTTGTCTTCTCATATTCTTTACGTTAACAAAAGAATATTCACTATTTATTCGGATTTAGACACTAAATTCTGTCGACCGTTCTGTATGCTATTCCGTATGCATTTTCGCACGTTCCAGAATAGAGAGGAATATAGCAATCAACGAACACCCTTTTCAACATGGTTACTTTTGCTGACAGCATTCGCGCACGTAGATTATCATGTATTTATACTTTTTCAGAACATATACTACGCTTTGCTGCTTTTTCAACAATAAAAACATACATTCTTTGCGCTAGAAGTCAATTATTAAATATTTTCTTATTGACGGAAATCGATCACACGTTACTACAATACGTTAAAACCTTCGGAAGAGTTCGCCGATTTACTGGCTTCCACACGCGGGTTTTTTTACCTCTTTTTTCGACAAGCGCTGGTAAAAACATACATATTTCTCGCTAAAAATCATCCATTATGTATGCTTTTATTAACTAAAATACGTCACACGTTGTTTTGTTTTTGCTAACTTTTGGGGGTAGAGTGTACTTCGTTTCCAGTGTTTCTTCATGGTACATTTTACTATCACATCCATCGTGGTTTAGACCCCACACAAAAAAATCCGATTCTGCTTCTTGAAGGCGATTACATGTAAACAGTCTGGAAAAATATTCTCGAAAAAGGATTTTATAAAAACCTTTTTTTTAGATTTTACATTGGGAGATTATTTCACTATATAAATTTAATGTCAAATGAGCAATCACTTGTTGGGCAGTTGGCGGCAATTGGAGACGTGTAGCCAATTGTTTTCTTTATTGTAATTTTATGGAGGGAAATTAGGACAGAAAAAGTTGGAGATAAAAACAAAAATAAAATAAAACAAACAGAAAATAGGGAAGTTAGAATTTCTGCGCTCATAAAAGATGTCCACGCGATTGGAACACAATAACAATTGCCTCAGTTTAGAACGATTTCTCCTTCACTGACCGCGGAAAACTTCACAAATATTTTTGGGTCATATTTACTTGATTTATTTTTTGTGCAGCATTTTTTAATATTAGGAATAGTATTAAAATGTGATCTTACGCCATTTTTTGGATGAGGGTTGATATTTGCATATTTGTGCTATTTGAAAACCTGTAGCAAGGATAGTGAAACTTTTATGGGAGCTGGGGTTCCTCACATTTAAAGGTCCTTGTACCAAGCTTTCTATTGCCCTCGGAGGGAGACACACATGAATCGAAAACATTACACTTCAAAATGTCAGCCGCATCAGGCGGGCAATTGTTTATACAATAATCGTAGATTCAGAGTCATCAAGGTTGACAGGTGCATAAGATGGGTAAAAGGTCAAATCAGCTATCGCAAACTTCCCAACCAAGGCACGGAATGGGGTTTATTGATTGCTATATTTCTTCTCTGTTCTGGACGTCTGAAACTGTATACGGAATAGCATGCAGACTTGGGTCGGGATTTGATATTCCGCGCAAACTGGTTGAAAAAGAAACGAACCTAAATAACCTTTCAATCTAACCAATTAAACGTAAAGGGGGTGAATATACCACTTGGTATTAATACTAGTTGTAAAATCGACAATATCCTTATTGCAATAGGTGAAGTTTCCACTGTTAGATCGGTTTCTGATAAACCGCCGAGAATGAACTCCCCTATCGGTACAAGAGCCCAGTCCAAAAAATGAAACCGGTTATAGAGGAAATTAAGGTGCCCCCACCCCCCGGTACCCACACCACCGATGCCTGAGGGCCGTAGGATTTTCAAAAACACTGTCACCTTTTCACCGGACTATCATGCCAAAAAGGGGCTTAAAATGACCAAAACGCCCTGACAAAAGGCCAATCACATGCAAACCCGGATTAAATATTTGGAACCCCCCCCCCCCCCCGTCCCGAATATTAAATTAGCAATAGCAGACGGCAAAACGGAAAGGCTGCTTGAAACGACCGAGAAATTCGCGCGAGAGTGCACTGGGGCGGAAGGAAAAGGTAATTGACTAACCACTGGTCAAGGCCAAGAAATTTAGAAAAAAAACAACTGCCGAATAATTAATGACATTGAACAAAAATATGAAATTAATAAAGTCAACTTAAATGTCTATTCAAAAAAAGGAAAGGGAGAAACGAATATGAATTAATTTCCTTTCCAAGGGAGAACAAGAGCGAGTTGAAAAATGAATGAATAAATAAAATAAATAAAAATTAAGTCGAAACTTAAAACGACAATTAAGTATGACATGGGGAGTATGAAAATTGTAATGTCTCTATCCTTGTGTAATGATGGGAAAGATTTAACGTTTGCCAATTGCGCCAAAGGTCACACAAAAAGAGGGACGAATGTGGCAAGGATAGTGACATTTTTGTGGGAGCTAGGGTTCCTCACATTTAACAGCCCTTGTTCCAGGCTTTTTATTGCCCTTGGAGAGAGACATACAAGAATCGAAAACATTTCACTTAAAAATGTAAGCCGGATCGGTCGGGCAATGGGTAATATAATAATCAGGGTGCCAGGGTCGTCAAGGTTGCAGGTGCATAAGATGGGGTAAACGGCCAAATCAGCTGTCGCAATGGGACATGGGGACTGAAAATACTTTATCTCTGTTTTTTGTGCATACTTCTCTCTCTCTCTCTCTCTATCTCTCTCTCTCTCTCTCTCTCTCTATATATATATATATATATATATATATAAATATATATATATATATATAAATATATATATATATATATATATATATATATATATATATATATATATATATATATATCATTTTATTGCAGCGAGAGAAATTTTAAAACAGTTTAGATTTTCGAGTTCGTGCGAGATAGTGTCGCTCCCAACTCAGCCGACGTTCGGGTTTGTGTTATGATGTTTCTTCGGAAATGAATAAATATATTTTTCTATATATAAAGTAAAATGTTGTTCCTTCATTACAAGCCTTCATTTCCACAGCGGACCCAGCCAGATAATTACTTCTCAGGAGAGAATTAATGACGCTTATTAATGCCGTCGTCATTCCCGTCAAATATCGAACCGAGTATAATTAACCCTTTCATTAAATGGATGTGCCTAACGTTTGCCACTTGTGGGGCTGAGTACGTTGACATGACATTAACAACCCTTCCAGAAACATCCCTACCACGCCGATCACCAAGTTACACTCCCTGGGCAAACGATAGTACCATAGCCGAACCCATTTCACTGTAAGTAATTCAGGTGATTTAAATGGGATTTAATCATGTTAGCCCCTACTTAAAACTATAGGGTGGAGCCTAGCTACTCAAAACATAGAGAAGTCTACTTTGTTTATTTTAAAACAATAAATACTTATATAACAAATCCCATTTTAATCACTTAAATTTCCTACAGTGCAATGAATTTTTTATGAGTTTTTTTTTTAATTGATATTCTAACATTTCTTTTTATTAAATTAAATTATTATTTCATATTTTTCCCGGTCAATGCTAAAACATGGATAAATCCTATTTTAATCACCTAAATTACTTAGAGTGAAATGTGTTCTTTTCTGATTTTTGTTTTAACAATTAATACTCTAATACTTATATTTTTTAATTAAATTATTACTTTATATTTCACTCAGGAAACGGCGGGACACGGATTCTGTTATTAAAAATAAAGGCTCAATACAATAACATAAAATCAATTTGAGCAATAAAAAATATTATCACAAATGGTTATTCCTGTAAATATTATTGCCCAAAACGATTAAAAAAAATGGGGAGGAAAACGAGAACGAGCTTCGCTTTCCTCCCAAAATAAAAAAAAACAGAAGTCTTATTTGAAAAATCTTGAAAAAAGGAACATAAAATAAAATTCAATAAAAAATGTATTTCATAAGACTAATTCGATTAAGGTGTCTCTCCTTCTGCTTTCCTCTTCTTCCGATATATTTCTCTTTTAACGGGTCAGTCTCTTCCTTTTTTTACCTTCTCAAGGTTAAGAATACAAGGGATTATCTTACCCCGAAAAGTTAATCAAAAAAACTGTTTTTTTATTTATCCTTTTTTCTAAAAGAAATTCTTTTTTAAAAGCCTCTCTGAGACATTTTCTAAGAATGATGAAATTATTTTAGCGTTGATTATCCTAACCGACGGAGCCCACTAAAAAACGTCTTTACTCAAGGTAGAAAATCTCCGGAACTGACGTGTGAACAGAGGCGCTAGAATCGCCAAAGTTGAGATCTATCCCTATTAGCCAATCCGGACTCAGCTTCATCCCTCCTCTCAAACTGTTATAGCCCACCGTCGCCCACGCCAGAATAGGCATGCGTAACACTGATGGTGAAGATGGAGAAGGGGACAGTCAAAGTGGACATATAGCAGCAAGAAATACTGACCTTCCCTTCCACTCCGACATTGCTAAGTGGCCAAGAAAATAAATTTTCCAAACACTTCGGACAAAAAAAAAGGAGAACAAATTTCTCTGGACCAAAATTCAACAGACACCACAGTCAACGGTGAATGTGACATATTTAATTTTAAAATACCTATCGGTTCTAAACTATTAGACCGAGCTGGAATATCAGAGCTATCCCTCGGATCAGAGTACTTTTTGGAGGAGTTCAGGTCTGGTACGAATGAGTAATAGGAAACTCCTTTTAGAGCCCTTGCAACCACAAGAGGCCGGTAAGATCCACACTAACGTTAGGGGGGGGGATACAACTATACCTTTGTGTAGGGAAGCTATTAGAGGCACAGAATCCAAAGGAAACTGAAAAACATTTCTGTACAAGACGAGCGAAGAAATCATAGTTTCAAAGGTCTGTCAAGCACTACACATAAAGCTATACAAATCAAGCCTGGTAAGTGGTATTTGACGCTCAAAGGACCATCGAAAATCCCCATCAAGGAGAGATCCGAGCTTCCAGACTCCAGCGTTGGAGACATCACCTCAGAGTAAAAAAATCATTTTTTTTTAAATTGAAATTCTGCTTCAAGAGGAAAATCCTAAAGCAAGTTAGTGTTTCTTTAAACAGGGGTTCATGCTGAGAGATGAAGCCCCCAAAAAGTAATGGTACCTCAACTACAGATACACAGTTTCCTGCTGTGACCTATGACCCACTTGAGTGTTGCCAAAAATGATGGCCGGATAGATACAGGACCCCCTGAGCATTAGGTTTTTGATGTCCATCGATTGGAAACAGATCAGCATTTTCAAGTGGATGTCTGTGTGGTCTACTTTAAATGACACCAGTGTCTATATATCTTCTAGCAGATAAGCAGGGGGGGGGGGAGAATTTCGGTTTCTGGGGTCTGACATGCAGTTGACCTTTTGGACATCTCACAGTTAGTAGAGGTGTGTGTCCTTCTCCAAGCAAGATGGGCCTTGGGCTCTAAACTAAGGGAATGTCGCATTTGCAAATCTGTTGTTCGGTAGAAGAAAACGAGTATCAGTGTTTCTTCCAAAGAAAATAACCTTTGTTATTTGTTTTAAACTGAAGCCGTAATTTTATTTGGAGAGAGAGCTCTTGTTACAGCACAGACTGAGACCACAGTTACACTGAACCGGTGTCAGAATCTAGCCACGACTTTTGACCAGCACAGCGAGCTGACAATCACAGCCTGAACAGTGAACACACACAGAGCACATTCATACAAGCAATATGGATTTCATCCTGCAAATCAACAGTGCTGACTGTAATATCAAACAGAATCAGTGACTCTATTGACAGGGGATTCATTTCTTAAGCGATAGCTCTTGACATATCAAAGGCCTTTGATAGGGTTTGGCATAAAGGTTTACTTCACAAGCTTGATAGCTATGGAATATCTGGAAATGTCTTCTCAAACATCAAATACTTTCTCTCTGAAGGTTTATAAAAGTAGTTGTTGATGAGAAGAAGTCTGAAGCACATAGTATCAACATTGGCATGCCTAAAGGATTCATTCTGGGCCCAATCATCAATGATCTACCAAATCACATTCTAAGATTATTCGTTGACATTCATGCAGATGACAGAACTATCTATGAGAATATTTCGAAAAGCATTGATGATCAAGATCTTTCTGATTCTCTCTCGTCCAACCTGGAGCATGTCATGCAATAAGGAAAAATGGCGGGTGGTTGCTTTTAATACATCTAAAACCAAGCATCTCTTCTTTCACCACCAACACTCGGATCATCACTTTGCTCCAATTGAAATCAATGGCTCTCTTCTTGTGGAAGCCCCCTGCTTTGATAAGCTTCAAAGACTGACCTTTACTCTAGACTTGAAATAGAAGACTTACATCAAATCTGTTGCTAAGGTCGATGGAAAAATGGTTGGATCATTCTACCACTCCAGAAAGTATTTCACTCCTGATGCAATCCTCTACTTGTATAAGAGTCAAATACGTCATAAAATTGAGTACTGGGTAGATGCTGCTCATAGCAACCTTTCTTTCCTTGACAGAGTACAAAACCGACTTTGAAATCTAGTGGGGGATGTCCTCTTCTCTTCCCTACAGCTTCTTTCTCACAGAAGAAAGGTTGGTATTTTTTCTCTACTCTATCGTTATTTTCATGGTAGGTGCTCGACTGAGCTCCAATTTATGGTTTCCCCCTGTAAAACATTCACAGCATAAACTCGTCTAGCTACAACCACTGTAAATAATTTTCATTACTTCATCTGTGTACCTAAAGCTAAACAGAACTTCCATGAGCAAACTTTCTTTCCAAGAACTACCCGTCTGTGGAACACAATACTATGGGGCTGCTTCCCAACTGACTAAAACATGGTCGTTTTCAAGTTCAATGTTAACAAATTCTTGTTGAGTCGTCCGCTTAAATAATCAAATTTTCCCAGTTTTAACTATTGTTACCAATCTTCACAGTGTTGTCACACCATCCACCTGACAAATTCATTAATCTGTAGCATCGAGTAGTCTTTAGGCCTTGATAAGCAGTGACCCATAAGGACATAAAAAAATGTCAGAAGATTGAGTGCTTTGGCGTATCCAAGGAACATTCCTGAGTGGAACAGTTGTTTTATCTGTAAGGAGAAATTGAGTAAATATGTTTGTTTCGGCTTGTACCACGTGTGTTAATGGGATAGGCATTAAAATATGTGTATATTAGTGTCTGCCTGTTTTGTGAGTTTGGTTAGCAGCATGTTTGCTAGGTTTACAGAAGTGTGTGTGTGTCTCTCGTTGCATTTGTTGAGCACCTTCACCCCAAAGTGGTCAGGCAAGATTGTGTCGTATGCATGCATGTTGTCTGTGAAAGAAAGGGGGGATAGAGAGGAAGAAAAATACTGTGTTTGGGTTATTATACTATATGCAAAATTTGGAAGTGCATATCGCATTTTTATTTGTTGAAAGAAACTATTGATTTGAGTTCATATGCTTCCGACCTCTGCCCATCAACAACTTGAAAGGACAACGAGAAAGGACAACTTGAAAGGACAACGAGAAAGGATTTGATGGTTGTGAAAACATTGCCAGATATTCAATAGCTAGTAAGTTTGTGAAGAAACTATTTGTGGCAGACCCTATCAAAGGTTTTTGACGTGTTAAGGGTTATTGCACAAGAAACAAAGTCCTCGTCAACAGATTCGCTGATCCTCTGCAATATTACAATTAGCACATCAGCAGTTGACCTTGCAGGACGAAATCTGTATTGCTTCTGCTGAATTGTTTGACAATTGCTTGATTTGTCACAGATTCAAGCAGCTTAATCATGATGCAGAGGAGGTTTCATTTGGTTTGGTTTATGACATATCAACCATCTATGGGTTAATTAATGCCAAATAAAGTTGTAAAATATAATTCTATAAGTAGGATACTTATTTATATTCCTAGAATACATTACTTTCCGGACACATAACTCTTAATGATGAAATAAAAAGTTTTTAATTAATTTTTTTTGAACAGTCTAACTTCTTTGATGAAGTCTAAGATTTTGGTCAGATTTGTGTCTTTAAACAGGTCCTTTAGAGTTTTCAAGTTGCAGTATTTCCTTCAGCTTTGTTGTAGATCCTGACAGTCTATTAATATATGTTTTACTGTAAAAGGTTCTTGACATGATATACACATTGGAGACTGTTCATCATCCAATAAATGTTTGTGAGTAATATGTGTATGTCCTATATGGAATCTGGCTACTACAACCTCATCTCTTTTTGCTTTTCTGTAGCCTAAGGGCAACTCATCAATAGTTGGTCAAATCTTGTGTAATTTATTACTTTTGCACTCATCCCAAGATGCTTGCCATTTTTCTTTGATTATCCTGTTTATAGAAGGTTGAAGATTAGTGTATGGAATCCTAGTATTGGTAGGTATCATGTTCAGTAATTCTTTTGCTGTGCAATCTGCTTTTTCATTCTCACAAATGCCAGTATGGCTCGGTATCCAGCATAATTTTATTTTACACTGCTTCTTGCTATACATAGAAGATGCATAGGAGACTGATTTGTCTGTACTGAGATGTAGAGGAGTGATCACTGGTATTTTTAAATACTGGGTAGACCAATGAGGTTTTCAAAAGAGATGGAAAACGTTTCTTCTTTAAGTAACTATGTAAACAGGCACGAGGCTGCATGTTTTAGTTGTGCATACGAATGGCAGACGTTGCAGGTGATAGATGTTTGGTCTAAGTAAAGGGGGAGGGGGGGCAGAAGAAATTGAAAATATCTCTGATTGTGAGTTGGACCACACAGAAATTGTCTTTTGTTTGAAATAAAATATGTGCCTCATTTAACAGGGAATCATGCTGAGACCGGTCTACTTGAGAAACATAATGTTCCTAGATGGTCCCAGATGAACCCCTTTGAGTGGAAACTGTCTGGCTGTTATCTCCAATGGATATCTCCAGTGGTCAGCTTCTGGATGATCGAAGTCCAGAAGCCAAGATTTCCGGTCAGGAGTGAGAATATTCTAAGAGATGAGAAGAGAAGCACTCAGAACCGGCACTCTGGGCATGACACAGGTAGTTGTTTTTTCTGGGGGCTGCCGACGAGTTGGGTTGTGTCTCTCTCCAGGCAAGGTGATCCCTTGGGGCTCTTAGCTAAAGGATTGTGTTGATTGGACTTATGTCTTATGGGATAAAAGATCTCATTTTTCAAGTCTGCTATTCAATCTAAGAAAATGAGTACCATTTGTAATCTCAAAAACAATAAACATCTGTTAATTGTTTATAAACTGAATTTGTGGATTTGCTTGGAATGAGAATTCTTTGTTGCAGCACTGACTGAGACGAACGGCAACCTTGCACCAGGCACATTGAGCAGGATGATCATGGCTAGTGCAGTGAACGCCTTCATGCATGTTCATAACTATTGTATAATTTTGTTAGAATAGAAGTAATTTCTAGTAGCGGCTTCTTAAGTACAATGACTGAAATGTTGTTTGGACCAGTTGCCTTACTTGCATCAGGTTCCTGGACCGATATATGTATATAAGTTAGAGTATTTACAGTCATAGGGGGCCAATAACGGAAGTTGGTATCCCTGATCGCAAATAGTGGTGTTTGATGCAAAGTTTGGCTTCATGACATACTGAAAAGATAACCTCAGGAACCTTAATGATGGCTGGAATAGAGGTTTTACATCTGTTCAGTACCTTGTTATTTTCCAAGCCTCTGCACAGCAATTCTAGTTTTTACCGATCGGACATAAGACTCTTTCATATTTTCTATAACCTATTTGCAGTGATTGCGGGCAGTTTTAAAGACGGCTTTGGATTCAGGGAATCTATTCTGATAATAAAGATTAAAATAGTGATTTCTATGAGTTATGGCAGCATCACACTCAGGAGTAAACCATGTCTGGCTATTTGGCCTCTTTCAGAGCTTTTTAGACAGTATAAAACACTTAATACCAACGGTTAACCAGTCGGATGTATCAGAGGTGATACTGGACAGATTTTCTCTTACATCCATTTGCATGTGTGTTCAAAAGTAGAAACCATAGAAATGGTGACGTATGCAAATTAAAAGTACAAAATGTTTGAACGATTTATGTTCACATGTGTAAGCTTCATTTTCTTCTTTACTGAATATTTTCAAATTAATTTACTTCCTCCAAAATCGGTGTTGATAGAAAACGTTTACAATTAGCATTGAATTACAATTCCATTCCACAACCTTTAAAAACAGATAAAACGTATCTAATATATATTTTGCAATGCAGGATTTTAAAAACTGATCCATATATTTCAACTGGCACACTTTTATAATTCCTATGTTGCACCATATTGCAGTAGATGTGGACATATTCACAATGGGGTGTGTTCAATTATATAATGTACATGCTGACAGTAAGTGTTGGGTTGGCCAAAAAGTATGTTGACATCAGTGTGTAATCAGCCCCCAAGTAGATGAGTTCTTACATTTTTTATTGTATTTCAGGCCTTGAAATGAAAGATCAAGCAGAGTACTATCGACATCTGATGTTTTTTTTTACTATAGAAAAGGACAAAAGCTACAGAAACCTGCATTAAGACATGCCATGTGTATGGGGAGAATACTGTAACAGAACGGGTGTGACAAAAATGGCTTCCTCGATTCCGAAAAGAGAATTTTCAGTGAGTGATGCTCCTCGCTCTGGTCGGCCAAAGATGATCGACAGAGACTAGGTGAAAGCTGTAGTTGAATAAGATTGCCGTTTGACAACCAGACAAATCGCAGACATTCTCAAGATTTCCAAATTAAGCGTGGAAAATGAATTGCATAAACTCGATTATGTTTCTAAACTTGATGTTTGGATTTTACCTTTCTAAAAAAATCGAACAGACGTTTTGTCCAATCCAATACATAACGTACATGCTGAAAGTAAGTAGTAAGCTCTCTCTATAATCTTGAGCAATAAATGAAATATATAAAGCTATACCAATCGGCCATTGAGTATCGGTAAACTCTGCAATGGAAAGGTACGTCAGGTCTTCCTGAGTTTAGATTTGATCTTGATGGAGACAACTGAATCATCAAAAGATACCCTTAGTTCCTTACATCAAGTGACTTAATGCCTTGTCCGGAGCCATTTCCATAAAAAAGATTTTTTTTTTTAATTCTCTATCAACACTCGCTAAATGTAACGTCAGGATATTCTCAAATGCCATGTTGTGAATGGATGTGTCCCTCGAGGTATTTCCAACATGCGAATGTTTCCATTTTAGGCTTGATTATTTTGACTCTGAATTTATTGCCATCAGTTAAAAGATTACCTTCTTTTCAAGTGATTTTACCTTCCTCTCCCTATGCAACTTAATCATCTTTTCATTGTTTTTTCAGTGGCTTCATGCATTTAGAGTGACTTCCATAAAAAAATGATCAAAAAAACCCTGCGAAATGTCTGTCAGCATGAGTTATGTGTGTGAGTTTATCGGCAATCTAGGTCAGTTCATAGGCAAAGGAAAATCCATGACAAAACCTTTCGTCATCAGTTTTGTTGGAATGGACGAGCCGTTGAACATTGTGGACATTAAAGTCACCACTGATGAGGATGTCAACAGATAGGATCTTGTCAATATTTTTAGAGATTCTTACAAAGATAGTAAATATTTCTTGTGGAGCAAAGATGAACAAGATGCTGTGTACAAGGGCTACACGTAAACATATAACTCGTAATTCAGGGTCTTCATTGGAGATGTTTCTATCGCATGGGAAGTCGTCCGTGATGTAAGCACAAATTCCATATTCGTGGAGATCTTGACGGTTGCTTGGTGAAGTCATGTTAGAATTACGTGTAATTTTGAAGCTCTCGATAGAACTTGACAGGACAATGCAATTTTGCACAGGAATATCAAGTCAGGTTTGGTCTCCTGTAAATGGATTTCAACTTGTGGAAGGTTGGGACACAGACCCCTTATATTGAGAAAAGGAGGTCTGGTAGTATGGGGTCCATGTTAGGAGTTTAAGTACTGGATTTACGCTTGTATTTTGTTTTCCCAATTCCAATATCGAAAGTTTGAAATGTCGAAGAGGTGTTGAATACAGAACTCAAAAGATGAGCAAACAGACTTTCTTTGTGAACCGTTGAAGAAAGAAAATCTGTAGCAGTTCGAAATAATATGGAATCAAAAGGCCCCACCGGAAACTACTGCATGGTCCAGATTCCATTCACCAGTGGAGGGAGTGGGGGATTTAACGGTGTGGGTCCATGAAACGTTTATTTCCAGCACTCTTATTAGTAACATGGCAAAAAGAAAAAAAAGAATTATATGTAAAGCATCTTCTCATACTGCTCACAATAAAACAGTCAGCGATCCAGGAAACAGCAATTTCTGTCCCTTTTATCGGAAACATCACTCATGTACTTTGAGGACTGAAGGAAAAATAGGGGAAGCGATAGTTGCAGAGCTACCGAAAGTAAATCCACTGTGCATTTTCTACTTTCCATATACTACGTGATTCAGACGAGGAAGACAAACTTTTGCCTGCAGAGGGGGAGGGAGTGTCAACCATGGGTTAGGGGGCGACCCGAAGAACTTTTGCCTACAGGGGGTGGAAGAGCCCCGGGTACCCCGCTTACACAATTCTTTCACATAACATAAACCACAAAAAAGATTACATTCTCTTCGAAACAAACATTACGATATTCAGTTTACAAAAGAAACCGTTTTAAACAACTTTCACACATTTTGGGTGGAGATAAATAAATTTACAGTGTTTTTTTATTATTAATAGACAATATTGTTAAATGCTTTTGTGTGAACTTGAAATTGCTTTTAAAAATGGTGTTTTGCTGCTGATTCCTTCCCTTGTGGACACAGCTTTTTAGTCTTTCTTTGAAATCTTCTATCCCCTCTTTCCTAATCTCCCTCCTCTCTATATATAATCTCTTCTCTCATTTTCTCTGGCAAAAAATCGTTAATGAATTACTACATAATAACATTTTATAAAAGTTCTTTTTTTTTTTTATTGCTATCAACTGACTAATGTTGCTCCTTTTGACTCTTCAAAAAATGAATATTAAAAAAACAAATGTATTTATATTTTGTCCAAGACAATGCTGAAAAAATACATCAGCTTTGCAAGTGTGTCTTATATAGTTTTTGCCTTTTAGCTGAACACAGGCAGATCATTTTTCATTTTTATAATAGACGAGCAGGGCTACCCGGCATTGCCCGGTACAAAAGTGTAACATATTTCTATTAAAACTTCTCTCTTCCCCCCATTTTCCCCCCTTCCTGTCCCCCTCTTTCTTCTTCGCCCAGCCATTCCTCTCTCTGGACATACACACACACTTTTATAGAGTCCTCAAAGAATGAGTCAGCATAAGGGAATTAACTCATTGGGAAAAAAATCAGAGTTACTTCCCTTTAGTTAGTACATCAAATGGCTGGAAAACAGATCCCCTAATGACGAAATCTGCACCAGTTTAGGGTCAATGTATATTTTTTTCTAAGTTTTAGATATTATTCACCATGGCAACACCGATCAAGAAAATACTAACTTTGTGAGTGTTTGTTTTGTATTTTTAGCTGAACAGACACACAGACAACTGCCCTCTATATAATAGACTAGCAGGGCTACCTGGTGTTTTCCCTCCCCCCTCTTGTTTTTCTCTTCCTCTCTGCAGCCTAGCCTATTTCATCTTTATCAACATACACACAGACAGACAACTCTCCTTGAGGAATAGGTCAGCATTTTATTTCCAAATTAGTACATAAGAACATTGAAAGGGGTACCCGGCGTGGCCTGGGGCCATAAAAAAATAAAATAGAAGAGGTTAAAAAGTGTGTGTAACATATTTATATTAAAACTTCTCGCTGACCCTCTCAATCTGTCTCTCTATTTTTCCACTTCCTTGTAGCCTACCCCTCTTTCACCTCCATCCATCCCATTCTCTCCTATAGAAAATAATAATAATAATAATAATGTAAGTCATTCATCTCTCCTATATAATAGATGACATTGGAAATGGTTGAAAACCCGACCTCCTTTGACTTCCATACAAAACCTGGCCCAGTTGACCCCCAAAGAAACAGGCCATTGTAACGTATTAGGAATAGATTGTTAACCAAATTTTTTTTTCTTGCTATGGGAGATAAATTCTGTGCATTTTACTTTTAAGGCAATTTTGTGTGGTGTTATGATTTTGCCAGTCAAACTTAGGGTAAGAGATCTAGAAAAATTAGTTAATGCCCTAAAATGTTAGTGGCCGTAAATGTTTTGATTTTTCGGGATATAGTCTTTTTTTGTACCTAAATTATTTTTTTTTCTCAAGTTTAAATGTGTAATACAAAATGGATTTTAACTCTAAACGATGCCTCATTTAAAATATTTAACGAAAACAACATGAAACAATCTTAATGCCTATATATAATCTGATAGAAGGTAAACTGCATAAGTACCCTATTGTTAGGAAAAATTAAAAGAAAACATCACAATATGAAGGCATGAGGTTGGGCTTATGTGAAAGTCGCCTCCCTCTGAAGTCATTTCCGGTTCCATTTTAGAAATGACTTGCACTTTTTACAAATTACTACATAAAAGTAGAATAAGATTTTCACACATTTCTAGTAAGCTCACCATTTGGTGTAATGGTTAAAGTCACTGAATACAGATCATTAGTTTTAGGGTTCGATCCCACTTCCCATTTTTTTTTTTCAGTTTCCAAAATTTTAACCAGTAACAAATTTCTTTTAGTGAAGTTAAATTGTTTTACTAAGAACAAACTTTATACCAACAATTAAGAAAAATAAAACTAGTTTGATTAAAGTTTATATTTTTAATTAATTAAAACAAAATGATTACTTTATAGCAGCGATTGTTTTTTTATGTTTTTAAAACATGTTAATTTTTTTGCGAAGAATTAATAATTTGATCTGATTCAAATTCTGTAGAAGCATGTCAGTTGCTAAGAGAAAAAGAGATAAAATAAAACTACTCTGATTAAAGTTCATATTTTTTATTAATTAAAACAAAATGATTACCTTTTACCAGTGATTTTTTTATGAAGAACAAATGGAAGGAGGCAAGTAATAAAACTTTAAATCTGGCGAACAGTCTCAGTTTAGCATTCTTTTTTCACAAAGAACGAACTAATGTTTTTAAATTAATACGTTTTTAATATAAATGTAAAAACGTTTTCTAAATAAAGAAAAGCAATATTTGTTGGAAAGATGTGTAGTATTCCCTCCTTTAAAAAAACATCTGTTGAGTTTGCTACGAAGAAAGTTGTAAACAATGGTTGATGTAAAAAAAAAAAAAAACGAAATTAAATTTTAAAAAGATGCAACGGTTGCCTCAGAATAGAAAGATTTCTCATTTACTGACCTTGATTCGTCGCGTAAAAATGCAGCGACATTATGTTTAATTGCAAGTTTTTTTTTTTGCCAATGAAGTGTGCAATGGAGAAATGTAACTTCCGGTGTGATTTCTACACATGCACGGTTTGCTAAAAACAAAAAATGTGTTACCCACCCCCATGACAAATTTTGCGTCAGTTCTACATCAAGGAAATGATTTTTTATTTCCAATATTTCAATATTATATACTGAAAGATGGCCAATTAGAAAATATCAACTTTATGGTTATTTGTTGCATATTTTTCAAGTTTTAGCTGGACATACACAGACATTTGCCCTTTATATAATAGATTATGTTTATACAGACAAACATGCACGAAATGAAAAAAAGCAAAAAACAAGGTTGATTATAATTTTTCTTTATTCTCCCTTTCATGTAGATATTTACAACCCGTTGGAATTTTACAAGTACACAATTCAACAACTCATTCTGGGTGTCCCTGCTCTACAACGACCATCCATAGAGGTTGAATCTTGAGCCAGCCACGTTTTTTTTCAACATGACTCCTTGAAAGAACCAATAACGTTTTTAGCCGATGAGCCATACCTTTAGTTTTTTTTCCATTATCTACTTATTAAAAAAAAAACACCTCTAAGCAACTCAAGGTCAAGATGAAATGTTCACGAAAAGTGAAAACTATTGCCATTCTTAATCCTGACAAGAATAAAAACTAGTTTCAAACAAGAATCAACTAAATCCAACTCGACACAATCAAACTCTTCAAAATTGATTTTTTAATCCGTTCGTCTAAAGACGTGTGTCAGATTTGGTTATTGCTTTTTATTTATTAAACATGAAAATGTTGGGGGGGGGGGGGGGGGTATTGGCCTTTTGTTTTAATCTCACATTTTATATCTGCAAACATTTTATATCTGCAAACACAATGAACCAATTGCTTGTTTTTGTTGCGATTTCATCAGTCAACTGAGTTATGCAGGTTCATAAAAATTGCATTTACAGAAGTAAGTCAGATGGGATAAGAATTCCACCCACTTTCTCCCAAAGAGCCATCCAAAGAATTTAGATGAATCAATAGAATTACTTGAAAAATTAACCTCTCGGAGTCAGAACAGATTCGATCAAAAACAGCAGATCTTGCACACACAAAGTGCTCGATATTCTTTCAGATAGAGCTTTATAACAATATTGAAAAGGTTTTATTATAATAATAAATATTTAAATTTAACTGGCTGTGTAAGATAAGTTTCTTTTAAATATTTATTATTGTATGTGTGTGCGTGTGTGTTGATAATTCATTTACAAATTAAATCCAACAATATTTAAGAAAGGTGTTACAGCATCGCGCCAATAGAAGGCAAGATATGGGAATAGCGGCTCAAATGGTTTAGACATGTGTTAAGAGCCAACGACACCGTCGCGAAACTTGCTTTTACAGTAAAAGTCGTCGGAAAGCGACCGAGAGGAAGGCCGATGATGAGATGGGCAGATGCCCTGCACAAAGATCTCAGTAAAACCGGCCTTCACCTGGAACAAGCCTGTGATCGTGGAGACAAAAACCCATGATTTGCTGACCCCTGCCGTAGCTCGGGATTAATACAAAAGACGAAACATATCACGTCAAGACTGAAATAAATCATTTTATTTCCATTCCATTCTTGAATTGCATCATTTCTTCCTTCACTGTACAATAAAGGAAAATGTACCTCGAAATTTATCACAATATTTTACAAACCAAAGTTAATATTTTGTTTTATATTAATTTGCTTCAAAATGTGCAACTAAAGGTCGAAATACAAAGATAGAAATTTCTGTGTCTTATTGTTTTTGTATTTCGTTTAATCTGACTGTTTACCTTTATAATATTATTCATAAACTAAGTATTTCAATTATTTTCTTTTCTTTAGTGGCTCGTATAACCTAGTTTTGATCAATGAGACTCTTAAACTTGTGCTCCGAAGAAAGTCCTATTGAACGAAACAGACTATATGAACCATGAAAAAAATCTAATAACACACACACACACACATATATATATATATATAAGATCGATGCTAAACCAGTAGTGCGATGCATAGACTCTTGTTTAAGAGCTCCTACTCATGTCTTGTATGCTTTTTCATCCACAGCTGATGACCAAGCCGACCCGTCTCTTCTGGTCTTCCGACTAGTTGATGATCAATTCACAGCACACAGGTATTGTATGATGAAATGAGGATATCACACACACATACATACATATATATATATATATATATATATATATATATATATATGCTATATTTGAATGACCTGTCACAACCTGGGTGATAGTAGTGTATGCGACAACTCACAGGTAATATATGACAATGGTGCATGCTCAAGTGAAAACCAAATCAGCTCTTGTTAGATGGAAATGGTGGAGGTCTTGGACTGCCAAAAGTGTTTAAGTTGATGAAGGATAGGCATCCAGCCATAAAAATTCCTTAAAAACTATGTCTAGTAGAAATACGACTAAACAACCAGGCCCACCCTCATCAGAGGATTAATTGTGGCCTGATTTAACAAATAAACCTGATAATGATGATATATATATATATATATATATATATATATATATATATATATATATATAATATATGTGTGTGTGTGTGTGAATTAGTGTACGTATGTATAAATAGAAAAATGCACAAGTATTGGACACATGGAATTGAGTTTATTTTTTACAAAAATAATTTTTCTTATGGCTGCAAACCAAAATCATCCTACATCTTTACAAGGAATAAGGACATTTTTGTTTTGTTGTAAATTCAATATTAAAGTGGTACACAAAAGTTTGGGACACAAATCGATAAACGGTGTTCAATATTTCATAGCTGGTTTCTTATTTGCTTGTATGCCCGTCAGTCGTTAGAATAATTGATTGTTTTTTTTGTCACAAATGTTCCTATTTACTTGCCTCCCCACAAGGTCGGTTTTTAATGTGGGAATAATCTAGCTCACCAAAAATGGGCACTATGGATTGGAACAAAAATTTAAATTGCCTCAATCTAGAAGGACTTCTCCTTCACTGACCAAGGAAGAAAAGACTAAGTGCGGCATCAAACAAATACTGCACAATCGAACTGGGGAAGAGCTCTTATATTTATTTTTTAGTTTTTTTTTTTCAAAAGTTAGGATTAATGGGTGTTTACATGAACTAGATACCCCCCTAAGAAAGCTTAGACCCATTCCCCCCCAAGATAATTGAAGAAAAGCCCCCAACTGCCCTTCCTAATCGGCACAAAATGGTACCTTTTCAAAAATATCTAAAATTTATCGTTTTCCCCAAATCCATCAAAAGTTAGAATTAATAATTTACATGACTCAAATATTATTCCTATTTACCCCACAAGGGCAGAGTTAGATACAAGGTAGGTTTTTAATGTGGAGAAATTCAGCTCCATAAAAAAGGGACATTCTGGATTTGAACAAAAATTTACATTGCCTCCGTCTAGAAGAATTTCTTTTTCACTGACCGAGGACAAAATAGATGTAGTGTAGTAGCAGAACAAATACTACACTTTGCTCCGAGCCAAAAGGTCAAGGAGTCTCCCCCATTCCAGCCCCTTTTGCTGTAAATGTTCTCATGATGTGCAAAAATTGTAATTTTTATTTTGCAAATATTCAAATTTACCTTTATTTGTTTTTTTTTCCAAATCTGATTTGTGATCAATTCTTTAAATGATTCACGTATTGATTAAAGGTGAAAAACGATGGTTCCCACAAACATTGTGGACATGGATGAAAATATGACAAAATTGTCAATTTTCATGAGAATTAGTATCTGATACTTTTTTGATGAACTAAATCTAAAAATAACATTTTTTGAAAAGAAAAAAGTTTTCAGGCAAACTGTTCCCCAATTGGACAAAAATGGCAATAAAATTTTAAAAAATTTAAATCCCTTAATTAGTTTTTGCCCAAATCAATGGTCATTTATATGAATTAAGTATTGGTGACCCAACTCCAACAACCAACCTCCCAAAAAAAAATGTTCTCACAAGGTGAAACTGCCCACCAATTGGGTAACATTCCAAATATATCAAAATCCATATTTTACTATTTTTCCAAACTCTGCACGTGTTTTACTTTTTTATTCAGGTCTCCATGACCATCCCTATACAATTTTTTTAAAAATGCACAACCACATTTAAATATAATAAAAAAAAACATTTTAGAGGAAATGATTATTTTCAAATACAGAAAAAAATTTTAGCTATCGAATATTTTAAATATTCAAGAAATGTATAACCTTCAAAAAAACAATAAAAATATCCAAAAAAATTCTATTATAAATAAAAATCTAATTTCTGATGACACAAACTAACAAAAGAAAAATTTGTTTTTTTTTAATTATTTTACTCCCCTACCCCATTTTGTTAACGCATTCTGCCCTGCATTTCTACCCCAAGGTAAAAGAGTATTTCCAAGGAGTCACCCATTTAAGTACTAACCAGTGTCAACATTGCTGATGAAAAGAAATTATTTGAACTGGTAATATGCTCCCTCCGGTCACATATTTTTTGCTAGTGTATATGACGGACGAACATATACTACACTGCACTCCCCTAAAGGAGGAGGCCATAGTTGGGAGGATTATCTCATGACAACAGAACAGATACTACACTACCCTTGACCACAAAAGGTGGAGGTAATCCTTGGAAGGATGATATCATGACCACAGAACCGATAATACTACCCCCTACAAAAGGGAGGGTGTAATGCCTGGGAGGATGGTATCGTGACAGCAAAACAGATACTACACTATCCCCAGCCTCCCTGTATTGAGCACTGAAGGATTGTACATTAGTCTAAAATAGTATAGTAAACTAAATTGAACCTAAAAAGACAGTAAATGTATAGTATAGGCTTCAGACAGAAAAATACCAAATCTCCATTAGTAACAAATAGAACAAATTGCAAACCACAAATGCTGTTGTTTTATTCATATTTTTGTAACGTGTCCAAAACTTTCACGTTCTGCTTATATATCGCAGGAGAGTGAATGTTAAATGCGGTTGATAGTGTAGCAATAACATATTATATTTGTGTTATGTACTACTTTTCTTTGATGTGAATGGACAGGTGTACTACTAGAGTGATTAGCCAATCAGGAGATCTGGCGTAAGAACACAAATCTCCAGACTTCTTCAGACAGAGTAGAAAGTGGATCTTGGATTCACTTTCGGCAGCCACATAACTCTCACTTCTCCTTATTTTGTCCTTTAGTACTCACATACCATTAGCAATGTTTCTGACAAAGGGGGGAAGAATTGCTATTTTCTCAGTCAGAATCTATCCATCTAACACTTATCGTTGGCTAGTTTTTGACCTTGAAGTGATAATTTTTTTTTTAGCTACTTACATCAAGTGTGCTACATGCCTTGTCTGGAGCAATTTTCATAAAACAAAACAACTTGCCGATAAATCTGCATGTAGACGGAAATCACTTTATTTCTCCTTATGAATAGAATATCCTAAGTATTTATGATGTTCGAATTAAGTTTTAGATTCCAGGGC
The DNA here is from genome assembly GCA_963556195.1 of Sepiola atlantica. Taxonomy (NCBI): domain Eukaryota; kingdom Metazoa; phylum Mollusca; class Cephalopoda; order Sepiida; family Sepiolidae; genus Sepiola; species Sepiola atlantica. The sequence goes on from OY744516.1 coordinate 173,162,715, forward strand.
AAATTAAGATTAAAAAATCACATGTGTCCCAACTTTTGCATGTCACAATGAGAATAGAAAGATTCTTTCAAAAACCAATGAAATGATATTTAAACATTATTTTAGAGTACTCAATATTATAAATTAAATATAACAGAGCTGGGTAATAATTACTATTAGCAACATAAATTATTTCAAAGGAAATACCATTGGGAAATAAGTCAAAAACAATTTATTTTGTATTTCCTACTCATTTGTGACCTATTTGAATTTAAAAATGTTAATGTTTAATATCTAAGAGAAGTTAAAAACAATTTATTTTACTGTAAATAGCGACTGAGTAAAATAATCCAATAATCAAAATGCCTGAACGCAGATTATTTTACTGACAGTCGCTATTTACAGTAAAATAAATTGTTAACTTTTCTTAAATATTAAATATTAACATTTTTAAATTCAAATAGGTCACAAATAAGTAGGAAATACAAAATAAATTGTTTTTGACTAATTTCCCAATGGTATTTCCTTTCAAATAATTTATGTTGGTAATAATTATGATTACCCAAAGCTTATATTATTTTTCAAGTCAGAAATCAACCCATAGAACCCAACATTACACTGGGTGTCATGCCCCTAAGAGACAATCATCAAACTCTGTTTCTGTTATGGTTTAATTTCATATTTGAATTACTTTAATGTAAATAATTACGTTAAAATAATTCAAATAAGAAATCTAGTGTAATGTTGGGTTCTGTGGAGAGAGTTGCAACTTGAAGAATTATATTTTTTTCAGTTAAAATTATTTTTAATAATTCAATAGTTATTCCCGCAATATTTGATAGTGTAGGGAATTTAGAATCAACCTTTTGTTTTAATAAGCTCTATTTTCGCCAGGAAAAGAGCTTAAATAATTATCTTTGCTATTTTAGAAAAAAATCAATTCTTAACCAAGAACAATTTCCAAAGTATCCTTTTTTTATTACAATTATGTTGGCTGTATTAATAGTCCAGTTATATTTGAAAACGAGATGACAATGCAGAAAAGGCTCAAAATACTTAAATAAATCTTTGTAAGTTTCTAAAACCGAGCTAATCTCTTCAGAGCCAGTTATAAAGTGTTTGGTGTAATCCAATGAGCTCCAGTCTGTTTGCAAATTATGTGGGTAAGAATGGTTGGGTTGAAAGAGATAAAAGACCAAGAAATTTGTTTTGGATTAAAAGCAAACAAAATCGCTTGTGTAGCTTGCTATTAAATTAAGATGGCTTCTAGTCTTATGCACAGGGTGATAATTCTAAAACATGTTAAAACCTATTAATGGGCGGATAACTATGTAATAACTATATGCTTTTTTTTAAGATAATTAATTTTTAGTCTATCCAAACTTATTAGTGATTAAAATATATATTTAGAGGAATTATAAGGATGGGGAAATAGATGTTAAAGTTTGTAGTTTTTGGTTTCAAATATAACTGGACTTTTAATATTTCTGAAACAATCATAGCCATTATAATTATAATAAAAAAGTAATAGTGCTCAATAATAACAAGTAGAGCTACATGTTTATACAAACATTTTTGGCTACATGTATGTATAACTGTTTCAGCTACTGCCTTCATTAGAGTGTTCTCAAGCCACGTTGTTATGGTGAAAACAAAAAGGAGAATGATTTTGATAAGAAACATTCATAAAATGAAAACACGAGGAGCAAGTTACCATGTGACTGAAGATATTTTTTTAGTTGAACACCTGACTTTGATTAAATTGGCTTCTCTCTTATTATTTTTCAAATATTTTCATTTTATTGCTTTGAACGTTTTGGAACTCAGCAGATACTCATAAGAGATTTCGATTTTGATGGGCCATTCCCTGGGAAATTGGGTGTCATTCATCATTGGCTTCTGCCATTAAGATTTTAGATGAATATTTATCTTTCTTACATATCCAGCAACATAAACATATACACTTAGATGCATAGGTACACACACACACACACATACATACATACATACATACATACATACATACATAACTCCAGTCACTTGCTCCTCATGTTTTGATTTTCCAAAAATTTATTGTCAAAATAATTTGCCTTTTAGTTTCAGTCTGACAACTTGGCCTAAGGAGACACTGCCTAAATAAGATGGTAACTGAAACATGCATGCAAATATATAGCCAAAAATTATTGTATAAATAAAAATTTATATTAAATAAACATTTTGCATGAATTTTTATTTAAAATAAACACTGCCTTGAAACAGCTGTAAACAACTATAATACCTTTGTGTATACTCTTTATTTGGAATATGATTTGAAAAATGTTTTAAATCGTCAAAAAAAAATATATATCTGTCTGTCTGTGCATTCATGAATGTGTGTGTGTTTATATGACTTGCGTGGGTTTTGGAATGAACACTGGTATGAGTCTCACACTGTAAATGAAATTGTCTCATTTACAATGCAATACGGATTGGTGGATAAAAAAATTATCTTGTAAACACAAACAAGTTCACATTTTCACAAATCATTTACAGCCATTGGCCAATTAAAATAGAGTCAACATCAGTTTGAGGCAAAGATGTATTTCACAAAATGAGAAATTCACCCAAAATATTAGCCAATAAAGACTCAAATTAGAGTCATGATAAACATTATATACATGTGTGTACATTGTGTGCATATATATATATATATATATATATATATATATATATATATTAATCATTCAGGTTAAGTTTACATCCACTGTAAGATACAGTAAAATTCTTACTGTGTAGTGCTCAATAGTAAATAGAGCTGTTTAATGGTTATAAAGATTTTTATTTATATAAACATTATTTGGCTACATATTTGCAAAACATGTTTCGATTGTAGCTATAGGAAGGCAGACCTTTTCAAGCCAAAAGTCTTTTTTTTTAGACTTCATTTAATGGCATTTCATTAATTGAAGTTGGAAAGAAAAAATGCTGGACTTGAAAATGTTAGTATAAATAAAAATCTTTATATATTGACTGGAAAATAAGTTTTAATCAGTATAATTTATATCTTTTTCAGGTATAGAAAAGCCAATAAAAAAAATGTTAAACTATTCTATTGGAGGCAACATTACAAAAGAATACATTAAAATACTGAGATCATCATCTTCGGTTTAACGTCCGTTTTACATGCTGACATATGTTGGACGGCTTTTAGAAATTGACTTCCAAATAAACCTATCTCTGGCGTAGTTTTTATTTATCCCTCTTTCTCTCAAATCTATCCTTATCACTTACTCCCATGTTTTCCTTAGCCTTCCCCTGTGAACTGAACCTGCTACCTCAGCTGTTTTACATCTACTAACCCAAGAACTCTCATTCATTCTTTTAATGTGGCCATACCATCAAAGTCTCCTGTTCTGCACACATCTCCCTATACTGTCCAGATTTAATCTACGTCTCAGGTCATCCGATCTAAGCCTGTCATTACAACTCACATTACACATCCAATTGTATCATTTTCATATCATTTTTGTTGTCCTCACCCTCACTGGCCAGGTATATACATAATCACACTGCGTACACATGTCTGATAGACTCTTAGCTTGTTCGACAGTGGTAATGCTCTGCTGGTTAGTAATAGCAGAAGTTCCATGAACTTATTCCATCCACTCCTAACTCTTGCAATCACATTAGCACCTGCTCTGCCTTGTGTTCCAATAACACGAAGGTAAAAAAGCTTCTGAACAACCTCAACCTAAAAAAAAAGAAAAGAAATATATAGCTGTCTTTTTTTCCCCTAGTTCGTTTGTAATCTCAGCAACACATGTCCTCAACCTTTTCAACATGCACATGTTGTTGACATAAATATCTGACCACCGCCTTTCCCCATTTGCTGAAATAATTACGCAGACAAATTCAAATTTTCACACAAGAAATTGAAAGAGTAAAGAAAATGTGTTTATCTGGTCCTGTTTCTCAATCTGATCAATTTCACTCTCTTTTTTGTTTGCCTTTTCTTGCTCTCAATAATTGACCATATTCATTTGTAGAATTGGCTTTTACCTGAAAAAGGTATAAATTGTAAAGAAACTTCATATAAACTCAATAAAGCTTACTAAACAGATAAAGTTATGTCGAATTTTAAAAAATTGGACCTAAATAGCATTTAAGCTGACGAATCAAACTTTGCTCCTGACTAGCCAATTTTTATTTTTCATTGTTGTACCATGTTATTGACAATATAATAACATACTTCACTGCAATTTATTTTTTAAATTACTTAGACGATTAGTAATATGAAGCATTTTTAAATAATCAACTAAAAATAAAAATTAGCTTACATCGGTAATACAACAAACTTTGAGAGACTTTTGATAGATTTACGATTTTTGTTCATAGTTATTTTAACAAACATAACGGTTTCTTTTTTTTCGTTACCATGTCATTGCAAATCCGGCAATTTGCCATGGAAAAAAATAGGTATCATCTGAAAACTTTTGAATTTTGATGCCGAAAATGGTCAAATGACGCATCATTCGTAAACGGCATATTTAATCATAAGTAGAGCTCAAATAATTTAAAGATCGATAGCTCATTTTAAATTGAAGAATATTATAGGAGTTGTCTACCTTACAACTACAATTTAATTTTTTTTCTGTATAAGTGTAAAAATGTGTACAGAAATAAAAACTAAAGATTAAAATGACTTTACCCCATCCCGGACAATACCGGGTAAGTACAGCTAGTTTCACATTAGATTTTCCAGTCATTATTTATATCACACATCGGATATTTTATACTTTTTCTTCACACACATATATATGGTGATGTAGTTTGCTTGGAGCATTGTGTGTAATATGTATACACAGGGGTCATACAAGGCATATTTCCACTTCTTGCATTGTGATAGCCTTCTATGACCTTTCTCGCTCTCTATACATATATATATATATATATATAACACAAGAAATTGAAAAAATATAACCGAGAAATTCAATGCTGGCTCCAACAGTATCTGTCCATTCAGAATGCATTCGAAAATGAAGATTATAGAAGGAGTTCTCTCTCTACACACAGGGGCATCCAAGCACATACATACATGCATAGAGATGCTCAAGAACAGTGGCGCGCTTACATGAACTCACTGACATACACATACATCAGACACACTCCGAAAAGACGAGAAGAATAAAAGAAATAAAAGACACTTATCTTACTGTTGTTAGGCTATCATTTTTTTTTTCGCATGTGTATGCTTTTAGTGCAACAAGAACCATGAAATAACAACATATGCTTTTCACCAAATAGGGGGAGCTATCATTGTGGAAAAGAGGGAAGAAACCTGGGCCCATTACACAGTCGAAACAACAGAGAGAGCACAGAAGTTGAAAGAGCAAACAGCTAAACGGTGCTGTTGCCATAAAATCCTCCAGGTAGGTTGTTTGACAAATATCTAACTTTCATCAGTTTACAACAAGAAAAGAAAAAAAAATATGCTCACATTGTAAAATTATTTAATAAAAATTTCTTTTTTAAACCCACACATCCTGATCACAATTAGAAAATTCTAATCTTGTTTCGGAATATTTCAGATGAGGATTAATAATTTGGATTATTTGGATCATTCGGCTAATGTTCTCATCTTGAATGTTATTCTTATGATTTGTCCGATATAACCCCCGTCCTCCTTCAGGTACGTACTGTTGAACTCAAGAATCTGTATGGAATTTCGAATGCAATAGATATAGGTGCTAAGTATAATCAGTTCTAAGTGACAGTCTTCTAGGGGTTGAAGGTTCAATCCTCAGTACGAGCAATACTAAGAATACAATTAAGAATTATGTAAGACTTCTACCCAGTCATGACTGACAGAACGAGAGCAAGCTACTCACGTGGATTAAATAAAGGATTCCATTTGAAATTCCATAAAGATTCCCGAGTTCGACAAGACATACCTGAAGAAAGTCGGCAGTTACATCGTCCAAAAGGTTGTGAGAATAATATCCAAGATGAGAACCGTAGTCTGAATAATCAAAATAATGCAATTCTAATCCCGACCAATTATTTATTACAACGAGCGATTCATAAAGGTAACACCTGTTCAGTTGAGAAACTGCTATGAATCTACGAAAAATCCATCAAATCCATGAATCGACGAAAAATCCATCAAATCCATGAATCTACGATAAATCCATTTAAGAATAACAAGATTCTCTCACAATGAGAAGCTGCCAAGCTTTTAAAAAAGTTTGGTAGATCTAGAGAGAAAATTTGCTAACAGACCAATAATAACATTAAACTTAATTAAAAAATGACCAGAAAAGAAGTGAGAAGTTCTAATCATTGTGAGGCTTCCACAACTTGATGAAGATTGGACATTTACCAACAGAACGGCTGTGTAGTAGGTCCAGGCAGAACGACAGCAGGTCGTAATGATCGGCTTCCAAAAAGTAGGCCTTGCAGGTGGCAGTAACAATACTTTAACAACTATTAATACAATCCACCAGCTTGTTTTATAAGACAAACACTGACGCAGTGTTGGTACGCTTCTCCAGATTAAGTTTTTTTGTTTTTTTATTTAATTTTGCATAAGTCCAAATATATTTGTCTCTTTATAGGCAGTCGGATTGAGGGGAAATATTTTGCCATGCCAACTGAATGTCAAAATGGAAATTGATGGTTGCAAATAGGAACAGAGGGTGGGACTTGAAGGGAAGATGAGGGTAGATTTAGATGACGAGGGAGAAGTGAGGGTAGATGACGAGGGAGAAGTGAGGGTAGATGACGAGGGAGAAGTGAGGGTAGATGACGAGGGAGAAGTGAGGGTAGATGACGAGGGAGAAATGAGGGTAGATGACGAGGGAGAAGTGAGGGTAGATGACGAGGGAGAAGTGAGGGTAGATGACGAGGGAGGGGATGTGGTTAACTGACAGGTGGGGCATGAAAGGGAAAAGAAGGTATACACGAAGGGGGTATCCGAGAGGGGGAGATGAGTAAGGGTGTCTTTCCAAAAATTAGAAAATTGTTGCTTGCCTAGAACCAAATAAATAGAAGTGAACGAGGTGAGGAAGAAATCCTCCCACCGCCAGACAAATCACTCGACAGTTCTCAGTCATACTTCAAATAGTCGCTCTTCCAATGCATTATTAATGAAATAAAGAGGGGGAGGGGGTGATCCTCGTGATCAAAAAATTAAGATTAATGATAACCGTGAGTTGCTCTCAACTCCACCACCGGTTTTGGTGTTGTTCTTCTTCTTGTGGCTACCATATCGGAAGATGATGCATAGGGTTTAACATTTCCCCAGTTGGTACGGGGTGGCCAGACGGAGCGAGGCAGTGTGGTTACTGGCTCCACCCCCCCTCCCCAGAATCAGAAGTATCGAACAGTCACAGCACGGTTGGTTAATAGATGATATAAGTCTGCAACGCCGGTCATTATGGATACATAGTATCAGGCTCTGGCTCCACAAGGTACTTGCCTAAAAAAAAAAAGGAATCAGAAATACAAAATTATTTCAGAAAGAAATTTCATTTTAACCACAAAATACCATGGATATCCAAAAAACACACATATAGGGTGTTCAACACAAATTTGATAATTTTTTTTATATTCTTTCATTTCATATACGGATATCTGTTTCTGTGTACTATTGGTGGGTTTCAGAGCAGGAGATCATGGATGACTGGAAAGCACCAAAATATTGGAAGAGTGACCTGAATCATGATGATTTGTGCCGGATTCAAAAGTGCAGAAATTTTTTCTGCATCCCAGTGCTCCTTAAATACCTTGAAAGCTGTGAGATGTGAGAAGGAAACTTGCGACAACAGAGATGTGAAAGCAATGGCTAGACCTGGCTTGGACCTGGTGCAGCATTTATCTTAGGTGGGTTGAGTCGACTTCCTCTCAAGACCAGTTGCACAATGTACAAAACAGCAGGTGGCTAATCTACAGTCAGCATGAAGTCCCGCACATCATGAAGACCAAGTTCCCTTAAACTGTGATGGTCTTTAGCTGTTTCCAGCAAAGGCAATGTCATGCTACCTCACATCTTCGAAGAGAGATTCTGACATAATTTTATTTAGTTGCTGTCCACTGTTGAGTGGATAGGGTGGCTGCGGAAAAGTCATATGTGTGGAAACAGGACTCAGCTCTCTGTCACACATCCAGGAAAACCCAGAAGTGACTGTCTGAGAATTTATACAACTTCACCAGCTCGAAAATCTGCCACCTCCACCCTCTCAACTCCATGGATTGTTATTGGTGGGATACAATTGAGACACCAACTGTACAGCCTGCAACACCAAAAATGAACGTATTGCCAGAATAAAACTGATATCAGGCGTCTCACAAAGGACACCGTAAAGGCTGCATGCTCCAGGTTTATGTTATGCCTGGAGGCTGTGGCAGAGACTCAGGGCGGCTTCTTTGAGTGAGCTTCTTTTTTTTACTAAAAATGGTCACAGCTTATCAAGGCCAGATGCGACTCAAGGATAAAGGTCAATGAGATGGACTGATTATTAGGACCAAGTCAAAATATGTTGGCATTGGTTTGAAGATGACCAAGTTATAATCTGTGGAAGAGCAGTCCCGTATTTGGAAAAGGAGCATTTTGAATTTTGAAAACATATTGATTATTGGCCAAGATATGACATTTTTTCCTTTCCTAAAAAGTGTCAAATTTGTCTCAAACACCTTTCATATATACACATAAAGATAAATGGAAAAAGCCGAGAGACTTAATATTAATATATTGTACTGTTCACTCTTGGGTGGTAAATGAAAAGTTGGATTTATAAAAATAAAATGGTTTCAATTTTGCTTAATTATATACAAGTAGAATATTCGTCACAGGAAAAGTATATGCTCCTTTACCGGACTTTCTTCAACCTCTGTTTATGTCTGCCAGCCCGGAAAATGGCAGCTGGGTTACTGTGTGACTTTTTGACAATGTTTCCATCCTTTGCCTCATTTTCATTTTTATTACTTATACTAATTCGACATTTCTACCCGCAAATTTTGCCGATATTTATGTAGCGGGCAAATAAAAAAGAAAATTTTCTTTGATCTGTGAATTTAGGTCACGGTCATGATGATATTCAATCGCCTTCTCTTCATCACCGGTGTTGGAAAATTAAAAACTAAAAATTGATCCATCCCCTCAAAGAAAAGGGAAAAGGGAAAAGGGTGGGGGGAAACGAATTGGAAATTGATAACAGGTGTCAATAGCTCACGATAAATCATGGGGAAAAACGTGGAAAAAAAAAAGCCACAATAAGTAAACAAAAAAACAGTCAGGCTTATGTTTCTGTTTAGAAATACGTGTACGATGTAAAGGGTAAAACTCTTCAAGTACAGGATTTAAAAAAAAAGAAAAGCTAGTTGAGTTTAGAATTTAAAAAATAAAAGTATTAATTTTATTTATTTATATTTTTTAACATAGTTCACCCCAAACAAGGCAGGCCGCCACTGTAGACGTAAGGGGCTACTAACAAAAAGGGTGAAAGTTTTTTTTTGGGTAGGGGGGGGGGGGGTCAACCTAAATTGGGAGCTGTGCAGCAAGATGTCTGTTTACATTAGTTTTTAAAGGAAGAATTTAATCATATTAAATATTTGTCCAATAATACCATATGAGTGCAATTTTAGGAGAAGCCCTTCATGCCAGACCTTGTCAAAGGCCTTGGATATATCAAGCGCTACCTCCCTAGCTTCACCTGCCTTGTCCAGTGTATGATATATGCGTTCAGAGATGACCATTAAGATATCTGCGGTAGATCGTGCTTATTATTATTATTATCAATTAATTCGAAAGAATAAAATAAAATATATTAAAATATAATATGAACTATGTTAAAAAAAAAAAAAAAATAATAATAAATACAATAAATTGATAAACAAGTAATTAAATATAATTAACTTGATGTTAAAACTACTTCTGCTACCTGGGTGACAAGTTGAATGCCGGTGGTGATTGCGAACGTGCTATCACTGTTTGCTGTCGTGCTGCTTAGGGAAGGTTCAGGAAGCTGTTGCCAATTCTTACATCTTAACACATTTCCTTCAGGACTCTGGGCAAGGTCTTTTCAGCCTGTGTTTGCTGTGTGTACGAAGTGACTTGACTGCTTGCAACATGACTGGTATCAACCCCTTTGGATTGGACCTGATGGAGAGCAAGCGTGAGACGTTGCCTGGTGTTGACCACTGCAGAGTCTGAGACACTTGCAGCACCTTAAGTACCAAAACCTAAGAATGATGATGGGATTATATATATATATATATATATATATATATATATACATACATACATACATGATGATTTCCACTTCTTTACAGAAGAAAGCCATCCCTCGTACACACAAAGTTTTATTTTGATGCTAATGGCTCTGTCTGACAACACGCGCCTTTCAAGCCTACCAAAAGCTTTGCTAGCCTTTTCAATTCTTAGAGGTATTTCAGAGTTGAGGGATTCATCTCGGAAGAGAATGCTATCAAGATATAAAAATGAGTCAACTGCACTTAATCTAGTTCCTTTGACGTAGATGTTGGGCTCTACATATTGGTGTCCTAGGGGAGTAGTGAGCATTACCTTAGTTATCACCAGATTGATAGTGAGTCCAAAAGTGGAACATACTCGAGAAAAGTTGTCCATTATGATCTGCATATCATCCTCGGTGTGGGCAATGAAAACCGCATTTTCAGCATAGAGGATCTCCCGTTTTGAAGGTCTTGGACCTTGCATTAAATCGAGCTAGGTCGAATACCCTAACAGTGGTTCAGAAACATGCGAGATTACAGTTCTTAATGGTGTGGGAGAGGGCTGTTGCAAAATATATAGAAAACAATGTCGGTGCAAAAATGTCACTCTGTTTAACACCGTTCTCAATAGCTATTGGTTCAGAGAGTGCACCACCGAAATGGATGCATGCCTTCATGTCCATGTGAAGTTTTTTAAGCATTTTTTACGAATCCTGGTCGGCATCCAATTTTACAAAGGATTGTTTATAATGTTGCTTTGTTAACGGTGTCGAAAGCTTTTTTCAGGTCCACAAAAACTTGATAGAGTGCTACTCATTGTTCGATAAACTTTTTCTGAAGTTGTCGAGCAGAGATCATACCCATCGTACCACAATCTGATCTAAAGTGGCGCCATAGATAAGGAGTGTGGTCCGAAAACATGCCTAAACAAGTGGTACATAGTTTTCATATCTTTCCTATCATAGGCCTTCTGTGTTTTTTCACAAATATCCAGCCACCATTGGTTCTTCATTTTACAAATATTGTGCAGAAGTGCCAATTTTGCATTCTTGAAATCTTGCTGTAGAGAGTCACAGTCTTTTTCGGGTGCACTGAGTATCGCTGGTACAGCCTGTTTTTCTCTTCCAGAAGCTTGTTAATCTGGTAGTCATTGTCATCAGAAAAGTCATGATGATTCCGTCACTTAAGAACCAAGAACCTCGACGCTGGCCTTGTAGATCACAGTCCTGAAATGGTTCCATGTACCATCAAACTCTACATTCTTGAGCGCGTCTTGAAGATCGTCACGTGCACTCATGTTCTGCAGTCTCGATACATCAATGCGCTTAGGAACTTCTTCTCCTTCAGAGAGAGATTTACGCATGATATGGAGCTTCAGTTTACTACGCACAAGCTTGTGGTCTAAACCACATGGCAAACCGCATGACCCTTACAGTGCACACATCTATAAGGTTTCGCCTTCGGGTAATAATATAATCGAGGATGTGTCCATGCTTTGACCGTGGGTGGATACAAGTTGCTTTATGGGTATCCTTCTGATGCGAGAAAGTGTTGCAGATGACAAGACCAAATTCAGTGCAGAACTGGAGAAGGTGAATACCATTGCAATTCACACTCCCCACTCCATATTTACCTAATGCAATCAATGTTTCATGATCTGTCCCCAGCCTGGCGTTGAAGTCTCCTAGAAGAAAAATCTTGTCAGCTTTTGGGATCAACGCTAGTATCATCCTGAGATCTTTGTAGAAGGACATGATATCCCCCTCATCACTGCTAAGAGTTGGAGCATAAGCCAAAATTACAGTCATAAAGTGGTTGCAGCTCAATGGTATACGAAGGTGCATAATCCTATCACTAAAGCCATGGGGCTGCTCAATTCTATTGACTCTGTGCAAACTGCAAAGCCCACTCCAACTATCCGTCTTTCTCCCTTTGGTCTACCCTTCCAGAAGTACATATAATCAGCCCCCACCTCTGTCAAGTGATCCTCATCGCTGAATCGAACTTCTGTCAGTGCAGCAATGTCTATCTTATACCTGCCTAGTTCCTTTGCAACTATACGAGTACGTCGCTCAGGATTCTTTAGACTCATCGCAATCGAGAAGTGTCTGAACATTCCAAGTGGCTAAAGATAACTTGTTTTTTTTTTCTTTGTGGTGCTTTGTTTTTCCATTGCTAGTGTGAACAGCTACACCCGGCGCGGTATCATATCTTTATTGCCATGGGTCTTGTAGGGATATCTGTACATGTAGATGGCCATGCTATGTGCTTGTATGACACACACAGCACGTTCTCCTTCTACATACATACATACATACATACATACTGATGGCTCTGGGTATCAGCTTTTTGGCTGGATCAGAGTTTTTGATTAACACTTGTATACAGGCAGGCAGAGCTTTATAGTGGTTAAAAGAATTAAGTGTTTCTAATATGCCATAACCATGGGTTCATGCTCACTTCAATTTCAGATGGTTTAACGCAAAAATTTGGGGGCAAATTCGATCTTGCTTTGATTAACTCTATGCTAACTTACCAAACCCCCCAAAAGAACTTCCTTGCATTTGTTATAGAGAAGACTTTTAACATGAAAAAACACTTTAGCCATACCTGTCCCAAATCTTTTCTTGACCAGAGAGAGTCGATAACCAAAGCCAACAAGTTCAAAGTCCAGCCCTGAAAGTGTTGCTCCTTCTGCAATGAATTGTATGGCAGTAGGCAAAGGATTGTTTGGTCCATTGGGAGTTTCAAACTTGGCCCGAATACAGCCTTGGCAACCGTTCTCACTCAGCTCAGAGATATCGGACAGTTTCCATGTGGCACGTTTTTCATCAGAATTCCTGTACAAACAAAAGAAAATGTGTTAAATAGTTCATAAAGAAATGGCAAAAGACAAGAAAGAAAACAAAAGGCTGACAGTTCCTTGCAAGTATCAACATTTTAGTGATCCGGTACGGACAATTATCAAAAACAAATATCTGTACGGCATAATTATGTTGACATACCAGTTCAAGTTAGATCATAAAAGTTAAGCAACATTGAGCCTGATCAGTACTAAATGGGTGATTATTTGGGAATACCAGGTGCTGTATGTGGACACCTGGCTATGGACAAATAGCGTTGCCAACCCGCAGTACCTAGCATGGCGACTATGGCAAAACCCTCTGAATGACAATCACCAATAAGGTGGACAGAAACCGGGGAGGGGTTATAAACCCTGATGTTGGTGGAAAAATCTATGAAATGGTTCAGTAATATACTTAAGCGGCTGAAAAGTTAAAAAAATTAAACTTAATTGGAAGGGGGGTACGGATAAAGAAACTCAGTTACAAGCAAAAAGACTAGCATAGAAGGGGGAGGTACAAGCAAGGAGATTCACATGGGAATGGGGGAGGTACAGACTCGCATGGAAGGAACAAGGAAGCTAGAATTCGGAGAGATTTGGTTTGGTTGTTTTACAGCATATCAATCCTTTTCGAGTTATTTAATGCTGAATCCAGTCATTTTGGTAAAAGTTCTATGCTGTAAGTTATTTATATCTTCAAATATTTATTTATTATGTTTGGTTTGATTGTTTTGTAGAAGAAAAATGTTTTTGTTTTTGCCTTTGCAGATATTGATTGAGTTTTGCAAAGGGAAAGGAAAAAAACATCAATGTTTGGTTCATTTTAGGTCAGGAAGCCTGGTAGCATCAGGGGATTTGGAGGGAGCAATGTCTCGGATGGGAGAGGGTTTTGGGAGAAAGATACTCGGGAGTTCAGGGTAAGATAGATCAGAAGTTATTGGGGATACCAGTGAGAAAGTTCGGAATATAAAACTGAAGGTGTGTGTGGCATAGAGAGATCTACCCCCACCCACCCACTATGGTTTGAACAAGACTTAAATGACAAAAACAGAAACCAGTAAAAAAAAAAGTTACAAAGAACGAACATGATTGAAAAATGTTTGCGCACATTAAAAAAAAAAAAAAAAAAAAAAAAAAGATTGAAAATTACTGACCAGTTTCCTGCAGGTATACTTTGCATACTGGACACCTGACCATCAAGAGGGACAGTGACTTGAATATTCTTCAGAGTAACAGGCAGTGACATGGGGTTGGGGTTATATTTATAATCTAGCCGATAATTTGTATCTGTCGGGGTGCACTTCCAGTACACCACCAAAGGCAACGGTGTGTTGTCAACACCCGGTAAGGGTTTTACCTGGAAAAATTAAAAACAAAAATTTGCAGTTTAAAAATTGAGTCGCTTCCAAACATCAATAAGAAACTTATAAAAGCACAGCCAGTCTATTTGCTAATTTAATATTTTATTCCATCATTCTTTTAAAAAAAGTATATTAGTCAAATGTCTTGCAAAAAAGTCAAAATAAGATTTTTTTTCTAGTCTAAATGAATAAATGTGAAGCTTTTTTAAATTTATAACTCCTATATTACCATCAAAACGGATTACTGTTATTTAAATCAATAATACAACACAGTATTTTGAAGATTGTATATATAGTAGAGACGAACAATCTAAAAAGCAATAATTTGAATGCCTAATTTGCATAACTATTTTTTGAATAGTTCATCATAAACTAATGTTTGATGTTATTCATTTCTAATTTTATTGTACTATTTTGTCTATATATGCAATAGTTCCATTGATGTTAAGAGTAATTAATCAAAGTCAGCTAGTAGAATAATATAATTTTGAAAGAAATTATTTTCTCAAAATGAACCTAAGTTGGGGAATCTATCTAATGAAACATTTTAAGGAATTTGATATTTATTATACTAAAGCTGACTTAATCAACATTTGTTTCCCTAAGACTTTTTTCCTATATATTTTAATCAAACAAAACATGTTAAAATATTCCTCAGTTTTGCGATTGAGTTATGTTTAAATCCATTTTAATTGTTCTAATTTAATTTGCCGTAATTTGCAACTAACTCACCAAGTCACCCACCTTATACTAACTTTCTATCTATCACTTTCACCCTCTCCCAGAGTATATTACTTGACCCCTTATTCTATATGTTATATATGACTCTCGCTTCAGTCACTCTTTCTCTCTATATATTTATTAATAGTAAAAGTAATAAAGAAAGGAAATAAAAGGATTGGAATAGTTCACCATAAACAAAAGGACATATCACCACAGGCAGTAATTCTATTTAATCTGTAGTTTTTTGTTTTTTGTTTGTACTGATGGGTTACTGCTTATCAAGGCCCGGGAGCCACTTGAGGATAAGGGTTAAAAGGATCATTGGTTGGACGATGATCGCCACCATGAGAGAATTGGAAAAAGTTGATGGAATGAGTAGAAGATTACTTAAGAGGATTTGATTTTTCCAAGAAGATGGCTCAACAAGTATTTGTTTACATTAGACTTGAACACAACCATGTTGCAGTCGGTAGGGAATCAGGCATGTGGTATCTTGTTCCACAGTGGGGATTTGTTCATGGAAGTTCTGCTTGGTTTTTAGTACAGAGAGAGAAAGAGAGAGAGAGAAAGAAAAGTTCTTTGCTGCAGTTGTAGAAAAGACGAGTTCTTGCTGTGAATGTTTTACAGGGAACGACTATGTGTTGGAGCTCAGTCGATCACCTACTATGAACATAACGATACAATAGAGAGAAGCTAGCAACATCTCTTCTGTGTGAATGAAACTATAAGGAAAAGAAGAAATCATCCTCCTCCAGATTGCGAAGTTGGTTTTGTACACTGTCAAGATAAGAAAGAGTGCTCCGTGCAGCACCTCCCCAGATATGACATCAGTACTCCATCTTAGGACGAATCTGGCTCTTATATAGTTAAAAGATTGTGTCAGGAGTCAAGTTCTTTCTTGAGCGGTAGAATGATCCAACCCTTTTTCCAGCAACCTTAGCAACAGATTTGATGTAAGTCTTCCATTTCAAGTCTAAGGTGAAAGTCAGTCCTAGTAGTTTATCAAAGAAGGGGGCTTCCTTGGAGAAAGAGAGAGAGCCATTCATTTCGAGTAAGGGAGAAGTGAGGATCTGAGCGTTGGTGATGAAAAGGAAGAAGCCACTTCCCCCCCACCCCACCCCCCCACCCCATTGCACCAGGGCGTCAAAGTTGAAGAGAAAGAGTCAGAAAGATCATCATCAATGCTCTATGAGTTGGCTGCATAGGTGTCAACGAATGATCTCAGAATATGAATTGGAAGATCATTTATGACGATCAGGAAGAGAGTTGGACCCAGAATGGATCCTTGAGACACGCCGGCATTGATGCTGTGTGCTTCGGACTTTTGCCCGTCAATAACTACTATTATTTAATAGTATTAGACCTATTGGAGAGAAAGGATTTGATGGTTGAGAGGTCATTTTCAAATATTCCATAGCTAACAAGCTTGTGGAGTAAACCTTTGTGTCAAACTCGATCAAAGACCTTTGATACATCAAGAGCTATCACCCTAGAAACAAAGTCCAGTTAATTGATTCACTGATCCTGTGCAATATCACAGTCAGCTGTAGATCTTGCAGAACGAAATCCATATTGCTTGTCACTAAGAAGATTGTTTTCGCTGAGGTGATTGACAAACTCTGGATTTATTACAGATTCAAGCAACATACACATGATGCACAAGAGACTGATCGGTCTGTACTGAGATGCAGAGGACCGATCTCCAGTATTTTTAAATACTGGGCAGACTAACAAAGTTTTCCGAGACGATGGAAAACATTTCTCATACAAGCAACGATTTAACAGCTTAGTAAAGATATTTCAAGTTGCAGTTTCTTGAGTACTATGACCAGAATGTTGTCGGGACGAGTTGCCTTATTGCCATCATGGTTCTTGATAAGTTTGGCAACATCACGGACAGTTATTCAGATGTCGCTTGGAGTTTTTTCAGTCATAGGTGGGAATTCTGAGGGTAGGTAGCTCTGATCGCAAAGGGCGGAATTTGCTGCAAAGTTCTTTGCAAAAAAGTCATCTATAGAAACTTTCGCACAGAAACAACAGGTCAGGTTTAGTCACTGTAAATAGATCTCAACCTCTGGAATGTAGACCCCCTAATACTGGAAAAGGAGACCTGATAGTTAGGATTTATGTTAGAGGTTAGGGTTCTGGGTTTATGCTTATATTTTATGTCAGGATTGGAAGATTTGTGGAGAGAATTAGTAAAAAAAGAAATTATTTTTGTAGACCCTTGGAAAAAAAAAAAAAGCCATAGCAGTTCCTGCTAATATGACATCAAGAGACTCCACTGGAAACTACTGCACGGTCCAAACTCCATTCACCAAATGGTAGTACAGCAACTCCGGTATTATGCACCTGCTGATAGGACAGTCTCCTTGGGAGATACTCCAAAGTTCGGGTCTTTGAACGATCAGGCGGATAAGATCAGCCCAGATAAAACTTTCAACACACTAGTGACATGGCAACAAGAATAGAAGGAGAGAATTACTCAAGTCAGCTTCAAATACCGTTCACACTAAACTGTCGACCCAGGGAACAGCGTTTTCTCCCCATCTTTGTCAGAATTATCGTTCATGGAAAAAGAGGACTGAGGGACAAAGTAATGGAAGCAAGAGTTACGGGGCTACCGAAAATGTAACCACAGTGCATTTTCTACTTTCCATAAAGGAAAAGAGATAGATATATGTAGCAAGCAGAAAGAGGCTAATTTTGGATTTTGTCGTTTTATTTTTAACTCTTTGTAAACTCATTTTTACTGATTCAAACAATCTAACCAGAGTTAATAGGTGATCATTAGGTCACATTTTTTTCTAGTTCCTATTAAATATTCTGTAAGATTGTAGATATGTGTGTGTATAATTCGATTGATGGTTGGTGTGGGCTTATCAAACTAATTCTAGTTAAAGACAAAAGTAAATGATTAAATAAAAAAAACCTTTAGATCAATGCAAACATAGGAATAAGTACTTTGTTATTTATACCCAATATATATATATATATATATATATATATATATATATAAGCAAAAAACAATACCTGCTATCTGGCGACTATCAATCAAGCTTTAAGTATTCTTTTTAAATGTATAACTTACATTACATATCTTTAATATAAATCTAGTGTTACTAGTGTTCATTTAAATTACCTTCCTTGAAAATTAATGAACATAATATTTTTAGAAAAGTTTTGATAATTTATCCTTTTTGTTAATCAAATCATTTTAATTAATGTTAATATCAACAAGACTATTACATATATATAGAAAAAAGAATTCCAAATGAAAAACACCAAACATTAATTTATTATAAACTACAAATAACTCTATTTAGGTTGGCTCTACTAATATAATTATATATAGTTATATATATATACAGTATTTTAAAAGACTTTTGTATTATTCATTTAAATAACAGTGAGCTGTTTTAATGATAATATAGGTGTGATAAATAATAAATTTACATATTCATTTACAAGATATATACTTTTAAGATGTAAATTATTTTCAAATCATATTCCAAATTAAGAGTATACACAAATGTATCAAAGTTGTTATATATAAGTATGCTAAACACTTTAAGCAAAGACTGCTTAAAATACACATACATTCATATATATCTTTATTATTATTATTATTATCCATATATAACTAATTCGAGACAAATTAACAGGTGATAACACTACAGAACAAAAGATTTTCCTTTTGTCTACATAAAGAGGTCAGTGGATCTTAATGAACATCATAATTAATACTTTTAAGTGATAAATCGAGTGGGACCTGCAGATTCTGTTTTGAGCGGGTCCCACTATATTCTCATGTATTTTATCATGGTCAAACTGTCTATTGAACTTGTAGTAACAGAATATAATAATATTTATAATAGTGAATCAAAAAGAAACCAAGTGGCAACATAAATATTTAGCATATAAATATTTAATATACGGTGAGATGTATGTGGAAGCGGTAGTTTTACATGTCTAGATGATGGGTGTGCATGAATTTTAAATTAGTATAAATTGCCTGCAGTAGGTACGTATTGCTTGGGTGGTTGAGGGGATGTGTTTGGGTAAATGAAAGGTGTTGTCTTCTCGTAGGCAAAAATAAATGACACGTTTAATGAGGTTAATTTTGACTGGCAGATTTTATTCTGTCTGATTTCTTTTGGACAATTTCAATTTCTTAGTCGCTTTTACAGTATCGACAAGATGTGCTGACATCGAAACGTTGGTTGATCTGTGTAGACCGTTTCTAATGGTAATCTTATTTATAAAAGCTCTAGTTGTATTAAGCACTTTTGAAAAAATATTGGTTTTAAGTTCATGTTATCAACATATTTGAACTTAATCAACAAACACATGTATATATATATATGAATTAGAGAGTTTGAATTACCTACTAAACACCATCCTCGATTGTCTTCGGTCTCTCTGTACAAGGGGTTGTCAGGACAACCTCACATAAGGATACTTCACTCTACAAATAAACCCTGACCAAATATTCAAAATAACATAGTATTTGAAGCCAAATAAGATCCCATCGACACGGCTATACACTGGCTCATACGAGGAATAGTGCACCTTCTAGTAATGTTACCTCAAGTAACAGAACTTAGTTGGATAATCCACCAGACTAGATGAATTTTTATCGTGGAATCTAGTAAGACCAAGAGATCACAAGAAAGATATACTATAACATAGTTAACTGGTCAATTAGGGAGAGGAAAATTAATGTTCTTAACTTCTTTACTAACTCAACGTTTGACAAGTAAAGGAGAACTTTGAAGTAAAATGAAACAAAAATTCAAAATAACATTTACATCAGGTTTCAAAAATAAACAATTGCAACAAATTATTTTCGACAAGTTGACAGAGATTTTGTTTTTAAAACTCACTTGATATTTCAATATGTCTACATTGAAATAGGATGCAGACTTGTTCATCTCTCCCTCTGCACGAAGATGTTCTGTCAGTGCAGTCATATCAAATAAGTACATTAAGCTTTCCGACGTGCTCTGCACAGTATCCCTTAAAAATGAAGAAAGTTACTTTCATCACATTTAGTTAACTGTCTTGATTGGAGAAAAATAAAATAAATTGAAAAATTTTAAACAGCAATTCATTATTTAAGATTTTTAAATATATAAATCAAAAAAATAAAAATTTAAATAAAAAATTTTAAAAATCATTAAAAAAAACATCCAAAAAACAAAATCAATTCATAAAACAAAAATTTTAAAGTGCCATATAAAAATATTATATCAGATTTGAAGAAACAATTCTCCATGAATGTAAAAAGGGAATAAAAGCTAAACCTTCAATTATAATGTAACATAGTTTTCTGCCAATACAAACAACAAACGTACCAAACTTTATTATTGCTAGATTTTCAGTCTAAAAATAATATGCAAGATAGAGTTATCTACCTTACACCAATGAAATAGAGAGTAATCTGCGCTTGAAGTGTGTCGGCCATGACAGTTTAAGATGTAAACAACAATGCCTTGCAGAACATCATTTTGCAGAACATCATTTTGCATTCAACGGTTTTTAAGTCATCATCTAATGTGTAAATTTGTTTAATAAATGTATTAAGCTTCATATTTTGTCCATCTATCATTTTTTGGTCTGTTACTAAACCGATAACAACGGTTATTATCAGACATAACTATCACCTTTCATGATATTCTTCTATTTCGAAGTCATTAATCTTAACTTACTGGAACTTATACAAATGTGCAAAAGTAAGAGAAGTAGAAGAAAGGAGAAAAGGATAATTAAACTTTATTAAATCATTAGTATCTGCATAAAATTCATTCAGCCATTAATACCAATCATCAGTGTTGTCTCACTGTCCACCTGATAAACTCTTTAACCCTTATCCTCAAGTGGCCTCTGGGCCTTGATAAGCGGTCCATTTAGTGTTTCGATTAAATTGCTATATGTAAGTTCCATGGGTTTCTTATTCTATTTTCTTTCCTTTTTCGCAAGTACTTTCGATTTGATTTGCGATATGTTTCGAAGGAAAATCCGTTTGTTACAGTCGTGACTGATTGACACTACGGCCAGTGTCAAAATCAAGCACCAAATTTGGATGAAAACAACGGACTGCACAGTGAATGCAGACAGACGCAGGTTCATACCCATGGAAAGACTAATGAAGATGACATTTCACAATAATACTGACAATACCTTGTGCATTTGAACGAGACAGTTCTGAACTGTTGGTGACATGATCTTTCCACCTGATACCCAGGATGTTCGCTAGATTGCCCTGATAAAATAACTTTCCAAAAATTTTTACGGCTATAGGACTCGTGTTTCGCACTCATATAGAAGAGTTTTTTATTTATCTCCCTCCCACGACGGGAAGATGTGATACAAGGTCAGGAAAGTGGGATTTGAAAAGCCATTTCTATTGTCAAGGGTCTGACGTTTTATGACAGCCTGCAGTGTGCTGGTGTATGGAAGTGAAACCTGGCCAGTGAGGGTTGAGGACATGGATTGATGACATGCGTTGCATGGAGAGAAATTATATAAGAATGATACGATGGATGCGTAATGTGAGTCTTAAAGACAGGTTTAAATCTGATGAACTCAGAGGAAGATTAAATCTGAGCAGTATTGGGAGATGTATGCAGAACAGGAGACTTCGATGCTATGGCCACGTTGAAAGAATGGATGAGAGTTCTTGGGTTAGTAGATGTAAAACAGTTTAGGTAAGAGGTCCAGTTCACAGGGGAAGGCCAAAAAAAACATGGAAGGAAGATATAAAAATGGGTTTGAGAAAAAGAGGGAGAAATAAAGATCTGGGCTAAGATAGGTTAGTTTGAAAGTCAACTTCTTAAAGCCATCCTATGCATGCCAGCATGTAAAATGAACATTAAACCGAATACGATGATGATACAATCTCAATCTCCAAGCTTAGCGGTCTTGAGGATTGATTCCATTCAAATTCCACTGTCTAAGATTATTGTTCATGTTTTGCATCCAAGTTTTCTTGGGTCATTCAACTTTCCACCTAAAGACCTCTGCATTTTCTTATCTAAGAGTCGCTCTTCTCAACATGGCCAAACCAACATAACTAAGCTTTGGCATATTAAGCCTCACCAACAGAGTATCAGAGCTGATATGTCGGGTCTTATCTGACCCGACATTGCATATCCATCTGATCATTGCTCTTTCATTACACCAAAGATTGGCGATTTAAAAAAATAAAATCATTTTAGAACAGCCAAAAACAAAAAAGCAGATTCATGTTTATCAAATTGTTTCTTCTCGGGAAAATAATTTTACAAACACAGATCAACTTTTGTCAACTATTTTAAAGTTCTGCACACATTAAGATGAAAAGATGAAGAACTTACTGAGATATCAACTGAGTATTAAATCGGACATGTTCCAAACGGGCAGCACCATTCACTCGAAAACTAAGCATGGATGGAGAAGGGTTTTCTGTCAGCACCTTGATGATTCCAGCAGGAAAGGACATCATTAAATTACCTGTCAGTGATACATTGCACCTGAAGAAAAAGACCAACAAATATCACGTTTAGGAAGATTATAACCAGTTTGTGTAAGAGTTAAAACAGTTGTCTACATGTGGTAAGAAGCTATAGCTTGAAACTTGAAAATGATATCTCCATTTATTTAGATAGCTATCTTCATTACATTAAATATTTTTCTTTTTAGATGATTCAGTAAAACATAGCTGGAGTGTGTTTAACATCTTTCTTTTAAAACTTCTCTCCCTCTAACTACTCTTTTCTCTGACAACTGGTTCAATAGAATAAAGAAAAAAGAAAAAGATAGCTGTTTGACTTAGTTTCAGAGTTGTTTTTGAAACAACTATAAGTAAGAATGAAAAAGTAATCTCCCCCCCCCCCTTCCCTATGCACTAATGTTGTCCCTGATAATCCTGAGGGAACAAATATTACAGTATGTTTTTTTATTACCATAATCAGGTTGGGGGTCACACTGAATCCAATAATGTAAGGTTCGTAAGAGTATCTTGTGTAGACTTCTAGCGGCTACACACACAGAATTATAGCTTTCCTTTATATTATAAACTAGCATGGTTACCCAGCATTGCCTGGGGGCAAGGACAACAAAATAGCAGAGTTAAAGAGTGTGTGTAACATCTTTCTTTTAAAACTTCTTTTTCTTTCCCCTCCCCTGCTTTTTTTAGCAACTGAAAAAAAATTAAATTACTACATAATTTTTTTTTTTTTTTTTTTTAAACTGGTCTAAATGTGGAATTTAGACTGCTCTACTATGTCGGTAACGAGGATATCTGAAAGCGTTACAGCATTGCACTGATTGAGGGAAAGATGAGAGAATGGCGGCTCAAATGGTTTGAATATGTGCTGAAGGCCAACAACAACACCGTTTCGAAACTCGCCTTTGCACTAGAAGTCGCAGGAAAGCGACTAAGGGGTAGGCTGATGATGAGATGAGCAGACACCCTGCACAAAGATCTCTGTAAAACCGGCCTTCACTCTGACCAAGCCTGTCCTCATGTCAAATGGAGACAAAAATCCATCATTGCAAACCCTACCGTAGCTTGGGATTAACACATAAGGAAAAGAAGATGGGCTAAGTGTCTGACTAATTCGATTCTTGTTAACTCCCAAAAGGATGATTTTTATAAAAAAAATTTTTAAATGCACCTATATTTCGTCCAAGACAATGGTGAAAAAGAATATATCAGCTTTGTGTGTGTGTCTTATGTAGTTTTGACTTTTAGCTGAACACACACACACAGATAAGTTTTATTTTATATAACAGATGACCAAATAATCAAGAAATATTACAATAAATGATAAATTGACAAAACTTTTTCCCAAATTTTCAATATTCTTTGAGAAATAGATCCAATTATCATAAATAGAAGTATAAAAATATTAAACCTGAAAATCAAAATATTATTGTTGTATATTTTCTTCCATTTACATTAAAAACATTATCAATTCTGACAAAATTGTAACCAGTAAATCAACTTCATCTGAGTCTTTAAAAAATGTAATTTGTTGTTGCACCTTTTGATA
Organism: Sepiola atlantica; assembly: GCA_963556195.1. Lineage (NCBI taxonomy): Eukaryota > Metazoa > Mollusca > Cephalopoda > Sepiida > Sepiolidae > Sepiola > Sepiola atlantica. Next base: position 173,186,891 of record OY744516.1, read on the forward strand.
ATGAATTTTAAAATATATTTTATGCCTGATCTACATTTACTTATCTTACCAAAAGCAAGTATTCAAATCACATTGATGAACAAAAAAACAAAAAAATATGGTGACGACATCAGCAAAATTGTTTAAGAAATGGGCGATTGTGCAGTATGGTTAACAAGAAAATAAAGGATGAAAATAAAAACAAATAGACAAAAAATAACTTACTAAACGCAAGAAAGTTTACTTTTCTACTTACCTGTTTAATTTTCATGTGTGTTTACTGATTCTAAGATTTATTATATCTATACATTTGCGTTAGCGTCACTTTTACTTAGCCAACTACGTGTGGTGTTGGACTTGGTCACAAATTTATGGCTTAAAAGATAATAAAAAACTAAAAAAACTTACCCTAATCCGATTGGCAATCACCCTCGCACTCAGGGTTACGGTTCCACTAACCCCCTTTTTTTAAAAGAAATTTTTTTTACTATCTTTTAAGCCTGAAACTCGTGACCAAGTCCTCCCAAAATTGGTGTCCATGGCAAATACCACGCAAGCTTGGTTAATTAAAAGTGATGATAAATGCATAGATAATAAATCTTACAATCAGTAAACACGTGAAAAATAAAAAGTAGAAAAGTAAATTTTCTTGTATTTGGTAACAGTTGTTTTTTTTCACCCCTGTTTTTCTTGTTAAAAATACTGCACAATCGCCAAGAAATTTTATCAAGAAAAACAGAGGAGAGTCCTGAGATTTTCAGATGCATTAAATACGTCCAAGCATCATCAGAAGGGGCTCTGTCGATCAGACAGTCTCTCGTAAGTTTGAAATAGCATCTTAGTCAGTCTGTCACACGTAAGTTCGAAATAGAATTTTCTTTGCTAAAGAGAGACAAACACATTTTGAATGGACACATCTTAATAGATCCATTTTTTATTTTAAACGACTCATGATTCATGTATAGACTACCCTTCCCACTAATTTCTTCACTCTTTTTATAAGATTTCATATCCTATGACTATTAGTAATGCTAGAATGATGATGATGATGATAAAGAACTTCTACTAATCACCTGCTGCATGTAACCTTGTGCCATACTTACTTTGTGGCATCTGTTCCCCTAAAACTGGCGTTGATATTCTCTGTGAAGGCCACTGCCATAGGAATGACATCAGCCATGCCTAAAGTAAGGGGACTCGAACCCCGAGAAGAGCCCAACGAGGAGGTTGTGTTGAACAGGGAACTAGAACCATCGGGAGGAGAGATGAGGGTAGCTGGACTCATACGTCCAGGACGTAGAGGCACCTGAAAAAACAGTCACAGCATAACATAAAGTGTTTTTAAACAATGACACATCATAATTATCCAAATAACATACATTCATTTCTCTTATAAAGATGAGAGGAAGAAAATGATTATAGGAAAAAAATAATAAACAAAACAATTTGTATATCGGAATTTTGCTTCATTAATCTCTATTACTATTAAGTACTATAATGGATTCATCCAAATTCTATATTGTGAATAAAAAATACATTTTTCTTAAGCAAAGACGAACAACACAGGTAAAGCAAATATGTTTAATAACAAAATAGGTTAGGAAAATAAATTAATCTGGAACAAAAAACTAGATCTGATATCAGGAACGTTTTTGTTTTTTAAAGGAGGTGGTGTCTGATCAAGACTGCTGAAGTGCCATGAGAAAAAATACTGTTTTGTTTTTAAATCTCCAAAACAGTTTTTCATGGTAAACAACTGATGATCCCTACAAAAATATTAAGACTAGCGTAAATTCTTGGAAGCAAATTAATACAATGATTGCAAGAGATTGATTGACTTACAAGCAAGGTAATTTTCTAACAAAGGACTTTGACTAAAAGTGTTTTTTTCTCTCTTAGTTTTAAAAGTTGAAAAGCTTCCAAGACTATATGTGTGTGTGTGTGTCTGATCTTTTTTAATAAATAAATGCGTGTGTGCATTCATGTGTGAACATACATGCCCACTTACAGCCTTCCATACAGACATGTGCCAGAATGCATTGTATGCCATTTGTTGACTCACCTGGTTGAAAGGTTCAAAAGAAAGCCATCTGGGAGACTGCGGACTTGATTGGTAGCAGTTAGAAAAATAAGAAATGGGGGAGTCAATCAGTGACGGAGGAGACGAGAATAAGATGTCTATGAGGCTGGAAGACGATGAAGACGACGAGCAGGAAAGATGATTACTCACCTGTGGGAGTGGGGTCTTGGTGCGTGATGGTGGTCGTGGTGGGGGAGGGAAAGCAGGATGGACAACCGGTGCAGGTACAGCAGGTGCAGCTGCTGCAGAACCGACTGGGGATGTGGCTTGACTAGAAGTGCCTACGACTTTCGAACTGGGGGGAGGAGGAGGAGGCAGTGTACATGTGTCATGATTGGTGCCACCAGCTGCGTCACTAGCATCTGAAAGAGAGAGAGAGAAAGGCATGAAACCATAAATTCAAAGTAAACATTATACAAAGTACAAGTTAAAATTACTTTTTGATGCAGCCTCAGATTTTTGTTGTTAGCGAAACAACTAGACGAGAAACAGAGATTTTTATACAAAATATATTTTTTTGTAAATACTTAAAATCTCTATATGAGGTTAGGTATGTGTATATGTTTATATATTTGTATCTATAGATTCACTCCTAAACTAATTAACCAATCTTAATGAATTTTAAGACAGAGTTGCTCGGCGTAAGGGGTTCAAATGTGAACTATATTTAATTTAATTTTATACAAAGGAGGCAAACAAGAGGTTGAAGCCCTTTGTGAAAATTGAAATAACTCTGATTCTTGTGAAATTTTGACAATAAGTATTAGTATCATTAAAAGCTGATAACGTCTTTTCATTGGACAACAGCAAAATTTCACACCTAATGTGCTCAAACAAGCCATATCTCTCGCAGTTGTAGGTAAATTTTTAAAACAATTATATGGATGAAAAGAGAATAAAATTAGCATTCCAATGATGTTAATTCAATATGCCTTTATATATTCAATATTTTTTATATTCCAAGTTAAAAATTAAAAAATACTAAAAACTGACGAACCAGAAAGGAAAACTATTTTTTTTTTTTCATATTTCATATCTTACATTCCAATTAAAATCCACAAGGTTAGATTTTATTGGATATTCTTGAGATTTCACAGGCTTTTTAAACCTAGATGCCTAATTCTAGTGCCATGTGAATCGAAGATACGACCAATCAAAATTAACTAAGAATATTTCGAAATTGATAAGGTACATCGACATACATCATTAAGTTTCATATAGATGATAGTTTCAGAATTATTTTCATGCATAATATGTAAGTATTTGATCATTTTTAGTGGTGCAGAAATTTCTTTAAAACCTTATGTTTGGTTGAATTCAACAAGTTGCTAATGAATAGCGAACATTAACTTAATTTTACTCAGACACATAGCAAATTCGCATTTTTTTCTCAAAAATAGAAAACGCTTTCATATTAATAACTAATTTTTTTTTGTTTTCATTTCATTAGACTATTTTTTACTCTGAGTTTGACAATTTCAAAAATAATTTTTGTTCAAGTTTTTCAAAGTTTATTGTGAAAAAATAATGGATTAACTGTCTTTTTTTTGTTTTAAGCAATCCTTCTAGACTGAGGCAATTTAATGTTTTATTTCAATCCAGAATGCCCCTTTTTGGGGACTTGGATTTCTCCATATTAATACGCTGTTCTTGTGTCATACACGCCTGATAAAGTTTATGGTGTGTTTATGTTATCTTGCTATTTATAATTACTCACTTGTTAAAATTTAAATAATTATTTTTTTTTTTAATTGTGAATTAAAGATACAATTGTATTTTTTTAATGAAACTAGGGATATATAAAAACAAGACGTTTCTTCACATTTTTTTAAATATCGGAAAATGTTTTCACAATATTTAAAAAGAATGTTTACATACCCTACGTTTTATTTAAAAATAAAATAAAAGCAAACAACTACTTGTACTTTTAAATCATATTCATCATTTTTTTTTTTAAATATTTATCGATTTGTTGTTCTGTGCAATGTTTTTTTTTATTTTGTTATGTATTAGAAAAATAAACTACGAATTAAGTCAGATAAAATTAAAATAAATTTTCATTATACTTTAATTCTCAGTCCCTATTTACTTGCCTCCCCACAAGAGCAGAATTAGATACAAGGTTGTTTTTTTTTATGTGGGAAAATCCAGCTCCTCAAAAAGAGACACTCTGGATTTGGATAAAAATTTAAATTGTCTCGTTTCTTAACTGACTGAGGACAGTAAAGATTAAGTGTGTAGTCAGAACAGATATTACACTTTCATTCCACATCCCTCTCTTTCACCTCTGCCCAACCCAGTCCTCTCTTATATTAATGTATTGAAAATAATAATAATGTAAGTCATTCACCTCTCCTTTATATAAGAGATAACATCGGAAATGACTGAAAAACCGACCCTCCCCCTCTCCCGACCAAACCTGGCCTAGTTGACCCCCAAAGAATGAATAATTTTTTAAAATTTTAGATATTATTTAACCAGAGTAATGCCGATCAAGAACATGCCAACTTTGTAGTTTTTTACTTTTAGCTGAACATATACAGACACACACAACCACAGTAAAATTGGCACAAGTTACTAATTAGGAAAAAATGTTACAAAGCAATAACATAGAAAAGAGGCAAACATAATAAATGTCCTGCATGGAAGATGAATTAGTTCAGTCATCAATGGTTTTGCTGTCAGTGGTTCAATTATTGAACAGAATCCAGAACTAGAAATATGTATTGTTATAATTTATATATTATTGGTTGTTGGCTGTATAATTGAGAGACAAGGATAATCCTGGATGGAAGATGATCACCCATTTTCCAACTAGATAGGATTTGAATGACATGTACCCATTTTAGTGAACTATTATATGTAGCCACGTTCTTGTTTATCTAGATGGTGGGGGGGGACTGTTGCCACCCGGACTTAGGGTCTGGATGGCAGTGCTAGGGTTACAAATTTTATTCAATCTTATTTTTTTTCCATTATATTATGGAATACATACAGTACCTTACTGTGAAGAACTGAAACTAACCTGCCGCAACCTTGTTGAAAGAAACATTTTAGTGCAGTGTAATGCTTTAAAAAATGGTTTTGTTCTTGAGTTACACAATTTCTTTAAAATAGATATTAATAGTGGGCTTTCTGTTATTCAGACACTATGAAAGCTGTATTGAAATACCTCACAATCTGTATGATACAATGTGCCAGTTTTAAAAACTTTGAAATTTACACATCGTAATTCATAATTCATGGCTTAAGGTAAAGAGATGCATAAAAATCTGACTGCATAATCAGAAAGAGCACATAATTTTACATAAGAGTACCAAGTTTCATAAGAATAGCTTAAAAACAAATGAATGGTGGAGAAATTACTGAATTTCTTGAAATGATGAGGTCTGTATTTTGGTCCACTTTTTTTAAAGGATTATTAAAGAAAAATGTCCAATGAAAAACACGAATTTCGGTACTTTAAATTCTTATAACTTTTGAACCACAAATGGTATTTGCATAATTTAAACGGTTTTGACCTTTTACACAGCTCTATTCACCAAAGTTGATAAAATAACAATGAGTTAAAAAGAAAAAATCAACTTGTAATTAAACATCAATTAATAAATATTCCCCAAATTTCAGTTTTGGGGAGTATTTTAAAGGGTTTTTTATGAGCACATTTCAAAATTCAAATATCTCAGATTTTCATTAAATTTGACCCATACTCAGACACCAATTAAGATAGATTCCCTAAATTTCAATTTCTCTTAAGACCCTTTAAGCTCAAGCTTTAAATTTTAGACATTTTCTAGAATCAAAATCATGTAATGGATTTTGATCAAAATTGGAATAAGGATTCTAGACATAAGGTTTAGTAGCATTATATCTTGCTTTTAATATTCTACTAAAATTGTCATTTTTTAAAAACCAAAGCACTTTAAGTCCTCAAAATACCACCATTTTCTTAGGAAATGAATATCCTTTTACATGCATTAATAAATAATAATCTACATGATATATTTGAAGAGTTTTCAGCAGATAAAGTCACAAAAATGTTAACGCCATTTTCGGTCATTTACATCACTTTTTTTACACCCCCCCGTTCTTTTAAAGGTTTGTTACCACTCCTCTATGAGGAATTTTTTCATGAAATTTGGAAAACAATCAGGAAAAAGATTAATTTCAATTATTATCGGGGTACAAAATAAACTGGCCCATTTATTATTTTGTTGTCTTAAAAATAAGACTTCAACATGACGAGTATCGAACATTTTTTAAAAATATTTTTCGTACCCCAACTAGTAAGTAAATCAATATTTTAACTCTTTTTATGCATTAAAATTATAATTTTATGTTGTTTTTTTTTCTATCTGAAAAAATATTGTCCCCTTTTCAGTTAAAGTCAACAATTTAATTATTATCGCTAATAATGCAGCAGCTGTGTATAAACAGTTTTGTAAACTTTGTTTACGGGTTATTTTGAAAAAAAAAAAAAAAAGAAAGAAAATACTTCTTTTTGCTTAAAAAAAGTTAATGCAGTTTGTGGTTCTTTTATAAAATAGCGGCTCCTCTGAGAAATACTGGTTTTCAAATATACTCAACTTTCATACTTTAATTCTAGTAATAAATGACTTCTTAGCAGCCAATTTAAAAAAAAAAATAAGATTCTACTTTAGGCGATTACGTGTGAACACCTTAAAAATCTTGGCGGACAAAAAACAAAAAATAATTTAGAATTTAGAGGGAGGGGGGTCAGTTTCGCATATAAATTTAACATAGAATGATCTCCCATTTCCGGCTCTTTTCTCACAAATATTCACACCATGGCCATATCTACAGACTTGTAAATAGCTCCCTCCCCTTAAAAAATTAATAAAAAAAATTTTTTTTTAAACAATTAACTCTTAAATGCTTTATTTTTTATATTGGTTTGAAAAAGATTTTATCACCAAAGATACTGATCACCTATTTAGTAGGTCTGCTGATGCAACATCATATTAATACCTACTCACCAACAGGCTCCTTGCAGATGTGAAACAAGTTGCAATTTGACACATTTTCATTGAATATCGTATTAAATAGGCATCTTGTTGGAATGTGTCATTTGAAACAAAAAGGATTTAAGGGTTAACATTCAAGGGTGATTCAAATATCTAAAAGATTTACCTCCTTTCTGAACTGTATGGCTCCAGGTTGGAAACAAATTGGGAGTGAATTTGTCGATTATTCTGGAATTTATATCTACCTCTATGTCAAATTAAGTCAGTATTTAATGAGAAACAGTGACATAACTTAAAATATAAACCTAGAAACTCTTGAACTTATTTAAATAGATGTCAGTCCAAATTGTTGAGAGAAGAAAAAAGTAGCAATTTTACTTACTGGAACTTGATAATGTTGTAGTTGAGCCACTATTGGAAGTGTGTGAAGTAGCATCCCCTTGTGAAGATACCAGCGGAGAAGGAAGATTGTAGGTGTTGCCACTAGTGGGTGTAGATGCAGCACTCGAGTTGAAGAGGTCCAATTTAAGAAGGTCATGGCTGGGTTTGCTTGGACTGGAAAATTAAAAATTGAATGGAATAACAAGTTTTGAAATCATTAAGACAAACATTTTTTTTGTTTTAGCAATTGATTTCATTTGTGAAATTTTTTCAAGTTTCTCTTTCATTAATATTAGCAGGGTTACCTGGTGCTGTCCGGAACATGAATAACAAAGTAGAATAGTTAAAAAGTGTTTGGAACATATTTCTTTTAAAACTTTTCTCTCTCTTTACCTCAGACCAACCACACACTCAACTAGTTCAATACAATAGAAAGAAAAATTTTTAAAAAGCAATAAAGAAAAAGAAATTTGTCTGAATGCTGTTTAACCTAGTTTTAGCATTGTTTTTTTAAACAATTACCAGTAATTCTGTTTCTGAATTTTTGAGATGGGGATTGAATTATTTGGATTATTCAGACTACTATTCTCATCTTGAGTGTTATTTTCAAAACGTTTCGGCCAATGTAAGTGTCTTTGTGGGAGGGGGGGGGGGGCTTACCACTCGGACTTTGGGTTAATGGTAGAGCTAGGGGCAATTACGTGTGAACACCCTGAAAACAGCAGAAAGAAAAAAAAACAATCGTTTTAGAATTAAGAGTGGGGGATTAGTTTCACATAAATCTAATGTAAGATAATTCACCATTTCCGAGCTATTCTAGCGTTTTAGGGCAGATAATCATTTTTTTTTCTATGGGAAATAAATCCTGTGCGTTTTTCTTTATGAGTGTTTGCTTTTTCTTTTTTTCAGACGATTATGTGTGGTTTTAATGGGCTTTTTGTAGGATTGGGGCTTGCCACTCTGACTTAGGATTAGTGATATGGTTAAGAAAGGGGTTTCGTTTTGGATAGAGGTTGCCATTCGGACTTAGTGTTAGGGTTAAGGGAGTTTTTTTTTTAGGAGGTGGGCTTGTCACTCGAACCTAGAGTTAGTGGTAGAGTAATTATTTATTTTATATCAAGTTTTCAGCTTGAAAAAATATTTTTTAAATTGCAATAAAAAGCAAGAATGGCCTGGAAATGGGAAACTATTTTACGTTTCTTGAAGTATATTTTTTATAAAAAAAAGCACAAACAGCATTAACTTTTTTTAAGCACAAAAAGTATTTTAGTCTTTTTTTTTTTTTTTTTAAAGAAGTCCATAAACGAATTCTACACAGCTTTATAAGCTTTACAAAGATAGTTTATAGTTAGCTGCTGCTGCTGCTGATTGATTCTTATATCAGTAACACTAGCAGTCATTGTTGACTTTCGCTGGCGTAAATGGCGTTAACATTTTTATGACTTTATTTGCTGAAAACTCTTTAAATATATAATGTAGATTATTATTTATTGATGCATGTGAAAGGATATTCATTTACAAACAAAATGGTGGTATTTTGATGACTTAAAATGCTTTGGCTTTTAAAATATGACTATTTTAGTAGAACTACCTGGAAATCTGATTATCCAAACTGGTCGGTGGGTATTGCTATTTAAACAATCAAATGACATTAAACAATAAAATTCACCATTTTTTTTATACTATTCACGAATCATGCATCCCGGACCAAAAGATCACTCACAGGAGTCAAGAGCGCTAGTGTATACTTTTGAAAGAAATGTTTAATTGCTTATTCGCAAACATGAAAAATTGGATAAAAGATTGAACAGACAAAGGATATCGATGGCTATGTATATCAGCGAAACACGATACTTACTCTAGTGTGTCTGATTCTGACTGTGATCGTTTCATCTTTTTATCTATAGGTGTCTGACTACGTTTTCTCTGGAAAAGAAAACAGAAATCTCAGAGAAATACAAAAGTAGATGATGGAAAATATTACCAATAATAAATCATGATGTTAGGTAAGACCAATACCACATATACTTACCTCCTTGCAACGAGGTTAGACACAAGGTAGGTGTTATTTTGAAAAGCCAGCGCACTAGGATAAGTGCGTTCTGGCCTACAAAAAAATGTCTGAGCAACCCCGTCAGCATTTTCCAGTAGGGGCGCCTCATGTGATTAGCAATAAACTAACCCCCTTCTTGGAGAGAAGATAAAGCCTGGGAGAGTGAACCTCCTAAGACTGAACAGAACCATACCTCAGCCAGACAGCAACAGAGCCACTGTATGATGGAAGAACGCTGCATTATAATCTCGGTGAAAACCCATAAACAAAGGGACACAACTCTATCACTCCTTGCCATGATGCCGCGATAAGCAGAGTGATGTTCCTTATTATGTAGAACTCTTTGGATAAAAGTTAACAAAAATTGGATCATCAAATTCTACAAGATGGCATCTATGTGCAGGCATTTTACCATGTGTGATCGCACCTCTATTTCTAATGTATTTGTATATAGCCAACAAATAACCAATGTTATCATTACACCTCAGAATTTTGTGTCATTTATTTTATAAACATTGTATCCTGGATTTGACATGATACAAAGATTAAACATAATAAACTGGTGATCCATTAATACTCTAGTGGTCATACATGTGTTTGGATCAGATCAATTCAGCCATAGTCATGGTGTTCTATACTCTTGACCAACTCATGGTGCAACTGGAAGTGTATTTCAAAACTTTGTTGCATGAAGTCAATGTAATATTATTCTTATAATAGTTATTTCAAACAAATATATTGATAAAATGTTTAAATTCCTTTAAATTCACACAAAATGTGGGTTAGTAGCTCAATAGTGTTTATATTACTAGAGCTCAAAATATATAATAATTTAATAAATGTTTAGAGTTTACTTTTTTAAAAAAAACATCTTTATATCTGCCCATTTCAAACATACATCTTTTTCTTGATAACTAAGATATTCTTTTATAAAAGTCTTCCTTAATGAACTTTTATCTCCTATCAAATAGTATAAAATGTCATGGTCAAACCATAAATTAAATTTTTACCCGAATTTAAAAAAATATTTCCCTTCCACTTCCTCAAAATGAGATTATTTTGAAATAAACCGTACAAAATGAGTATTTGTAACATACATGTGTGACTGTCGGGGATAATCGTAATCCTTCAATGGAGGCTCTGATATCTTCCACAGTTCCTGTCGGTGTTCCATTCGGGCTCAGTGGGCGGATTTCTACCTTGATTTTCTTTTTTACATCAGGATCTCCTTCTAATGAGAAAAAAAACAAACTTTAAATAGTATATATACACACACCGTCCTTATATGTGGAGATAAAAGAGTTTTAAAAAATCTATTTTTTAATTAAAAATATGATTATAGTTATTTTCAGACAAGTTTTTGAAATAATGCCAGAATAACTGTTTTTCTTTTTAATTTAAAAACAATTTGAAAATGTACTAATATATATATGTGTGTGTGTGTGTGTGATAATATAAAGAAACAGTTATTTTTATATAGATCAGATCGATTCTTATAGAAATCAAATTCCAGAGCAAAAGCATCGCTTAATATTCAAATTTTTAAATAGTTATTTCAAAATTTGTAATAGAGCTATAAATAGATAAATTGACAGATCAAAGTTATGTCATACTGTAATTTATTCTTATTATCGAAGCAAAGGAAAGCTAACATGTGTTTCTCGAAGAATCAAAACATACTTGAAACAAATTCAAATAGTGAAACAAAAATCTCTCATCGTGAGAGCATTGTTATCAAATGAAAATTGTACACCATCTAAATGAAATTCCATGAATAACACCTAAAAATACCAAAAATCTACAATAATGAAATGGGAATTGACCCACTTTAAACAAGATTTGAATCATTTCAAATGTTCAGGAAAAAGTTTTTGTTCATTGAGTAGAACCTAGTCACTACAAGATTCAGTAAGAGAAACTGAGAAAGAAAATATCAATAATAAAGTCTTACATTTGAACATCGAAAACCAACACTTCCATTCGATAGATTTAATTTTAGAGCTAAATTGGAGACATAATCCTAACAACTGTATACGATAATAACAACAACGCGTGTAGAGTCTAACTTACCTGAGTCACTGTCACTTTCACTGGAATTCCAACTGGTTTTATCACCATTCAATTAGAAACATTAAGGAAATTCACATTACAGAAACATGATGGGGCAGAAAAACATTAAAGATTGCCATACAAATAATTAAAAACATAAAAAGAATAATTTGAAAATATATATATATATATATAATAGAATTTATATATTTAGAGAGCATTCTTTCGTTAAAGCATGTTTGATAAAACATAAGCGATAGTCTATCAGTTTAATCCTTTATCCAATTTTTCATATTTGCTAACAACTAATTGCAAAGTAAACAAAAACTTTCCAAAACTTTTCTTTGCATGCACAATTGCACTTTCACCCCCTACGAGTGGTCTTCAGCTGTGACATACATGATTAGTGTATTAAAAAATGGCAAATTTTATTGTTTAATATCTTTGAGGTGTTAATTAGATCCTTTCAACCAACTATCAACTAAACCCTTTATGGGATTAAGAATGGAGTATTAAAATGCTTTTAAACAACCACCTGACATTAAACAACCAAATTCACCATTTTCTAATACCATACACTAATCATGCATATTGGACCTTAAGATCGCTCGAAGGGGTAACAAAAGCGCTAGTGTATACTTTTGAAAGAAACGTTAAATTGCTTATTCGCAAACATGAAAAATTGGATAAAAGATTGAACGAGCAGAGGATATCGATGGCTACGTATACCAGCGAACCAGATACTTACTCTAGCGTGTCCGATTCTGACTGTTTCATCATTTTATCTACAGATGTCTGACATTACAGAAACATGATGGGACAAAAAAAGATTAAAGATTGTCATACAAATTGAAAACATACAAAGAATAATTTGAAAATAACAAAAGGCAATAATGAAATAATGGGTTTTATTTTTCATTAAATGTGGAAATGGGTTTATTGATAGAAATAAAAGATGCCCAAAGAGACATATTAAATAAATAAGGATACAGTCAAACAGAGTTTCTGGTTGTCGACTATAGCCTTCATCATCAACATCTGGCATTTTCTTCTGAGAAAACAAGAAATAGAAGAATAAAAACGTCAATAAAAAAAAAAAAATAAAATAAAAAAATGTTAATATAATTAAGCACTTTAAAGATCTGTCAGAGAAAACTATTGTTTTCCAATGTGTTAAAATAATTGGTTTTATCCGAAAGTACAATAACTATGATTAAAAAACGAACAAGATTAATTGTTATGTTTTGATGAGATTTGATCATTTGTATCATTTAGATTATTCGGACTACTGTTCTCATCTTGGATGTTATTCTCATAACGTTTCGGCCGATGTAACTTTCGACCTTCTTTTGATGCCTCTTGTCGAACTTGGGAATCTGTACGGAATTTCAAACGGAGCCCTTTATTTAATCCATATGAACCCGTGGTGCAACGGATAAGTGCTAAGTAATAATCAGTTCTAAAGGACAGTCTTCTGAAGGTTGAAGGTTCAATCCTCAGTCCGGGCGATACTAAAAATACAATTAAGAATTATTTAAGACTTCTACCCGATCATGGCTAACAGAACGAAAGATTAAATAATGGGTTCCGTTCTAAATTCCATACAGATTCCAGAAAGACGTACCTGAAGAAGGTTGGAGGTTACATCGGCTAAAATGTTGTGAGAATAACATCCAAGAAAAGAACAGTAGTCTGAATAATTAAATTAATCCAAATGTAATTGTGTTGCGTATAGAATATCAGACAGATCTACATTAGATTTTTTTTAATTTTTTTTTTTTTATTTCATTGTAAATCGAGTATTGCTTCTACTCGCATAGACACACAATACAATAAGAAGACAATGATTTCAATGTCCATGCAGGACTCTTAATATGATTAGGTAGTAATTCTTGGAGAGAGAAAATTCTTAAACTATAAAAACAGGATTGAATAGCATGATACTTACGCCATCAGCACTTTCTGTTTCTCTGCAAAGAAAACAAATTTGAAGAAAATGTAAATTCTCAAAGTAATAAAACACAAACGGATCTATTCTTAAGATGAGTTCATTAAATTAGCACATTTAGTGAGGAAAATGTTATTTCAAACATAAGTGTGACAGACATACTGATTGACAGACCCGCTTATTAGGTATCAGAAATAAACCTAGTTTAGAATGCAAAAATAAGTAAATATTCTGAAATTTCCTTCAATTTCAACATCTCATTTCTTTTAGTCATTTTGATAAAATTTGGATGTAAACAAAATTTAATTTTTTCTCTTTATAAATGTATAATTCTTTCTCCTGTCTCATTAATAGTTTTTTTTTCAGCTAATTTCAAGTTAGGATATTATTTTCATTGGTGGACGATTTATTTTTTTAATGTTGGTGCTTTTCTTTATTCAATGCACATGATATTGTATCTTTCTATGCATATTAAAACAATGCTATCTTAAAACACAAAGGGGCAGCTGTCAATATGATGGGCTTAATATATGGTCTTAAGTTGTCTTTCACAAAAATATGCAAGTTGAAAACTCTAGTGAATTAAATTTTGGGCCTATTATTAAATTGTGTTTCTATCTGTTTGTACATGGTCCAAATCTAATTTCTTTTTATTGATTTACTATTAAAAGAAAAATATAGCTTCATCTTTACTCGAAAAAGATGTCTGTTCATTTTGACAACATAAACCCAAAAGGAATGCAGAATTATTTCGCAACGTACTACCTCTCATGACATAATCATAACTCTGTTAACTACTAATGGAATTTTCCACTACTCTAAACTCGTGTGGAAAAGTACTGTCTTTAACATTATTTTTACGCACCCGTTTCTAATCCTGCTACACAAACAACAAAAACAGAAAAGGAAGAGGAAAAAAACTTACAGGTTTTCATCCTTTTCTCGTTTTTTCTTCTTTTTACTTTCCTTCTTTTTGTCTCGTTTGGATTTCAAAAACCCTGGAGGGAAAAATGAATATTTAATATCATTTGACAATCAACAACAAAAGATCTAAAACTTACAGCACAAAATAAATTGGTAAATACGATTAACCAAAAATCTTTGAGAGGATAATGAGCAGATATAAACAATTTTTTTTTTTTTTTTTTAATATTTGAATCAAACAAAAGTTACGCTTAAAAGAGAAAAATGTTATTCAATGGAAATCACACTTCAAATATTTGCTTACAAAAGAAAAAAAAAAGTGTTGTAAACTTATTTCAGCCCCGTCACAAAAAAAATATACATATAGTTATATATGTTCAATCTACAGTGACGAGAAATTGTTTTTAATTACGTCTATCAATAATTACAAAAATCTATTTTGCCATCTGTATGTGGAGAGGCACTTCAATTATTTGTGATCCATTCACACCATATTTGATGTACAGTGAAAAATGGCTGCTACATTTAAAGACAATGCAGTGTTTTTTTGGCTAGGAGCAAAATGTAGTATCTGTTCTGATGCTACACTTCATCTTTTCTGTGCCCGGTCAGTGGAGGAGAAATCCTTCTAGACCGAGGCAATTTTTATTTTTGTCCCAATCCAGAGTGCCCCTTTTAAAAATCGACCTTGTGTCTAACTCTGCCGTCATGGAGGCAAGTAAATAGGGACAATGCAATGAATTGGACCAGACATTTTGTTAGTTTTTTTGTTGTTTTTCTTTAAGTCTCTTGCTGTTTTATTAAGAAATGAATAATTGACATAAAAAGGAGGATGTCTCTAATGAACTATGACATAACGTGATATTTATAATATACGGAATAATCACGTTGACACACCAGTTCTCATTAGATCATCAAAGTTAAAGCGATGTTGAGCCTGGTCAGTACCAGATGGGTGACCATTTAGAAATACCAGGCGCTGTATACATATACAACTGTGGCGATCCATATACATATACAGCCATTAGAAAAAACCTGACAAAGTCACAGCACCACCTCTGGAGCTGGGAATTTGTCAACGTGTCACCTACGCCTATTGGCATAGGATGACTCAAGTCAAGACTTATAATAGGAGGTTATTAAACATGAAACTATTAATTATAAGCTAAACCAACAATTTTTTTTTAAATACATGCATTTTGGTGCTTTTTAAAGTATTGGTCTATACAGACATGGAAATATATTTTGTAAGACATTTTGATCGTCATGCAGGCAATACATAGAACGTTATACAGAATAACAATATATGATATCAGCTAAATAACAATATAATATCAAAACAAAAATCACATGATACATTTCACCCGATATCCATACTGTACGACAATACCAAAAAACCACATCAGATAATTCCCCTCAACTCATTCTCACTTTAAATCGAAATTATTTGATAACCAAGTTTGTGCCTCTTCAAGCGGTTCTAATTTACAACCATCATCTTATGGGTTCGCACTTTCATAATCAGTTTAATCAAGCTGCCTTTATCAATAAAATTATAAGATAACCTTGCATGTGTGGGTGTGTTCTCACCACGACTATGTGACTTACACATTGAATTAATATTTTTTAAATTTATTTACTCTAATGACTACCCGGTATTGTCTAAGGACATGGATAGCAAAATAGTAGAGTCATAAGTGTGTGTAACATCTTTCTTTTAAAACTTTTCTCTTTAACACTCTATTCCCCTTTCTCTCACAAGTACCATTTCACATAAAATGTTGATTGGGAAAAAAATGTAGACCCCCCCCCCCCATGTAATTTTGTTTCTGTTGATCTCAAAATATTACAAAATAAATGTGTCCAGATTCTGTCCAAGGAAATGTTGAAAAAGAATATCAGCTTTGTGGATGTGTGTCTTGTATAGTTTCTGACTTATGTGGACACACAGAGAACTGCCCTTTATATAAGACTAACAGGGCTACCCGGCGCAAAAAAACAAAAACAAAGTAGAAGAAATTAAATAGTGTCCGTAACATCTTTATATAAAAACTTCCCTCTCTCTCTTCCTCTCTCTATTTTTTCTCTTTCCCTCGTCCCTATTATTTCCCTCCCTCTCTTTTTTCTCTCCACCCAGCTCATTCCTCCCTTTGTTTAAATGTGTAAAAAAAAATAATCTTAATGTAATTCATTTTTCGGAGCTATCTGTTTTAAATGTAATACTGTAATCTTACATTTATTGCTCCTGGACAATGCCGAGTTGTACAGAAGCTTTTAACTTACACAAATATATTACTGTAATGTGAGTAAGGAAGCATTCAAAGCACTGCCAAAAGTACAGTTAAAACCAAAGTATGAAGATAAGTGATGTTAATAATGACAAATTTCTTGCTCCGGGATAAGGCCGAATACAAATAAAGTGAGTACCGCCTTCATTTACTAAATACATCATTGTAATGACAGTAAAGAGGCCTTCACAGCACTGTAAAAAGTACAGTTAAAATCGAAGTATAAAGATAATGTTGATAATATCAATTTTTTTTTGCTCTCCTTTATATAATAGATGGTAGTCTATCTACATTTTCAAGTTATAAATAAAATAAAGTTGTTCAGCACGGAGGCAGACCCCACGATATAATTTTGTACGCCTTCCTCTTGAATCATACTTGAAATATACTTATTCCAGTACCATAGATACATGAATTTTGGTAGACGACACAAAAACAGTCACGGACTACTAAATATAGTAACAACTTATAGTCTCACAAGTCCACACACATGCGGACAAAACAAAACTTTCTTTAGCATGTGTGCGGATTTTTTTTTTTCAACTACATTAATTTGATAATTACACATTAAATTTGGGGAACTTCTGTTCCTCCTCCTCCTCCTCCAGCAGCAACAAACGACCTCTGTAAAATATCCGATGTTTATTTGATTGAAATACTTAATACTGATTGAGTAATTTGATAGAATTGATCAATCTCAATTGGTTGCCTCTACCGGACTTCAACTAATCGGAAAGAATCGCCTCTAGGAACCAAGCACTTATTTGTTTTGACTATATAAGTGAGAATCCAAATGCTGTCGTCAGTTAGAGCCAGCGAGAGACTCAAATTGCCTAACAAACCCTTGTTAGTCATAACACTACTACACAGACTTCTAGTGCGGGCAAACGAACACTGACCATAGCTCCTTGGCTACAAGCATTTCGGCATACAACACAAGAGACAGTCAAGGACTACTAAAATATAGCGAAAGTTTATAACAGTTTCACGAACTCACACCGAAATCCACACACATACGGACAAAATAACACTTTCTTTGTCTAGACCGTTTGAACTCTTGTTAGAACTCTTTACTTTTGGTTGTTCAACCAGAAATAAAGTTGATATAATTATGTATGAATAGACTTTGTCATTGCTTTTGATATTGCCTTATCCTTTACACTACATTGTTCAGAATGGGCGTTAATCTCTACAGAGGCAAGTGTGTTCTTTGGTTCAAATAACTTTTATTTAGAAATGAATCAGTTACTCAGAGAGAAAGAGAGGAGGGAGAATAGGAGAGGGGGGAGAGAGAGGGGGGTCGTGTATGACAATATAATCATCAATCTATACTTACATCTCACAGCAGGCATACTTAAAGAGCAAGAAAATCAGAAGAAAAGAACATACAACATCAAAGAATTGGTTTCTTCTTTCTTTGTATAACAACAACAAGTGCAACAATAAGTGTAACAATAAGTGCAATAACTTAGCACCAGTGCACAAAAGCTGCCGGATATGCATTATTGTTTTGTGTTCACGAGAAAAGTTTTTCAGTCTCTACTGACCTTTAAAACGGTTTCAAGAGAAAATAATTTCCCAAAGATTTTCGTAAATTTTCAGTTTGTTTTTAAAAAAAAATTGGTGTGAAAAAAGCACCAAGAGAAAGAGCTGTATTCAGAATTGACATAAAAGTATTCAGTAAAAGACGTTTTCAATATTAGTAGAGTTTGTTGGTTTGTTTGTTCTTACGGCATATCAACCCTTTTTGGGTTTAGTTAATGCTGAAATACAATACCTATTATAAATGATTCATTGTATACAATTATTTATTTGCATACAAGTTGCTATTTTACCAATAATTTGGGGGTAAATAGAGGGCTAATACCTTGGATTTGAACTTGGCACAGCCAATTCCACAGAAATATCAATTAGGCCAATCACATGCCACCCCAGTAGAGTTTGTAAAAATAAAGTACTTTCACTTATGAAAGAGACAAGAAAAGCACCTCAAATATATCTAATTTATTGTTTCAAAACTAGATTTCCATTGGACAAAAAAAAGTTGAGTCATTGTATGCATCATGGAATGATTAGATCTAGAAAGATATCTATCTATATAAAGTTAGGTATGTTTCTATGTTTGTCTGTACAGGCTTCACTCCTAAACTAATAACCTGATCATTATGGATTTTGGGACACAGCTGCTAGATGTAAAGGTAAGTAATGTGAGCTATATTTAGTTGAATTCAGTTTTATGCGAAGGTGATAAAAAGGGGGTGGAATACTTTTGTGAAATATTTATATAGATAGATATCTCAGACTTTTGTGAAATTTGAACAATAGCTATTAAACATCAGTTAATAATTATTCTCCAAATTTCTGTTTCTTTGGATTATTTTGAAGGGTTTTCAGGAGGCATAAGAGTTCAAATTTGCATTGAATTTGATCCATAGTCATTAGACACAGAATAAAGCAGGATTCCCGAATTTCAATTTCTTCTTAAAACACCTTAAATTTTAGATATTTTCTAGAATCAAAATCATGTAATGGACTTTGATCAAAATTGGAATAGGATTCTACATAAGGTTTAGTAGCATTATATCTTGATTCTAATCTTCGTAAGGTGACATAAAAGTGATGCAAAACTGTTCTGGGAATTATTTTATCTATCCTGGGACAGGTATTCTTACACATATATATATAATATATATGTATTATAGAAGATTGAACAACTTTGGTACCGTCGGTTTCAAATCTAAACAAAAAGGACCAATAATTGGTCTCCTTTACCGGACTCTCTTCAGCCTCTGTTTATGTCTGCTTTTCCGGGGAGGCAGACATAAACAGAGACTGAAGAGAATCCAGTAAAGGAAACCAATTATAGGTCCCCTTTGTTCTGATTTGAAACCGACGGTACTGATGTTGTTCTGATCTTCTGTAATACATATATAAATAAATATTACGCTCTTGTTTTTGAATTTTCTTAATCGAGCACTCTACTCTCCCAGTAACCATACAAAGATATAGATTATATATATTAATACCATTGCCATCACCTATTTTACTTACTATGGTATCTTAAATCAATGGGGATGCCATAATTACAGCTAATAAAATTAACTGATTCTAAAATGGTTTAATTTTTTAAATGAGAAAATTATATTTTTCCATTCATCATCCTGTTTGCACATTTTAAAAAAAACTTAAGGACAAATGTTAGCATTCAATGTTTGTCGAATGATTTGTTAGAGCGAGAAAATCTCAGATTTACAAATAATTCAACCAACTCTAGAAAAACAAAACATTTGTTCAAAGGTAACAAAAAAAAAAGGCACATAGGACATCTGGTTATTTTCCCTTGAATTTAGCAACACAAAAGATTATTGGTGCAGTGTGTGGGTGATTGACAACGACGACGACAACAACAAAAATGATCGAGGAGGTGGAGCTAGGTGGTCGCGCCAATGTGATCCTGATATAAAACTGAGCAAACAGAGTAATGTTAGTTCTGCTATGGTAGTTCGGTCTAAAACTTAAGTGATCAGAAAGCAAGACTCACAATCGGAGCAAGAAGTGTTGGGGGGGCGGGGGCATCTCTTTGTGAGATGTTTGAGGCGACAGTGTGCTATGCTTTGTCAACCAGAAGTGCAAAGTAAAACATACCAGAAAAGGTGAAAATGTCTAGCACACTTTTTGGTGAAGAAGGGCTGGGGGGATCACTGTCTGTCACAAAAATAAAAATTTTAAAATAAAACAAATGAAAAAACAATAGTGTTGGGGTTTGAGAGAATCGTGGATGAGAGCATTTGTTTTTTGGGGGAAAAAAATAAATATAAATAAATAAATTTTAAAAATCACTTGAGGGGTATTTGGGGAGTAAATCACTGTGTGGGACATTTGTTTTGGGAGTAAATCACTGTAGCGGACATTTGTTTTGGGAGTAAATCACTGTAGCGGATATTTGTTTTGATGGAAAAACATGATATAGGGATATTTGTTTTTGGTGGAAAATCACAGTATGGGGGCATTTGTTTTGGTGGAAAATC
Organism: Sepiola atlantica; assembly: GCA_963556195.1. Taxonomy (NCBI): domain Eukaryota; kingdom Metazoa; phylum Mollusca; class Cephalopoda; order Sepiida; family Sepiolidae; genus Sepiola; species Sepiola atlantica. Next base: position 173,207,606 of record OY744516.1, read on the forward strand.
ACAGTATGGGGGCATTTGTTTGGGGGGAAAATCACTGTAGGGGACATTTGTTTTGGGGAGAAATCACTGTAGCGGACATTTGTTTTGGGGGTAAAAATCTCTGTAGGAAAAAATCTCTGTAGGGGACATTTGCTTTGGAGAGGGAAAAAAAAAAATCACTGTAACGGTACATTTGTTTTGTAAGGAAAATCACTATAAGGGGCATTTTTTTGTCGGAAAATCACTATAGGAGGCATTTGTTTTGTGGGAAAATCACTATAGGGGGCATTTGTTTTGTGGGAAAATCACCATGGGGGCATTTGTTTTGTGGGAAAAATCACCATAGTGGACATTTGTTTTGGTGAAAAATCACGGTATGGAGGCATTTGTTTTTGGTGGAAAATCACTGTATGGGGATATTTGTTTGAAGGGGGTGGGGGAATCACCATAGGGGGCATTTGTTTGTTTTTTTATTGGGGGGGGGGGCACTGTATGGAGGCGTTTGTTGGGGGGGGGGGTCCACGGTATGGGAACATTTGTTTGGGGGGGGGGGGTCCACGGTATGGGAACATTTGTTTGGGGGGGGGGGTCACGGTATGAGATCATTTGTTTTGGTGGAAAATCACTGCATGGGGACGTCTGTTTTAGGGGAAAATCACTGTAGAGGACATTTGTTTTTTGGAGAGAAAGCTCTGTATGGGACATTTGTTTTGGGGGAAATCACCATAGGAGACATTTATTTTGGGGGGAAATCACCACAGGAGACATTTGTTTTGGGGAAAAACCACTATAGGAGACATTTGTTTTTGGGGAAAACCATTATAGGAGACATTTGTTTTGCGGGAAAATTACCGTAGATGATATTTGTTTGTGGAAAATCACTGTAAGGGACATTTGTTTTGGGTGGTAAATCACTGTAGGCGACATTTATTTTGGGGAAAATCGCTATAGTGGTGATTTATTTTGAGGAAAATCACTGTAGTGGAGATTTATTTTGAGGAAAATCACTGTAGTGGAGATTTATTTTGAGGAAAATCACTGTAGTGGAGATTTATTTTGAGGATAGGTTTATTTCACTTTCTTAATTTATTTTTTTTAAATTTGATAATCTTCGTTTTTAGTTTGTAAAAAAGAATATAGACTTTTTTGTTAATGTGTTTTAAGGTGTGAGCACCAAACAGACAACCAGCTGAGGGTGTAAAATATTAACATCCATATTGGCAAACAAACTTTGTACGTTCAGCAGTTTTATCACTGAGGTTAAACTTAAATTTTGTTTAAAATCTTTGTAATTATTGGTAAGATAAATACTTGGAGAAATGTTGAATTTGTGTCACAAGGAATACAAAGTAAAACTAAAATAATAAAACAGTGGAGAAAAGTAAATCCTCACAAAGAACTTTAAAATAACTAGTTTCTATTATTTTGTTTTTTGTTTTTAACAATTCATGTTTTTAGGGTTTTTTTTAATCTTTCTAAAATTATTTTACTGTTAATCAAAAAGCAGCAATGATTTTTTGCCCCTCCATGACATTTATTTAAATATATTAAATGCTGTATGAAGAAGAGGTCAAAAAGCAAGAAAACAAACTCAATTCAAATAAGAAACAATTTTTTTCTTCTAAGAAAATGAAAGAAGAATCAAAACAAAGATGCAAAAACGTTTTCTTTTTAACTGAATTGGGTTGAGGTTTTATTTTGTTTCAATCTACTTTTTGAAAAGATGAAAGCAAAAACGGTTAAAGAATTTCATCAGTTGATGCAAACATAATTCAATTCCAGAATTTAAAAGATTTTTTAATGATTTTAATGTTTGTTTTTGTCTCGATGGTTAAATCACTCAAAAAATTAAAAACATTAAAAAAACAAAAACAATCATCCAAAAATCAACAATGCACATCAAAAAACAAAAAAAATCACAAACAAACAAAAAAATTTAAAAAGTCACTCAAAAATAAAAATAAAAAATCATAAGTCAGAAAAAAGTACTTTATTTTTCCAGTGATTTGCCTTTAAAATTTTTTTGTTTATTTTTAGAAGAAAATAGTCAAAAACGTTTTTACACTTCAATAAAAACCGGAAAAAAAGAGATACAAAAGATCAAATCAATAGATGGAAAGAAAAAAGAAAATGATTCTTTTTTTTTTTTTAAATAAGATAAAAAAATAAAAATTACAAATTTGAGGTGAGGGAACATAACATAATTAAATAAAAAAAAAACTAATCAAATTCAAAAAACAATTGTGTAAAGAAAAAAAAAGTTCATGAATTCCAGAAGTGTGATATTAAAGAAAAATATATGATTTAACATTACAATATTTGACAATGTTTTAGCAGACCAGAAGTATCATCAGAAAAGTAATATTTTAAGATCACCTAGAAGGTCTAAAGTACATAATTTCAATAAAAAATGCAACTGAAGCCTTTTTTATAAGAATAATAGGAAGATATTTTTATTAACTTATAAACAGCAATACGGCCTGAATTGTTTTTTTGTTTTTTTTTATGTAGTTGAAATAAGAAACGTTGATTTCTACCTATACTGACAGGTGAAGATAAAAATACTGCAACTTAACAGGGTGAAAGAATTGGACTCGTCCACCAGTTTTTCTTTTACATGGTGACCCCCACTTCCACCCCAAAAATATTACATATGGAATCCGTAATAAAATCCACAATCAAACGATATTTTTTTTTTTAATGAAAATCGCTGCAGACAAGGCATAAATGTCTGTATCATGGCTCTTCAATGTGACTAGAAATGGGTAAATGCTTCAAACTGATACGAAACCTGATCACCTTATCAGCAGTCAAAAGACGTTAACACTGTGCTATCAGTCATTGGCATGTGTAAGGAAAATCTATAAATGCTCATATATTCACAATTATCAGCTATCTATACATATAGGTATATATGGTCTGCTATTTGAATGACCATCTCACCAACATAGATAAAAATTAAATTTAATATTTATTTGATGTCGCTAAAGTTTTTTTTTTAGTTTTATTTTCAAGCCTATATTTGTTTTGTTTTAAAAACTTTTTTTATTGTTATGTCACAATATAAAGGACAATTCAGACACTGATGAAATGTAAATTATACCGTTTAAATTACACAGGTCCAGCTAGTTTTAGAAATATTTTGCTTTGAGTCGAAACACTGCAGTTTTAACGTGAGATCAATTATCAATAAAAGCTCACACTTTATACAATTAGTCAATTTCGATCAAAGTTATGACACTTAAGCTTTCTGTTATGAAAGTTGGAACAATTGCGATTCAAAAATCGTATAAAAAAATAAAAAATGTGTAGGAAAAATTAAGCATGATCACTTACTTTTAATCAATATTTGTGAGCGGAGTAGATTTTGACACTTCGTTCATTGTTCCTCTAATCATTACTGGGAATACCAATCCTAGAATACTGATACACCATTCGACCCATTAATAGATGAAAAATGTCGGACCTCAAAAACATAATACTGCTATGGTGAAAACTGTAAAAACAAATCTATTTTGAATACCATATATAAGTAAAAGGTTAGAAGTGATGGTCTATGTTTTTACGAGTGAAAATAGTGTTTTTATGATTTTTTTATAGAGCAATTATAATAATGTCAGTCTACAATAATTTTGAAAACCATTTTCTATAGGCGGACAAAATTTACTTTCAAGTTTTCTCAATTTGAATAAATATGTTTTGCAAAATTGTAAATGGACCAAAATTATTGTATACAATGAGTTAATACCCGTTCCTTGAGCGGTGTTGGTACAGTACCTGGGTATGTCAATTTCCATCTTTACATAGCTACTACCACTTTATAGCTGGTATGAAGAAAAATATTTATGAAATTTCGGGGAAAAAATATGCTACTTAGTATTTGTATGAGAGAGTAAGTAACCATGATAAATGTACTTACGTATTGTTATTGACAAAAAACATTAGAAATTTTGTTTTTAAAATATTTGTTTTTATGTAGTGCTAATTTCTTTAAATTTATAAAACATGTATCCAGTTAAAAGAAATCATTTAGACTTACGTAAAATTCGAACGTGAGTATTGATAAAAACTACAGCCTTAATATGTACTCTGCCTATTCCGTTTTTGCCAATCAATCACATGTTTCTATTTACATACGAACAGACAAACTCCCAAAACACCATCACTTTTAATAGGATATAGATGTGATAATTATACTTGATAGCTTTTACTGTTTACCCATTAAAATCTATTCTAAACTCTTAGTATATGATTCAAAAAACGAAGTTGTTTCAATCCGATTAGGATGTCCAAACAAGGTTTTATTTAGAAAGATCCTCCATCTATTTATACTGTTGTTACTACATATCAACATATTGGCATTAACTAGTATATTTACTGAATAGAAATTCAACAGGTACAGCCATGATGATCATCATATTAGCTTAATACTCAGTTTAATCAAGTTATATAAAGAAACGAAAGAAGGACATTTTGTTAAAGATTAATTATAATCTATTACCTAGTGTAGACAGACAAGCATGTGGTATATAAGTTGCTTATATATAGACAGACACATATATATATATTTCCTTGCACATTCGAAATAAAGTTGAACGCACGTCTGAGGAAGGGAATTTTTTCCCAAAATATTAAGTTATACGGAACCTCTATCGAACTGCACTGACGACAATTAAGATTGTAATGTAAAAAAAATAAAAAATTATATTAATAAAAGGTGGAAGCTGCAAAACTCATTCCATCGTTATTTCTTAATTTGATTCAGTTCGTATTTATCCGTTACACCTCTACATTGTATTGCCTACTATAAATTACCTTCATATACACACTAAACAATGCTTCAAAAATACTACATTACCCTATATATATATTATTTCAATTCCTTTCACACAAAGTGGATTGAGAGCTCGATAGTGCTTATATTACTAGAGCTCTAAATATATAACAATGTTCCAAGTTTACTTTTTACAAAACATTTTTATTCATACAAATTGTTTCTGCCCATTCCAAAACGCACATTATTTTCTTCATAATTGCTAAACACATAGTATGTTTTCAAAGACCTCCTCAGTGAATTTTTTTTAATAGGATAAGAAAATCTTATCAAAGGGAACATCGTGTGAGGCCTGAGGTTTCATACTTCAAAACAAATGTTTATCGAATGTTTTTCGAAATTGTTTGAATTTCTTTCCGTGATTTGCCAATAGAAAATCAGCTAGATTTTTTTTCTCTTTGGTTTGTTTGAAAGAAAAAAATAGGTAAAAATCAAGGAAAATGTTAGTTGATGGTTTTTGATTTTTTTCTGAATTTTATTTGTTGGAGATTGAAAAAATTAACTGACGAAGCCTTTGAAAACATATCTTGTGTTTATCAATTATCAAGAAAAAATGTTTGTTTTGAAAGGGACAGAAACAATTCTATGAATAAAGTAAACTCAAAATGTTATATGATAAAATGCAGTTAGCTTTAACACTTTACTGCAGTTTCACGGTATGACAGATCATCAGAACTGCGTTTGTGATTGGCATCAATCACAAAGACAAAACCTAGGAAAATACCTACTCATGTGACCCTGCATTTCTCAGTTTTTTGTATACATGAGTTTTAAATTATTTGTTCACTAATGGCCAATTGCTTTTTTTTTTCTACAGTTTTTTTCATTAGAAAAGCTATGCAACATGTTAGACTGTACACAAATACTTTTGTATACTTAATCTGGGTTTAAATAGCAAAGCAATTATTTGTTTATATGTTTACATGTAGCTATAAATTTTTGTTTTTGTTTAATTAATTCATTTTGTTTTCGAACTGTATGATTTTATATTTTTCCTTTAAAACATTTTACAGTTTCTACCATTTATATTGCAGAGGAGAGGCTAATTATAAGATTTCCAGATTGAAAATTAATGTTTTCTTTATATTTATAAACAAGTCGCTTTGGCTATCTTCAGCCATATTTGATTTCAGAGCTGTTGATTTGATCTAATCTTCTATAACAGTATTAATAAATAAATATTATGCTCTTATTATTAAATAATTGAGCATTCTGTTGAATTGCTTTCTACCAAACATATATATATATATATATATATATATATATATATATATATATTAGAGAGAGAGTGATGCTGACCAAGTTTCCACTGACAACAATGGTCTTCGATATCATCAGCAATAAAAGTAATGTTATGTCACCTAACTTCTTCTGAGGAACTCAGCCTGAACACCGATGGCTACATCCGCGTTCTGAGCAACGTAATGAAACCCTGAATCGATTAGTTAGATGTAGGTAGGCCATATGTGTGGCAATAAGACTCCACAACTTCCCATACCAACCGGAAGAGCTAGGCCTAGTTGTAAGAGAATTTCGTCAACCATATTTCACCTGACATCTAGCTTCTCAGTTCACCTGACTGTAAACCCCTCGATTTTTGTTTATGGGGTGCAGTGAAACAAAACAACAGATTCAGCTGCAACACTAAAAGCCAGGATCATCAAAGCTTTTGAGAGCCAAAGTCGAGAGACAGTAAGAAAGCCCTGTGGCCAGTTCCGAGGACGCCTCAAGGCTATTATCAAAGCTAAAGGCGGGTACATCGAGTGAAATTGACGGAACAAGTCGTTCAAACAAACTGACTCAAGTTTGATGAATCAATCTAAAAAATTAAACTTATTTTTTCCTAGACAGTAATTTTGCAAACAAATATCGTCTGCACCTTGTGTATCATATTGAATATGAAAAAAATTATAAAAAGGAGATGTAGTTTGTTCGCAGCATTGCATGTAATATGTATATAGAGGAGCATTAGAAAGCTTTCATAATGCAAGAAATGGAAATATGTCAAGAAATGGAAATAATCACAGTCACACACATTAGATCAATGTGTAAAAGTTTTGACTAAACAAGATTTACTATTAAAACAAATCACTTTGTTCTCTTTCTCAACACTGACATATTTCTATTTCTTGCATTGTGATAACTTAATACTCCTTTATAAAAAAAAAATTGGTGGTTCTGCAGTATTATGTACATATGAAATATTTCCGTCTTTAATTTAAAAGAGTGACTTGAAAGGGGGATGATTCAAACTTTTTTTGTCAAATTTGATTTATTATTTTCACAGATTGCAAAATTGTACCCAGTATATAACCTTTTTTCACATGTTTCGTTCATTTAAACTTTACTTCATTTCAATTACATTTTTTTGACACTGGTTTATTTATTATTTGATGTTTAATTTATTTCAATAAATCTATTAAATTTTTACGTATCGTCTGAATTTTTATTTGACTTTGTATTAAAATCTCAGTGCTGAAAAGCACCGAGCGTGTATTAAAATTGGTTATTTCCAACTTCCAGTTTTGGAGAAATTGGATTTGACAAAAATGTTTGAATTATCTCTCCCTTTCAAGTCACCTGTAGATTAAAGACGAAAATATTTCATATGTACACAATACTGCAGAAGCACCAAAAAATCATATTTAAAATCCCACATAAATTTAATCAGTAAATAAAAGTAAATACATTACGAATTACTTTCTAACCACACGAATATATATATAAGTGTATAAATTGAAAAGTCGTTGGATATGTTAATCTACAACAGTTAAATTGGTATTAGTAGTAATACTAGTAGTAATTGGAATGTTAAGTATTAGGAATACTATTAACGAGGAGTTACTACCATAATTGATTAGTCTTAAGAATTTCTTTTTCTTTCTTTACTCACATAACATAGTCATTGTTGGATGTGTACGTCTGCTTTCTACATGAGCAAAAACAAAAAACAATCTTTAAGAATCAGTTCTTGACCAAAAAAAAAAGATGCATTTTGTTGCAATCCCAAAAGGATCATGGAAACTACGGTTTAACGACACTAAGATGAAACAACCCAATTGTATTATTTGGTTTATTCAAACTACTGTTCTAATCTTCGATGTTGTTCTCACAATGCTTCGGCCGATTTAACCTCTGACCTTCTTCAGGTGTGTCTTGTCGATTGAACCTTCATCCTCCAGAAGACTGTCAAGTAAAACTGATTATTACTTAGCACTTGTTGGTACTTATATAGAGAACGACTCGCGTTACCGTGACTTTGCGTCGTCAACGTTCGGGCAGGTTACGGAAGTACCTAGAGTTGCCGAGATGAAGACTGCTTGATGATAAATTCAAGAAAAGTTGCAAATAACAAAAGTTAGATGAAAAAAATAAAAGCAAAATACATATATATAAATAAAGAACGAACAAAACCATTGTTAAGCAAATGTTTTTGGTGATTATGCAGTTTACAAAGCAGGCTTTTTTTTTTAGATAGGATTTTCAAGTTAAATTCAATTGTTTATTAAATTTTTAGCTGAATGTATAGAATAGTTACTCAACCCCCACCTCCCCATGTTAAGAATAGGTTTCTAAATTATAAGGTTATTATTTCAGCCTGGTTCATAAACTACATAAGTACCATTTTTTTAAATAAAATGTTCTTTTTGTGCAACAAAAAGTTTTAAAAATTGATTTTTTTCATCTATTCTTTATACGGATTTGTCTCAGCAACTCTCAGCCGCTTCCGTAATCTGCCCAAACGTCGAAGTCAGAGAATCGTGGGTCGTTCTCTATATAAGTACCCACCTTTTTATCATGGCTGATGGAACGAGAGCCAGCTACCCCCGTAGATTAAATAAATGGTTCCATTCGAAATTCTATACAGGTTCCCGAGTTCAACAAAATACACCTGAAGAAGGTTGGAGATTACATCAGCGGAAACGTTGTGAGAATAACATCTGAGATGAGAACAGTCGTTCGAATAATCCAAATAATACAAATTATCAATCCTCATCTCAAAAATTTCGACACATAACCAAATTCTAATGATTTTAGATTGAGTTTGCTCACCTTAGCTAAAAAAAAAAAAAAGATTTGAAAACATTTTCCAGATGAAGTCCTCTTTGCATTTCAATTTAATCAATTCCTTTTCAAAAGATCATCAACGCAATTAACCTTTTCTAGAACATTCAATCTTTATATAATCAACTATGTAATTTGCAATGATATTAATACAAGTCAATAAATGCTTTCAATTTAAAATCTTAATTGACACTGAATGGAAGATGGCAAACACAAAGATGTTTCCATGCTCTTTTCTGTTGTAGACAAAGGTCATTCTTTTGGCTTTATAATATCTATATTAATAAAATTGTGTGACTAATTCTCATGTGTCTATGTGAGTTTCTCGCATCAATGTAACTTTGATAATTACATATTGAATTATTTTTTAATAACTATTTAATGAAATCAAAAATGCAATAGAGTAAACTAAAAAAAAATTAATCATTATTTAAAAATTTAATAATGAATCAGAATACATTTCAGTTTATAAACAAATCATCTTTTTAATTTTTTGTTAATAGTTGAAAAATAAAGAATTAATTACTTAGCAATTTGAAAGACATTTGGAAGCATTTAAACTGTCGGAGCAAGACTACAATAAGGACCCCAGTTCATTAACACAACACGTGGAACATGTTCTGGAAGTCACCGGCATCTTCCGGTTGACCTCGCAATACACGTGGTCGCTATTTACAAAACAACTTGTAAATAAACCTTTTATTTATTTTAATAAATGCAGTATATTTCGGAATTTTTTTTTTTCTTTTAACATGTTAATATTTATTTTAAGACAGAGGGTCCATAAAAAAAAAAGTTTAAATTGTTTTGCTTATTGCAAAACGAAAGATTACAAGTCAGCCGATTTTTAAAAAAGCGTATATATTTCGTTTATTTATTAAAATAATTTGCGTAATCTCTTCGGGTTAGGAGCAAAGTGTAGTATGGAAAAATCCTTCTAAACTGAGGTAAGATCCAGAGTGCCCCTTTTTGGGAAGCTTGACTTTTCCCTACAAAACGAAAGATTACTTAAGTACGGTGATAAATATTTCATACCCCCCCCCCTATTTCTGCCCTCGTGGGGAGGCAAGTAAATAGTGACATAAAAACATGTTTTAAAAGAAAACATGTTAATATTTTATTTGTTTTATTTATGGACTCTCTGCCTTAAAATAAATATTAACATGTTAAAAGAAAAAAAAAATTCCGAAATATACTGCATTTATTAAAATAAATAAAAGGTTTATTTACAAGTTGTTTTGTAAATCGCGACCACGTGTATTGCGAGGTTAACCGGAAGATGCCGGTGACTTCCAGAACATGTTCCGTGTGTTGTGTAAATGAACTGAGGTCCTTATTGTAGTCTTGGTCCAAACTGTCAAATAAAAGAAATTGTAAACTGGCTTTAAAATTCCCAGCAAATCCTCATGTATTAAAAGTTTTGAAAGTTATTCAGATCTGATTATTTTATAAAAAACAGATTAAAACAACATTACAAAATTAGTTAAAGTTGTATAAAAATTTGGTTCAAGTAATAACTTCATAACCAAATTATACAATAATAATAAAATTTAATTTTTTATAAATCCCTTGGTAAAAAAAAGAAATCGTATAAACAGTATAGTTTAAAAATGAAAGAAAAAAAAAGACTCCCAGACAACACCGTATCTAGTAACAAATGACCATAAAAGCAAAAAATATTTACCAACCATAATTAGTTTTGATAAATATCTTTAGTTTACTAACAAATTTGTTTTTCATAAATTCAATAAGTTTATTACATAGACGTACCCATTACCCCTACCACTATTTATTCGACTTTGATTTCATTCGAAAATTGTGACAAATCTGTTAGGACATTCTGCTTGCAAAACTGAACATTTTTTACTTCTAGATTATTATAATTATTATAATTATTATTATTATTATTATTATACAGAAGCATTATTATACTTTATTATTCTTATTTGGATGTAAAGATATTATTTTGTCATCTAATTTACATGTGTTTGTGGTATGTAGACACATATGTAAATTAGATGCCAGTGCTGAAGAAAAGACGATCACTCCTTCTCTAAATGCTTAGAGACATTGAGAAATATTAAAGAGTAGTCGAATCAACATAGAGTGAGAGAAAAGATGGGTCACTTGTTCAGTTAATTATTAATTATGGTCAATTAGAATAATTATAACAGATTTTTTGTCAAACATAACTTAATCCCAGAACTAATGTATATTTTAGCATGTATTTTGTATTATTTAAGTATACTGGTAACAAACGTTGATAAAATCACATCCAGTATAATAATAATTTTATTTTGAAAAACATTGTGTTTAAGGATTTCTAAGAAGTAGAGTTATTTCCCCTAGATTATCCACTCACAAATATCCGAAACTAATAAACCAAAATGGGTGGTGTTTGATAGAAGCAGATTTTCACTTAAGAATAATGATTAAACGTTTTGTATTTGAAAGGAAAGTAATTTTTTGCCCTTTGTTGTCTTGCTTGAGATAATGTGGATTTTGGAAAGCAGAGTTATGCTCCTTGCATTCAGCCAGCCGATATTGGGATAACAACATTCGATGGGCGTGTCACACAGCGACTACAATTAATTACATTCTCATTATAAAATAATTCTTTTTCAGTTGTAATTATATAATAAATAATTATATTTGTTGATCTATACAGAATCGTTTTCATCCAATTTCATTTTTCATATTTGTGTCTTACCACTCACAAAGACCACTTTATTTCAGATGGGAAACAAATATTTTTGAAAATCTAAGTATAATTAAGTTGATAAATTAACTCTCGGTTTTCTTTGCAAATAAATGATTACATTCAAATATTAATTTTAAAAATATATATTTATTTAATCTTTTTTATGCATTTACCATTTTTAGGTGTTTAGTTCAATACGAGAATTAAATTCTAACAAGAGTTCCTATTTGTAGTGATCATTATTTGCTGGAACTTTGAATCTACAATTGAAAAATATGAACTAGAATTCATCAAAAACTTGTACTAGAAATATTCAGAAACAGAAAAAAGAATTTTCCCCATTTAAAATTGAGTAAAAGTAGAGAATAGTTAACACTCAATAACTTATAATCCCCCCTAAAAAAAAAAAATGAAAAACATAATTTACATTAAACACATTAGAAATAAATTCTCTACCTAACTAGCCAGGTTTTAACATTTATAAAACTTTTTATTTCACCTTTTCCTTCTATAAAATAAATCTTCTCGACAATCGATATTCAATAGTGAACACAACATGCCGACAGTTGTTAGCCACCATTGAACAGTGATTGTCGGGCGGACAGATTTTATAGAAGTAAAAAGTGCATCAGAACAGATACTCACTTTGGTCGCTTGTCAATCGCATGAAATGGAATACATATTTGATGGCAATAGACATCTTAATTCAGCACACAAAATCAGCGAGAGTTATTAGATTTAAAGTAATTTCCCTTTATGATTACAAGATTTCCTTTATTGTGCAGCAAAGTAACAATGCAGCATAGTAGAGGAGTTATTGTGGCACAGCACCGTGCCGAGTCACGATTGGTGGGCACCACTGCTCTAAACGCTTATCACGGATAAACATTTATTTTAAAAACCTTTACATTTTACTTCGACTAACACTTCTGGAACCATAGCGTACTGCAAACATGGGAATCCCATGGGAGAAATTCGCAGAACCAAAATTAATGATGCATAAATAAACACGATTAGTAGACGCAACACTACAGAACATTATCATCATCATCATACGTAAACATGAAATTTTAAAGTGAAGCATCGCAAATATAATTTCTTTGTTTTTTGTTTTTTTTACTAAAGAGTCAGCAACACGAGAATAAGAATTAATGTGATGGATGGATTTCCGGTTTAATGATGAAGAATATTATGCGAGGGTTAAAAACGAATAATGGAATGAACAAAGTTAGATTGCTTATACATGGTGTCTAGATTCACTGAAATCCTTGCAGCAGCTTACTTTATTTCAAACTGTCACATGATGAAGCTAACCAATTGACTTTTCATATAGGGTGTCAGTTGATCCCAAAACTATCCTCCCATCAATCATATCACATAATCCATTGCACCTAAAAAACACATCTACATGAACACTTTAATTTTTATTTGTTTTAAATCAAAATTCGAATTTTTGTGTTTTAATTTAATGCACACAAGAAACTTTACATCAAGCAGAAGTAGGAAAATAATTTTAATTTAAAATAAACAAAATATTGCGACTTGAGTATTACATTTTCCCCGCTGTTTGCAAGTACCTTAACTAGTTTAAATTTTTAAGATGCCTCCATCCAATTTACATGGTTAGCAATGCAAATGCTATTTCAGACTTCAGCTTGACAGACCAATGAAAATGCTATTTCAGACTGAAGCTTGACAGACCAATTAAAATGCTATTTAAAATGGAAACATGACAGAGCAACTAACATCTTTTTTTTATAATGCCAACCAATTCATAATTAGTACTAACTTTTTTCTCAAAGAAAACTTTAATGTTTTGGCATCAGAATTGATATGGCAATTGTTAGCATTTTTATAATGACTTTGGCTTTATTCATTTCATACATTAATGATTAGGAAAGGAGGAACTTTCTATGTAGTCGTACTAACGAGAAGAAGGTCTGTGCCTGCCGCCAGATGCTTTTCTTTTGTACGTAAAATACGATCGTTTTTCATTTTCTCCAAAAGGCTAAAATGAAACAACTAAATAGACCTTAAATTAGAGTGTCGGCCAGGTAAAGAAATCATTATAGTTAAAATAACAATATAATAACACAAAAATATAGATAGGTGGAGTAATTTGTGGTTTAAGCAGTTTTGCTGAAGTAAAATAGAGTAAAAGTCCTAAGACGGGTAGTGATTTGATCAAATAAATGGGTCAAGTAGCACCAGGCGAAGGAATACAGTAAGCAGGCAAATCTTTCCTTTTGAAATTTGGCTGCAAAAGAAAGTAGGGCGTTTTCATTTCGTTCAAACCATCATTACTCTTATGTATTAAGTCAAACCTTTTCTCACACTCCAAAGTGCCAACACGGTAAGGGGTAAAAGATTTTCTACAAATATTAAATAATATTTTAAGTTTTGTCATTTTTGTGTTGGTAGCTTCATATAAGAATAATACCAATGATCTCAATTCTAATGTAAAGTCTGTTCTCATAAGACAAAAAAAAAAATTTCACTTTCAAATATAAATTCACTCATAATTTTTGTTTTAATAGAAATATATTCTATATTTCAATTGCATATCTTTGAAAATCAAATTCCGTATTTCTTGTGTTCTTGAAAGAACCCACTTTGTATCAAATATATCTGCTGTCGATTTGTTTCATTATTTTATATATTAGTTTATTTGTAAGTGTTTTGTCTTTGCACCCCAATGCATATATTTTCCCCATGTGCTTATGCAAAGATCGTATCTTAACTGCAGTTGTCACAGCTGCATTTGGACATTGGAAAATAAAACATCCATGAACATAATTTGTCGTTCTCTTGCGCAAAACACAGCAGATAAAGAATCACAGGTCCCCTTTGTCCAAAGATTTTATTTAATATTAAAATATTTACATCATATCAATTAAATTAAAAGATTTCCAAAACATTTTAAATAACAAAGTTAAAATTGACTTAGTTCTTATAAACTCTTTCAGAGAATGCATTATGTATTAATGATTGTTTCAATACCAACTTTGTGGCTGTTTGTTTTGTATTTTTAAAAATTTTAGCTGGACATTCAAACACACAGACAACTGCCCTCTATATAACGGATGATTGTTTTATGACAAAGTAATGAAGGAGTTTGAAGATCAGCAGTTTTACTGCATTTATCCTAAAGATTTCGGTAATAAAGTAAAAATAATGTAAAATACTTTTTTAAAAAAACAAAGAAAAATTCACTTTAATGACTTAGTAGAATGTAAACTCACAAACATTGTGGTAATCATGTTGTTTCCTGACGTGATAATTTTATCAGAAAGATATGCAGTAGCTAAAAAAAATTTTTTTTTTTGAAGATTATGACATGCTGAATGTATTGGCGCTAAAATCAATTTAGTATTACATATGAAATAGAAACAAAATACACTTTTTAAATTAGCAAATAAGCCGACTTACTGGCATATTTCCAATATGGCTGCCTATTTTGCTAGTCGATACTAGTTGATATAAAAATTGGAACGGAACGTAGAATATGTCAGGATATTGAAATGTTGTGAAACAAATATTTTTACATAATTATCTTGAAAGGCTTGCGAAAACACAAGAATTATGTTGTGAAATAAATATTTTTTATAAATATTTTAATGGTTTTAAATAAATTATTTTTATATAACTCACAAAAATACTTTACTTCTTTTTGTCTATCATATTCTACATTCCGTTCCAATTTTTATATCGACTAGCAAAACAGGCAGCCATATTGGAAATATGCTAGAATGTTGGCTTATTTACTAATTTAATTTTTTTTTATTTATTTCATACGTAATACTAAAGTGATTTTAATATCAATACATTCAGCATGTCAATCAATTTTTTTTTTAATTTGAGCTTCTGCATATTGCCTTTTCGATAAAATTATGTCAAGAAACGGCGTGATTACCAATATTGCTATACTTCTGAAAAAGATATTAAAATTTGAATAATGGGAAAAACATTTTAATACAATACTTTTAACTATCAAAAAAGATTATTTTAATATGAAAGTTCTCACATTTTCTTAGAAGAAAGCATTTTTTACTTTATTTTCATTTTTTCTTATTAATATTTCTGTCATCTTATTTTTTTGTTTTTGTTGTAAAACTGTTTGCTTTGATTTTATGAGCAAAAAGAAAAAACACTTCAGATAATTTGAACTGTAGTCTGAATTGTGTCATCTGTATTGTTTACTCAACAGTTTATTGAATAGAAATATTAAAAGAACAGAAATGAGGTTTGGTTTTTTTTTTTTTATTGATCATATCAACACTTTTTGGAGTTATTTAATGCTGAAGCTTTAAAGCACAATATTTTTATAAACAAATCATACAATTCATTGTAGTCAAATTTCTACAGTTATTGTATACAGAAATGGAAGGGGGAGGGGGGTCATACCTTTTCCAAATAGTTTAAAACAATGAGTGTCATCAATTTCTGTCCCCCACCTTCATTTGCATTAACTCAAAAACTAATTAACCGATCATTATGAATTTTGGAATACGGCTGTTAGACATAAAGGCAGAATAATTTGGGCTACATTTAGTTTTATGCAAAGAGAAGCTTTGTGAAAATTCATATACCGCCAATTTGATTACATTTTTGACATAAGTATTAGACATCAATGAATAAATATTTTCTAAATTTCAGTTTCTTTGGATTATTTTAAATGGTTGTTAGGAAGCATAATATGAGCACAACCCCTCATTTGAAATATTTATGATTTGCATTAAATTCAAACTGTAGTTATTATGCACCAGTTAAGCAAGATTCCTTGAATTCCAATTTCTTCTTAAAACCATTTAAGCTTAAGCCCCAAATATCAGACATTTTTGAGAATCAAAATCATTTATTGGATTTTGATCAAAATTGGAACAAAAATTCTAGAAATAGTATTTATTGCCATATTTATCTTCATCTTCGTAAGTAGACATAAAAGTGGTGCAAAACTGTTCTGTTCGGTGAATTAATTTTATTATCAACAGAATACCTGTTCTGGCAGGATATTCTGCTTGTTAATGCATCAGTGAATGAACAGATCTGATTTGATGTTTGATGATTTCACATTATGCTAGTTAACATTATTAGTAAAAATGATTTTAACAATAACTAGAAGAATTCCAGTCTCAGGACAAGTAAAATTAATTCCCGAACAGAACAGTTTTGCACCACTTTTATGTCCCCTTACGAAGATTAAAATCAACATATATTGATACTAAAATGTATGTCTAGAATATTTATTCCAATTTTTTTTTTATCAAAATCCATTATATAATTTTGATTCTAGAAAATGTCTAAAACTGAAGGCTTAAGCTTGAAATTGAAATTCAAGGAATCTTGCTTAATTGGTGTCTAAAGACTGGATAAAATTCAATGCAAATCTGAAATATTTAAATTGTCGAATGAGATGTGCCCCTATTGTTCCCCCTAAAACCCCTTTAAAATATTTTCAAAACACTGAAATTTGGGGAATATTTATTGATGTTTAATATCTATTGTTAAAATTTCACTAAAATCTGAGGTATCTGAATTTTCACAAAGGACTTCCACCCCCTTTTTATCCATCATCATATTCGGTTTAACGTCTGTTTTGTATGCTGGCAGGCATTGAACAGCTTTAAGAAATTGACTTCCACACTAACCTATCTCTGGCTACGGCTTTATTTATCCCTCACTCGATTCTTATCACTTCCCTCAATGTTTTCCTTGACCTTCTCCTGTGAACTGAAGCTGCTATCTCAACTGTTCTACATCTACTAATCCAAGAACTCTTCCATTCATTCAACGTGGCTATACCATCGAAATCTACTCTTCTGCACCCATCTGCCTATATTGTCCAGATTTAATCTTTCTCTCAGGTCATCAGAACTAAGCCTGTCTTTGCATAAAACTAAATATAGCTCACATTACAACTTCTGACACCTAGCAGCTGTGTTCCAAAATTCATAATGATCGGTTAATTAGTTTAGGAGTGAATCATGCAGATACAAATATATAATCATGTACACATATTTAACTTTATATAAACAGATAATTAGTATCATTACCTTTTGACAATTTTGATTAGTCTGAAGAAAGGGGAATATATATAATTCATCAAGTTCAAATATATTGATAAAATGAACATAAAACCAATATTTTTTCAAAAGTGCTCAATAACAAGCAGAGTTTTTATAAAATTAAATAAACGTTGATACAGTCAACATTAATTAACTAACATTCCGATGATATTACACTTCTTCAAAGACTGTCTAGAAATAAAAAGTGAAAAAACATGTGTTGAAATTGTCACCAGAAAAAAGCAGGAGGTAGAAAAAAATATATATATATTTATATATATATATTTATCAGCTTCAGCATTGCCTCTTGATAATTTTTAATAGCTTGTTGAGGGATAAATACTGATGTACACACTGACACTAATATAGGTCAGAATATTGCAAAAGTTATGAGAAATTAAAAAAATAGGAATCATTACTAAAAAAAAAAAAAAAAAGACTTTAGATTGAAAGAAAAAAGTGAACACATGTAAATAGAGAAGATAAAGGACAGTAATAGGGGAGAAGTTAGATTAAGGTGAGTAAAAGGGGAGAATTATCATCAAAGACACACCGTTACAAAATTTTTTATTAGTTCCCCCCCCCCCCCAAAAAAACATTACCAAAACAAAAATCTACAAATGTACCAAGCTGTACTAAAATCACAATTGCCACCACCTAAACCACCACCATTAGTATTACTACTGCTTCTACATGAAATGGTCATCAACATACAATAAGACATGCAAATGTAGTAGGAGTAGTAATAGTTATAAGCAGAAAAGACAAAAAAAAACAATGAATAATACATATATATATATATATATAATACATATATATGTGTGTGTGAAAAAAAAAATTTATTTAGAAAAAAAAAGAGAAGGAAGAAAAAAAAAACACAAAAAAAAAAAAACAAAGAAAGAAATAAAACGCAAACAAAAAAAAGCTGAGAGTCACCCAGAGCAACAAACTGGAGACATTGTGTTGGAAAGGTAATATTATTTGTATTACATGTTCGAGACACTCTCAACTTGACACTGCGACTCAGGGGTCCCGGCTGGGCCTCAGCTAACACAGGACTTGGACTCCCGCTGGAGTCTGCAAAGTAATATTACTCACATCTCACTCAACTAAGCAACAAGCACAGCAAAGATTCACCAATATAAAAAGACATTTTTTTTTTTTTTAGTTATAACAGAACTCAAAATACATGTTTATATATATATATATATATATATATATATATATATATATATCGACAACTGTTGCTGCTGCTGTTTAAAAAAAGTTAAAATTTTTCAAAAATAACTAATAGTCAAACATCGGCAGATAAATATTAGCAAACATCATATAAGGATTATTCAGACTGCCGTTCTCATCTTGGATGTTATTCTCACAATGTTTTCGGCCAATGTAACCTCTGAGCTTCTTCGGGTGAGTCTCGTCGATGAGAACAGTAGTCCAAATAATACAAATTATCAAACCATCATCTTAAAACATCCAAAACATCATATAAGGATATAAAAGTTTATTCCTTTTCCCATTCTAAAGATATGGGTTTTAGTTATTAACTTTTACGGTATATCAACCCTTTTATGGACCATCTAAAAGCAAAACACCATATTTATTATTGTGCGTTATTCATCTACTTACTACTAAAACTTTCTTATTTTGCTTGCTTGTTACCGTGCATACTTCACCTGTATATGAATGATTTAGATGGTGGGAGGAAAGATGAATGTCATAAATAAAGGATGAATGATAAGAAAAGTGGTGAGAGGAATGGAATGATGTAAATAATTAAAAGAGAAAGAGAGAGAAAGGGAAAATAGAGGGAAAGAGAGAGAGAGAGAGAGTCTATTATGACATCACAATGTATCTTGAAATCTTTCGTCTTCAATTTTCACAAAATCAAAAGAATTCAAAATGTATTCTTTTTCTACTTTGTCATCTGATTTTGGTATTTAGGGTGCAGCGAGTGTACAGGACTCCAGAGTGGGCAACACCAGACAACTTCTCGCACCAGCTCTCCATGCAGTCATATCACTTTTTACACACTCGAGCCAAGTCTTCCTCACTCTACGACGCTCTAGTAACCGTGATATCTAGATGCATTATGGAGTTGATGCAAGAGGTGGCACACTGTAAATGGTCGAACCACCTAAAACGCCAAAGCACATTAGGCATCTGTAATCTCACAATAACAAAATTCGGATGAAGCACAATTGATGGGATGCTTTCTTCCATTTTTTTTGGGGGGGGGGGGGGGGGGGGGTCTCTCCAGACAAGGCATAAAGCCACTTGATGTAAGAAGCTAAATAAAAAAAAATACTACTTCAAGGTCAAAAACTAGCCAACGATAAGTGCTAGATGGATAGATTCTGACCAGAAAACAGCAATTCTTCTCCCTTTGTCAGAAACATCACTCATTGAATGTGAGGACTAAATGACAAAATATGGAAGCAAGAGTTACGAGGCTGCCAAAGTAAACTCACGATCCACTTTCTACTTTATTTGCAGTCACACATCTACCTGATCATGGCATTATCATTACGCCAGAAGCCTTGCAGATCAGAAGTGTTTGAGACACCATGTCTCACTACCATGCAAGATTGTAGAGTGAACATAGGCTGAAAAAACTTAGCTAGAAATCTTAGAGGAAATTTGCCTAGATGTAAAGATTGGCAGCAGCTTCCTGAACCTTTCCAACAGCGAGCAGTGATAGCGCATTCGTAACCACCACCACCAGCATTCAACGTCGCTCAAGTAGCAGAAGGTGGCTTCAGTATCAAATAGGGTACCATCTACATTCAGCTCGACTATCAATTGGACAGGCTACACCATGACATCTATGACAGACATAATCCGGGTCAACTACCACCCTCCCAGTAAGATAACTACACTTCTTATGGACTCAGTTTGCACTGGGAGCACTCAATGGAGTTTACACTCGCATCTCTGTGACAGACGGCACAAAGAAACTTAGCAGTCTTGCAGGAGATTGAGACATACACAGGAGATTAGTAACTTTGTATCCTTCATGTTAACTCAACATTGTGATGTATGTCATAATAGATTCTCTCTCTCTCTTTATTTTATATATATATATATATATATATATATATATATATATATAACAATTTTAAATTTTGATGTTCTTTTTCTTTCTTTGGGGGGGTATGGTACGGTTTTGGTGGTACACTCCTAAATGGTATATTTTTTTTTAAATAATGTGCCCACGTTATATACCCTGTTGCCAAGAATACATCTTCCATATTGAAAAGTTCAATAGTTTAGGATTTTACCAAGCACATACATATTATTGATGTTTATGAATGTACACTGATCATTTTAAAACTATTACATAACTCCAAATTTGATGTAGAGCAATTCTTTTCTCTATTAATTTTTTTGTATTTTTCTAAATGGTAAAGTTTACAAAAGAATAAAATAATGTGGCCATGTTACTCAGAATATCTATTTCAAAATTAATAATGATCGGGTCATTAAAAAAAAAAAAAAATTAACTATATATATATATATATATGAAAGATGAGAATAAAAAAATGCACACTTTGATATACATCGAACTCTAACTGACAAACTTCATTCTAAACACTGAAACGTATAATTCCACTATCGGACTACTGCACAGACACAATGAATTGGACTGCCGTCTAAAAATCAGATTCTTAACACCAACATTTGGACTTCCAAACAATTTGAGTATTGATTTACTCCTCTCCAGGAGTTAGGCACAAGGCCAGTTTTATCTTACTCCCACAAGTAAGATGTGACACAAGGTCGGGTCGGGAAAGTGGGGTTTAAAAATTGCCTGGGCAGCCCTGTCGGCATTCCCCGGTAGAGGCGCCTCAGGCAGTAAGCAATAAACTTACTCCTCCCCAAAGAGGGGAGGCGAAGCCTGGGAAGGTGGACCTCCCAGAACTGCACAGGACAGACCCATTGACCGGCGTAAATCAAGACCCGAAGGCCAAGACAATACCAGTCTATGGGGTACAGTATCCATCGGAACAGATACTACACTTCGATCTTAGCCAAAAGGCCAAAGTATTCTTTTTCAAACATTCATTTCCAATATAACAGCTGTTTTATTTTTTGACAGTGTCTACTCTATCTCTACGTTCTCATCTCAACAAAAGACTCTTTATCTTTTGGTTTTTATTTTGTGTATAAATTTTTTCAAAGTTAAATGTTGCCGATAATATTTACAATTACATTGTCGTTTTTTTCTATCCTCTGATGAAAAGAGTTTATCTTTGAAAATCCATGGATTAAGGATATGAAGCTCCTTGCTTTGAACTTTTGATGTTATAATAAATATTGTATCTTTACAATTTTTTATTCTCATCTTTCATCTCTAGAATTGATTGCTCTATTCAATATATTGAGCTTTATATTATCACAATAGATTATTATTAAACGATAATTCAATTATCTTTAATTTAATTCAACATTTAAATATATATATATATATATATATATATATATATATATATGCAATTCTCCCCCCCCCCCCTGTTAACATTTACAAAAATAATAATGTGCCCATGGTACTGTATTTTTTAGAATATATATTTTAAAATTCATAATGACCCATCGATTAGTTTAGGAGATTACTCTGTGCCATTCTTCAGTACTCACCCCTCCTTTAGGAAAGGGGCAAACCCTAATCTTCTTGATCATAAAAGAACTTATAGTTAAATTGTCTAAAGTAGGAACAGATGTATGCACACGCATACATGAAAGTGTCATTTTCTTTTCCTTTCTCTTAATTGCACTTCTGTAATCCGTTTATCCCCCCACCACAACCATCAGCAGCAGCAGCAATTGACTATGTGAAATTTAAAAAAAAAATGGAACTGAAAGATAAGAAATGTTAGGTCTCTTGAAATTTAAAAACATTCAGACTTGAGAACAATGGATCTACAAATAAGGGATCAAATTGTCATGGGGGTTACATCAGTTCGAACTCGACTTGGTCAAAACAATGGAGAAGAAAAATATCACTTATTAGTTGTAGAGATCTGGAGTAATAAAAAAAGGGAGTTGGGTAGAGTGGGATATAATTGACAATACAGAAGGTAATTACTATGGATGACACACAACTAATGTAGCAAAACAGGGAAAATGGTAAGAGTTCTTTTTTTTTGGGGGGGGGGGGTAATTCAGAAAAATCAAACTGTCAGGAAAAGCAAGCAAGTTTGAAAACAATACTGTGTCATGGAAGAGGGGGGGGCAGAAAAACCTTGCTCAGTGACAGCAATAAATTGGCATTACCAATTGCAGCATTGACAAAGGAATGTATATGCCAAGCAAGGATATATGAATCGAAAAGGTCAGAGTGCAAAAAAAAAAAAAGCAAACACATGCAGACAAAAAAAAGATCAGCTCAGAATCTAGGACTTAGCAATAACTGAACAAGCCATTATTTACAAATGCCAAAATAGTCAACTGAAATAAAGGTTTTGTCCAATTAAAATGAAAATCTTTTTTCTTTCCTCACTTTAAAATACTATTTTTTATTTTTAAAGCCTTGACAAAAGAAATTGTTTAATTACAAAGAAAAACCCGAGTTGAAAAGTGTATGAGATCAGTATCAATTTCTTTGGTTAGAAAAGTATAGGTGACGTTCAAAATGAACTGCACGAGAGGCCACATCTAGTCTGACATATTTCTAGTAAAATTAGAAAATCATAAAACCCAACAAACTAGGGTAAAATCAGGTAAAACTGATAAAAAGATGAACAGATTGAGGGAATTAAATACATGTGCACATCGTGGTGATAACTTGTTAACAACAGCTTCCAAGCAACACCTCAGACAACAACAAAAACAAAGTGGTGAAACAAATACATTAATTTTTATTAAGTTTACTTTGAAAAGAGGGGGGGGGGGGATATAAAATTGAAACAATTGAGAAAAAAATGAAAAATAATCATAAAAACAAACAGGATTTTAAAATTTAAAAGAAGGGAAACATGGATAAAAAAATAATGCTCTCTCGCTCTCACATATATACGTACAGGCTGTCCCAAAAAGATGTATTCACTCTTTGATAGACAATTACTAATGTATTTTTTTTTCAGACTCAACCAACCCTTCACAATGGCAAACGCATAACTGAGTATATCTTTTTGGGAGGCCCTGTAAATATATATATATATATATATATATATTGTGTGTATTACAGCAACATTTTCTCATTTATGCAAACATTGTTAAAAACAGCAGCATTCGTCTATTTAATTATACTTTTTTTTTTTTTTTTTTTTCAATTTTTCTAATTGACTTTTTTGTATTAAAATAAAAAAAAAATTAATAAATGTTTCATAGGTATCACAAACGTTTTCGATTCTTCGTTGAATCATCCTCAGGTGTCAAAAGGAAATGAACAAAGAGAATTTTTTTTTAATACAACAGGGAAACGCGCACGTAATTGAACGTTTTCGCATTGTTCCAGGAAAGACGTTGACAATTTAAATTCAGCGACACCAGAGTGGCATCACAGAATAAAATCTCATTACGAATTCTGTTATTTTTAACAATGTTTGCATAAATAAATATATATATATATATAGAATTATAAAAAAGAAAAAACTATACACACATTAAGGTTGTATACACTATAACTTATTTCGACCCCTTGATTAGGTCTCCTCAGATGTATAAACAACAACGTGGTTGTTTATACGTCTGAGGAGACCTAATCAAGGGGTCGAAATAAGTTATAATGTATACAACCTTAATGTGTGTATAGTTTTTTCTTTTTTATAATTCTGTTTTGCTCTGTTTAAATTACATTGAGCTCTGTTATTCGGATTCTCAACACAAAATTGAAATCTACACACATTATATATATATATATATATATATATATATAGTAGGAAACGAAAAATAATTATATAAAATATATCTTTAAAATATAATCTATCACGAAGGGTTAATGCTCAATATACAAGATAGAGCAATAATATAAGTGATGAGAGTAAAATAAAAATTCTGACGGAATACAATATCTATTAAATCATCAATTGTTCAAAACAAGGGATTTAAATAAGAAAATTATTTTATTATTCTTTCCTTAAACCATGACTTTTCAAAGATGTAATCTTATCGTCAAAGGAGATTCAACAAATAATTTAGTAAAATAAAATTTAGCATAATGTCAACATTTGAAAGGATATAAATATATACAAAAAATATGAGAAAGCGGAGGATGTAGGCAATATATATACATATATATATATATATATATATATACACACAAATAAAACAATAGAGATAAATATTATATCTTAATATTATATTCTATCGTGATAAATCAATGCTCGATATACAAGATAGAGCAATAATATAAGAAAAGGATATTGGATATTGACATGAAGAAATTATATTTTTTCATTGAAGATGTTTTTATATTTTTAAATATTTGCTAAACAGTAATACAATTTTTGCTGATTTTTTCTTCTGATGAAAAGATCTTTTTTTTTTTTAATCCATGGATTAAGGAAAAGAAAATAATTTTTTTTATATTGTTTGAATATTTGATGAATCAATATTTTTTCTTATTTTTATTTTCATCATTCACTTATATATATATATATATTACCACAGACATGTTTTGTCATCTATGACTCATCAGTGTGGCTAGACCTATCGAGATTCAAAACCAGGACCCTCCAGTGACTGACGTCCGATGCTCTACCACTAAGCTACGAACCTTGCTAGTAGTGGGGGAAGGAGGTGTATCACACTATGTATGCTGTCATGCATTTTTTTTATTTGTGATACTGATAACTGGACACATTCAATTATTTTTATGGAAAATCACCTTAACGTTAGGTGGGAATCATTGTTCACTTCACCAGTATGATGCCCCCCTAACCCACCCCATATGAGAGCATCTTTTTTGGCGTCACTCTCTCTGTTTGGGGATGCAATTGAAAAGAAAGCCCTACACTGAGACCAAACAATTTTTTTCAAATAAAATTTTATGAGGAATTCAATAGTGGTATACATTCTGTATTGGATTGTGGGGTCTGCGTTTGCGCCAGACATCCATAAACTGCAAAGTCAACCTTTATTTTATTTGAAAATTGAAAATTATAGAAATATTTCAAATAGTAATAGGAGGTTCAGAATGGGAGCAGGGGTGCACAAGGTTTGTCATTCATTAACGGGCAACTCCAGTGGTGTGTATGCTAGTATATATCATCATCATCAAACGGTTTATTTGTTGAATCGGGCCACAATTAATCCTCTGATGAGGGTGGGGTCTGATTGTCTAGTTTCGATCTAAGTCTTCCTCTTCATTCTTGTCTTTAATGAGGCCTGACGGAATCCACACGCATGGCTTTCCTATCACATTTGACCATGTCCTCCCAAGACAACTTGGGTCTGCCAGTGGTGATCTTCTCTGCTGGCACATTCAACACTCAGACATTAGCAATCCAGCCATTACTGTGCTCAACGTGCCCCAACCAACGCAGTCTGCTCTTCTGCATGATGTCCGCGAGGTTTTTCAAGTTGACTTGTGCAAGTAGAGACCCAAAAGGTATGCTTTGTTCAAACAGATCCATCTGACCATTGCCTTGTCATTACAGTGCAGTTTCTTTAGTGTGCCAGCAAAGACAGCCCAAGTTTCGGAGCCATACATTAGTACAATTCTGACACATAAGTAGTATACATGACCTCTCATACCTGTTGGTAGGTGTTTGTTTGTTAGGATTTGTAGCATATATGAAAGTATTATTTATGATCACTTTATGCTGATGACCTCCATGTAGCATCCCAAGAGGGTACACTTGAAGCAGTAGAAACAAACATCAACTCAGCCCTAGATGAGCTACTCCTTTACGAG
This sequence comes from Sepiola atlantica, assembly GCA_963556195.1. NCBI lineage: Eukaryota > Metazoa > Mollusca > Cephalopoda > Sepiida > Sepiolidae > Sepiola > Sepiola atlantica. The sequence goes on from OY744516.1 coordinate 173,234,110, forward strand.
AGCAACCACCTGCACACAAGCTCTGTGAAAACTCACGCCTGCTCATTCCATCTAAGGAACCAGGAAGCCAATTGACTATTGAACATCACATGATTTGGAATACCACTTGAGAACTACACCAACCCTATCTACCCTGGACGGCACCCTCTCATTCATACAACAAATTGAAGTCAGATCCAAGAACAACATCCTAAAGAAACTGACCAACTTCAATTTCATATACTGCCTTGGCCCTGTACAATTCCTTTGTGGAGTATATGGGTCCTGTTTCGGAGAGATCAACCCATGTTAATAAACTAGACCCATCATGAAACAACACTTGTCAGGTCTTCTAAATAATCCCCACCACCACCACTTTTGTATGAAAAATTAGTTTGTAGGGGATTTAATATTTATGAATTCCACTACTCTGGACTGACTTTATCTCCAGCAATTTATAAATCACAAGATTATTTGCTCATTGTCCATTTGACAAATACAGTAAATTATTCAATTATTAAATATTCGAACCCATTTCTGTGGAGCTGAGTGGAGTTGAGCGATCAGGCCATAACATCCTCAATTTCCTCGATCTATTAACCCTTTCATGCATGATTCCTTACATAAATTCTATGTACCTGATCTAACATGTCTGTAGTACTAAACTGGATGAGAAGGTGAAAAATTCTAACTATGTATTTGATTCCTAAAATGCATATTCAACCGATTTGTGCTCGCTTTATAATGGCATCTCAGGTCTGTAGTACTAAACCAATTAGAAAGGTCGTTTCTAGAAGTTTTCAAACGTTTTACAATCAAGTGAATAATTTTCACCTGAACAGTAAGTTTTACAGCAATTTTTACATTTTGGGGTAATAAATAATTCCCTGTATGTGACGAAAAAAGTGGATATTATAAAAAGAGAGCCAGATCTATTTCGACTTATGACTTTGGTACTTTGTATACTAAGATTCCGAATCTGGATCTGATTAAGGAATTAAATCAAATAATCGATTTAGTTTTTGAAGAGAGTAAAAATTAAACTATTAGTTTCACGGAGAAAATAGTTGTTGGTGTAGTAAAAAGGGGTAAATCTAGTTTTACATGATCTAGTCTTAACCCTATCATGCATAATTCTTTACGGACATTCTCCGTACCTGATCTAACTTGTTCTTGAACCACATTCCTTTAAGTTGAGCTGACTTCTGAAAAGGCCCGTAACAACTAATAATGGAGGCAAAACATATTCCTCGATATCCTTGACTCTCACAAAAATCAATGTAATTGGTCAAATCAAAGTTTATGATAATGTACGACAACTTTTTTAATTGCTGTTGTGGAACAGCAGTATGTATGAAAAGGTTATTGATGTGCCACACCACAGACAATCGGGAATTGACATGGCTTTTTGTGAGTGGCTCTTCATCGACATTATTCAAGAGAACGCTTTCAGTCTTCTTTCGGCCTGCCAAGCCAGCAGGATATCTAAAACTTCCTGATGTTCTGAATATAAGCTTTTTAAATTTGGTGGTTCAAAAAGATTTTCATGAACTTTAAAATTTAAATCTAATATTCATATTTTGTCATATTGAATTATGTAGTTATTGAATAAATTCTAGGAAACATCTAAAAAAACAAAATGAACCATAAAGATTTTTTTCTTCAAAAGATAATATGGATCACTTAGAGAGAGAGAGAGAGAGAGAGAGAGAGAGAGAGAAAGAAATCTGTCTACCAAACAGCATGCTCCAGAAGAATTGCTGATATTTATAGTCGTCATAATAGTAGTAGTAGTAGTAGTAGTATTAAGTGACATGCAACAGGAAGCATCAGATTAGTAGCAAAAATGTGGAAGCTAGCCACACTGAAGTCACATTTTGCGCATACACCCACAAAGATGAAAGAGAGTATCACATTTAAGGAAGCAGGGGAGGGGAAAGAGAACAAGAAAGAAAGAAAAGAAAAAAGAAACAAAGGAAAAAAGAAATGGGAGGGGGAGGGGGAAGCAGTATTGCTGCTGCTGCTTGTGATGTTAGATGAAAAGCCAGAAGAGAGAGACAAGATTAAAGAATGACCAGTGAGTTACAGCACTGACCAGAGAGAGGAGAGATATAGATGAGAGACTGATGTAACCCTGATGGAGAGACAAATGGAAACATCTCTCTCGCAAGAGGTCAAAGGGTCGAGGGTTTCAAATTTTTTTTTTAAATTAAAGGAAGACATCAACAAAGAATTGGTGAAAACTAAGAAAAAAACGAGGGTTAAAACAGATGAACGAAGAAATGGGAAGCTACCTTCTTTCTTTTGTCTTTTTTCCGTTTCTAGTGAACCATCTTTTTTGGTAACTGTTTCAGGAGACGAAGGACGAGGAATGGGTAGACAGGACAAGTCAGGCTCGATAAACTCTTTGGGACCTACAATTACAAAAATAAATTAATTAAATAAAATAAAAATATGAATAAACAAATAAAAAATAAATAAATCGTAGGGAAAGTGAAGCACTTTTTAGCCTTGGTGGGCAATCACCTAGAGATGGTGTCTCGATAAAAGCAATAGTCCCCATTATCTCACCGAGTTGGGGTCAGAAAGGGCATCCGGCCTATAAAAATCTTGCCTCAACTAAGAAAATAACTTCCAAAGAAAATCTGTCGAATTTCAGGTTATGTAGTTTGAATAATGACCTGGCCATAGATAGAAATTGACATCAAAACTAACCTAAGAGCTGTCCAACATGTGCCAGCATGTATAGCAGATGTTAAATCGAATATGATGATGAACTTAAATACAAAATTCTTTTTCATGGTGCCACATCAGATTTGACATTTGTTGATATCTATGCAGACGACACAACTGCCTATAGCTACATCTCAAAGAGCACTGGTGATCAAGATTTCGCTTATTCTCTTTCTTCGAACCTGATTGATTTTTGTGAAATTTTAACAATAGGTATTAGACATCAATTAATACATATTACTCAAATTTCAGGTGTTTTTAGGAGTATTTTAAAGACTTTTTAGGAGATAATATGGGCACAACCTTCCATTTGACAATTCAAATATTTTAGATTTACATTGGATTTGATCTATAGTCATTAGACAACAATTAAGCAAAATTTCCTGAATTTCAATTTCTTAAGCTTACGTCTTAAATTTTAGGCATTTTCTAGAATCAAAATCATGTAATGGATTGTGATCAAAATTGGAACAAGGATTCTAGAAAAGGTTTAGTATCACATCTTGACTTTAATCTTCATAAGGGCACATAAAAGTGATGCTAAACTGTTCTGTGAATTAATTTTACCTGTCCTGGGACGGGTATTCTAGTATATATATATATATATATATATATATATATTTATTTTTGTACAGAAAAATTAGTATAACATTCGTACCGTCGGTTTCAAGCAAAGAAGGACTTAGCCATCTGGCTCTCTTCAGCTTCTGTTGTCATCTGTTTCGGAAATGTGAAGTCACGTGTTGTCATTTGACCATCTTCCCAGGGACGGGGTAGTGTAGTATCTGTTCTGTTGTCATGCTACCATACTCACAGGCATTACCTTCTCCTTTTATGGGGGGTGGGTGGGGGCGATCCTCCCCTGCAATTTTTTTTTTGAGAGGGTGAGAGTGTTGAATAATTCCAGGATTTACCTCCTCCTTTGATAGGTAGTGTGGTCTATTTTAATTCGTCATGATACATTCCTCTCAAGCATGAACTCCTCATTATCCCAAGATAATCTTTTTTTTTTTGGAAGCGGGGGTACTATTCTGTTGCCATGATATCATCCTCTCAGTCATTACCCCCTCCTTTGATGGGCTGTGTAGTATATGTTCATTCACTATGATATCATCCTCCCAGACTAGCAAAAATATGCGACCGGAGGGAACATATATTTGCTAGTATCTAATATAAGGATGAAATTCTTACTAATTTCCTTATAATTAATTAAAGATATATATAAGAAATAAATGCTTAATTTAATTCAAGAATTTAATATTTTAATCTCCACTTAATAAATGCCTAGAATATCTCAAGAACCACAAAACAATGTAGAAGTCAGCAAATTTTTGTTACTATCTTAAATCTATAGGCTGTATATTTATTTATTTTAATCAATCTATATATTAGTCTTATTTCTATAATAATTATGTATTTTTGTACTGCATTATTTATAATTCTTTAATATTTTACTGTCTATAATTATCAAAGAGATTAGTACTTTTAATTCAAATGTCAGAAGTTTACTTTTACGGTATTATTTTGAAATCTTAATTAGGCCTAAAGTGCGAATTTTAAACAATACATACAATTTGGAGGATTTCCCATTTTATGCTAATTAAATTATGCGTAGATGTTATAATATGGTATAATCTAAGGATACATAGGTTATATTTTTTAAATTTACCAGGGGTGTATTTATTTGCTCTACCTATAATTCCAAATCACTCACCTGGTTTTTCCAGACCTGTAGCCTTAGCTTTTATAAATGTTTGTATCATTTTCTGGACTGTCATTTGATCACAGTTACTTCGGAACTCTGTATGCACCTGGCAAATGAAAGGGGTAAAAGGACAAATTAGTGACAAGAGTTTATTCTGTCACTGTGTGATAAACAATCAAATTAGACAGCAGGTACACTCGTATGATCCACACTGCAATAAATGATCGAAAAACAAATAAAAGTTGTTGTTTTTAATCAATGTTTGGTATTGTTCAGCGCATAAACATTTCTCCGCTAAAAACTGTTTCTAAGCTCATGTATTCTAGGCGAGAGGGTAGTGGATAGAGTTAGGGTCCCCTAGTTACCCTTCTGCTTTTTCAGAGCAACAACAACAAAGTGATAGAAATCTGATTTGAAACTGATGGAATAGCTTATTATGAACTCTAAGGAATTCTACAACATTTGGATTTATGATGGGCAACTGGGATTTTTAACAACGACATGAAATACACAATATTCTTTTCTTTTTAAATTATAAAGATGTGCAGATGTAAGAAATTAGAACTAGTATTGCACTAGGATTCAGAACTAAAATATTGCACTAGGATTCAGAAATGCTTCAGACTTAGAAAAAGATTAACCTAGAGGATTAATAAAAATTACAGATTTGATTTCCAAATATAGGTTTTGATATAAACTTATACATCATATATATATATATATATATATATATAAATATATATATAATCAAATATGAAACTAAAAGTAAACTTTTAGTAGATAGAACCTATATGTGGGGGGGGGGGGCATATCGAGACTCTGACCTAAATTTACAGATCCGTCTATGTGACCCAGACTTTTAATATTCGAATATATACATAACTGATTTGACCCAGACATATTACATCCGGTATACATATAACTGAATCTACACATCTTTCACTATGTGTGGGCGTTTTCCTTGTTAACTGATGACATGTAACATCCGTTTGTGTGCGCGTGGTTTGAATTCATTTTCATTCGCGCTGTTGTCTTATCAAGGAGAAGTGTTCGTTTTCGGATTTCTTGCTGTCTACTGGGATTGCGCGAGCTTTATTGCCTTTAAATGTAATCATTTTTCTTCTGAGTATTTTTATCGGACCCGGAAGAAAAAAATGGTCGAATACATCACGGCAGTTTAATTTTATTCGAATTGCATTTTATGGTTTGCATTACTCCTATCAGCTATTGGAGACTATGAATTTGGACATTATAATATTCAAAACCAAGTGAGTTTTCTGAACTTTTCATATGATTTGTCTTCTCTATCGTTTTTTTATCGTTTTTTAATTTGCATACACCTTGAATACAATTTTCACTGTTATCTACTGTATCGATAGCAAACAAACTTCCTGCCTGGATAATTTTTTTCGCTTTTCAACCACCATTCACCACTTGGATTATTCTTTAATCAACATCTTGGATGCCTTGCCTTGAGCTATTTTAGACTTGTTGACTTGGATGAATTGTATAGTTTTACTAAATAGTATATTTTGGGCCGATATATTTGATGTTTTACATGCCTTTATATATATTTTTTTATATATTTTCAAAGTTTAATTTTTATTACCTGCAGTAATGTCATTGCGGTAATGGTCCTCTGAGGAGAAGATTTTCTTTGAAAACTCATGAGTTAAGGACTTTAAAGAACTTTGCCTGAACATTGAATTGTAATAAAATTTGATTTGTACCGCATTTTATTCTTTCACTTTATCTATTTCTATTAATGCTCTATCCAGTATATTGAGCTTTATTTTTATCCGGATGTTCACTAATTAAAGATATTAGTTGCCTCTTATATCTTTTGTTGTATTAACCTTATATATATATATATATAGTCTCGGAAGTTTCTCAACCATTAAAACTATATAAAAAAAATTTTTTAAAAAAATATATATATATATATAAAAAAAAAAAAACTTATAGTCTCAAGTCTTCCAGTGGAAAATCACTCATGTAAGTCAATTTATTTTTTACAGTTATTATATTAGTTAGTTTCTAACACTATTTTAAAGGATCATCAGTTGTTTACCATGAAAAACTGTTTCGGGAATTTAAAAACAAGACTATTTAATTTCATGGCTTTCCATAAAAGACAAAAACATAAACGTTCCTTATACTAAATCTACGTTTTGTTCCATATAAATGTTTTGCTAACTTATATTAGTTATTTAAGACGCAAAAAAAAAAAAAAAAAAAAAAAAAAAATTCTTTACCTGTGCTGTTCGTCTGTCTAATAAAATTTATCCGTTACTTACAAAAATGTTGCTGCATTTTAAAGTGTTTGGACGAATCCATGACACTATTATTTAAGTGATTAATGTATTATTTTTAGTTTTATATTATAAATATAAAAAACATCAACACATCAAAAAATAAAAAATAAATAAATAAATATGTATATATATATATATATATATATATATATATATATGTGATTTTATGAAGGCTTACCAAAGCATTCCTTTCAAGACACCAATGATCACCATTAAAGATATTTTTTCTTACAAATACTATTTATTCAAATTAAATGTTTTTTCCTACACGTGTTTCACTACCAAGCAGTTACTTGCTTGGCAGATCATCAGGGAAATTAAATGTCTGGAATACTGGTTTCAACTGCCGACAAAACACAATGTGGCGTTGTAATAGTTTTGTCGGCAGTTGAAACCAGTATTCCAGACATTTAATTTCCCTGATGATCTGCCAAGCAAGTAACTGCTTGGTAGTGAAACACGTGTAGGAAAAAACATTTAATTTGAATAAATAGTATTTGTAAGAAAAAATATCTTTAATGGTGATCATTGGTGTCTTGAAAGGAATGCTTTGGTAAGCCTTCATAAAATCACATATAAATGCTCTGTACTCTGTAATCGAGTATCATCGAGCTTGTTTTTTATTGGAACAACCCCGGTCTTCACTGAATGATCTATTTTATAAGTGAAAAATCTAAATCTATATATATATATATATACATACATACATACATATATATACCTTTAGTTCCTCCTTTTCTCCCTCGTCCTCCTTTGTTGTCCATCTCCCCGTTGTCGTCAACCTCAAATAAATATTAATCTTCCTTGTTCACTTACAGTTTTTCTAATCTGCTTTCACAACTGTCGATTTTTTTCTTTTCTCATTGTTTCAAATCTGCGTCTATAAGTTAACCGTTAATTTGTTCTCTTTTTCTTTCTTTTTCTTCTTCTTCTTTGCCAACTCCCAGTGTTTAAAATCGGCGTTCATAACTGTCGATTTTCTTCTTCTTCTTCTTCTTTTTTAACATTTCTTTCTTTCTACTGTATTTTTATTGTTTTTCTTATTATAATTAGCAGATGTGTTATATATACGTTTATACATATTATACATTATTTCTATTTATATATCCTATGATTTGTTCTATCAGTTTATTTTGATTAATTTGATAAGATTTAAAAGCATCAGGATGGCGAGTAATTGCCTTATTTAATTGTCCAAATATTTTATTTTGATCGCCACCTTGGTTAATCATTCTTATTATTAGATCAGAAATTGGGGGCATGAAATTTAATTTTAAGGTAACACGAGCAATTCTCAGAAATTCAGACATAATACTCCCGTAAAATATATACACAGGGCTAGTACTATTTTTATATGGCATTCACACGATACGAAAAGGGAATGAATTTCTTTTATCAAACAGTTTATAGATAAATATTTTATCTTCAATTTTTATATCCAAATCAAGAAAAGTAGCTTGTGTTCCCTTATGTTCACAGTTTAATTTTAACTCTTTAGGATATATTAAATGTTTAGTATTTGCAAACTCTTTGCTATCATTAATGCAAACAAGGTCGTCAATATATCGCCTACATCCATGATAACTATACGCTCTAGATATATCATTTTTTATTAATGATGACATATATATATATTCCAGTCTATGTAAATATAGATCTGCCCAAAATGGAGACGGATCCAAACCCATTGGAATACCTATTGTTTGGAGCAATAATTTATTCCCTATTTGAAAGTAACTCTCTTTTATAAGGTGACTTATAAGCATTATCAGACCAGTTTTGGATACACTCGTCTTACCATTTTTATTTTTACACCAAAAGGCTTTAGATTTTGCAAAGTCTATGTATTTACCTTTTCCTCCTGCAAAAGCTAAATCTACAGTATTACCTAATTCTTTAATAAGTTCTTTATGGGGTATTTTTGTAAATAATGTACTAAAATCGTATGTCGAGATTGATTTAGCCTGTTTACGAGAATTAATACGATCTAATTTTTCTTTTACTAGATCAGAATTATTTACCACCCAAAATAGGTTTATATTACTATAGAATTTACTTTTTTTATGGAAATTATTTATTTGGTTTATAATTAATTTAAAGATTTTAGACACAGCCTTACTTAAAGGTTTAGTGATGCACATTTTTGAGGCAACAATGAAACGGGCGCCAACTGGTGTTTTATGCATTTTAGGTATCCAATACATAGATGGAAGTTTTTTGTATTTTTCTTCTAATTTTAATCCTAATTTTTCACAAATAACAGTATTGTTTATAATAATGTTATCGCTTTTATTATTACTTAATTTATAAGTATCTGAAACTTCACCTATTATTCCTACTTCTAGCAATAAGCGTTGTATATAATACTTTTTACAGATAAAAGCTATATTATTTGTCGCCTTATCAATAGGAACTATTACAAACCTATTTTGAAGCATTTCAAGCTCCGTAGTTATTTGTGGATTTCTAAGGAGGGGATTCGTTCTTTTAAGGTGTTTAAATTCTTTTAAACGTTCTACTTTTTTATTTACGAATCTAAGTATATTATTTTTCCATGCGTCAAATGTAGAGTGTAATAGTTTGTTTTTTAGCCATGGATGCAGTGAAATTATCTAATGCTTTATTTATTTTCTTAACACATTTTGCATAATTTAAACATTTAGGTTCTCTATAGTTTGGGCCTTTACTTAAGAGTTTTCTTAATTTAGAATTTTTAACTATCGCTAGATTACCGGTAATTATATGCCCTATGTCAGTATTACATAAAGGGGAGGATTCACATTCACATGATGGTATATACATTTCATCATTATCATTAATATTTAAATTCTCTACAGTTTTTTTATAGTTAAAAACCTTATTCCGGATAGTTTGCCTAAGTTTATATGTTACTATTGGTTTCTGTTCCTCTTTTTTAAGTTCATTGGGCAGTGACTGAATGATTTCTGGATTATTAAATATTTTAGGCAGATTTATATCATCAAATCCTTTATTTTCATATAGGACTACACAAACATTTCGAGGTTTATTTTTTATACCCTCAGCAGGTGGCTTGTATAATTTTGTATCGATTATATCCATGATATACTCATACCATTGAGGAAGTTCTTCTATCCTATATATCATATCCGGGTTTAATAATATCTTAGATGCTATGTCTTTTAATACCTTTTTCTTGGTTTTATTAAGAAGTTTTCTAATGTAATTAAAAGACTTGGAAATATTAGTCATGATAATCTCTTTAATTTTCTTAAAAAATTCTTTGCATGAAACAGCAGATTCTCTATTGTTCCTATTTACATGTGTTCTATCTCTAGTACCGTAGCGAGGCAAAGCTGGATACAATCGCCCTACATTTTCTGATTCGTCTTGTAAATTATCTTTTTTTATTTTTACATTTAGACCATATGGATAAATTGCTCGCATTTTCTTAATTATTTCATCTTCTTTATTTAGACGCATTTTAAGTGTATTATTATCTACCTTACCAAAACTATCATATCCATTATCTTTAAATTTTTCAATAATCTGTATTGAAAAAGACGATTTTCCACAGGTTTTTTCTTTAAAGTGGTTTACTACATGGACACAGCCTTTATTACTAGTTCTATGTAAATTCATCCGTCTATTTAAAGGTAGTACTGTTTCGCCTACATATTGTAAATTACAATTTTTACAAGATAATAAGTAAACTAAATTTTGTGACCTACACGACAAATCTTCCCCCGAATGATTTAGAACTGGATAGATTCTTTTAGTTACATTAGATTGATATTCTTTAGATGTTATTAGAATATCACAAGTTTTGCATAACGAAGCTCCACAGGGAGCAATGTTAAAATTATTATCGGTCGGACAAGTCCCATTTGCCATTTCGAAAGAAGGAGCTCCTACTTCAGTGTCTCTAATGACAACGGCTTTACCCTGTCGAAATCTGCCCGACCTCCTTGGGGGATTAGCCCTAGGGGAACTCACTAGTTCTGAGGGCTGCCCAGACTTAGCTTGCAATCTCGTTTTAGTAACAATAGTTAATACTATTATTTTTATACATTATGTTTTATCAGGATGAAAACTTAAGCACCTTTGGTGCCAGAAAGGTATTCAAATAAGAGGAAGGAAACCTAACCATGCATATCCAAATACCCAATATATAGTCTCGGAAGTTTCTCAACCATTAAAATTATATAAAAAAAAAAAAAAAATTAAAAAAAAAAAAAATATATATATATATAAAAAAAAAAAAAATTATAGTCTCAAGTCTTCCAGTGGAAAATATATACATACATACATACACAGATATACATATTAGGTTGTTACAAAAATAATGGTCGCCTGAAGCGCTGGGTTTTAAAAAGTAATTTTAATACAGAATTTGTAGTTTATTCCTGATAAATTGTAACATATATACTAATTAATGTGTTCTCAATAATAATTTGTAACTTTTTTTCAGAAAGAAACTATTTTGAAGCAGGAAAGACCCTCAATGATGAACATGCCAAAAAATGATGTTCGCTTTCTTATGTTGGATGAGTTCTTATGTTGTTGAGCAAAATCCACGTCAAAGTGCCAAAGAAATGTCAGACACTTGCTGTCAGCCCTACAACAGTTTCACGTAATTTACAGAGTATTGGAAAGGTGAAATATTTTTACTGAATAAATGTACGTTTTTGAAATCAGACATTATTTTTGTAACAGCCTAATACATACAGTAGCCACACTGGTAAGTGTTGGTTAGGATGAAACATATGTACGCGGATATTGAAATATATTAATAAATATATAATTATTATACACACATACAACGAAAATAAATAAAATAATCTTCACACTTCTACTGCAGTTCACAGTTTTTTTTATTATGCCACATGTCTGCATACATTTGAATGCCAGCTCAAATCTGCAGTTCCGGGTCGGATCTATTCTGAGAAGTTGATTTTTCATGTCATTAATTATATATATATATATATATATATAATTAAAACCATTTGGGCATTTCAAAATATTCATGAAAAACCATTTGGGAGCTTCAAAATATTCATGAAAAACCATTTGGGAATTTCAAAATATTCATGAAAAACCATTTGGGAATTTCAAAATATTCATGAAAAACCATTTGGTAATTTCAAAATATTCATGAAAAACCATTTGGGAATTTCAAAATATTCATGAAAAACCATTTGGGAATTTCAAAATATTCATGAAAAACCATTTGGGAATTTCAAAATATTCATGAAAAACCATTTGGGAATTTCAAAATATTCATGAAAAACCATTTGGGAATTTCAAAATATTCATGAAAAACCATTTGGGAATTTCAAAATATTCATGAAAAACCATTTGGGAATTTCAAAATATTCATAAAAAACCATTTGGAAATTTCAAAATATTTATGAAACTCTTGCAATATCATAATAGACCTTATGTCTCTTTTCTCCCCTTTCTCTCTCTCTTTTTTGTAATTATTTACATCATTCCATTCCTCTCACACCTTCTCTTATCATTCACCATTACTCCTACCATCTGAAACATTCGTGTACGGATGTAGTTAGCACGGTGACAAGCAAGCAAGATAATAACTGCCGCAGAGTTTTAGTCGCATACATAGATTCTACTACAATCAATATAAAGTATGTTAAATGTGACCAACCATATTAAATAAATAGGCCTCAGCTACAGAGAAGCAAGCAGTGAATCATCAACATCACATAATTAAACAATAAATAAAATTAAAATATCTTCAAACCTACCTGGCCTAACAAGATATGTTCATTCTCCCAGGCTTTGGAATATACATCAATAAAATCTTTCATTTGACAAATGTGTTCTTCTTCCAGCTGTTGAAATTGCTGGAGGTAGAAGAAAATAAAGAAGGAAAATCTATTCAATATATCTGAGATTAAAGTCTTTTTTTTTCTTTTTTTTTTAAATCATAGTTTCTGTGCTTATAATAGGTATCCAAACTAGCCTGTTTATGTTGCGAAAATGGGTAAAAACTGAAATTTCGTAAAATTAAACTTACGATATCTCGGCTATTTATCAGGTTGTATCTATGAAATTAGTATGTAAATAAAATTCAACCTTTCCTCTTTCTAATGACATTATTTTTTCTTGTACAATGATTAGTTTGTTTTTTTGCAGGTTGATTTGAATTATGTAACTATTTTAATGACAAATGCATTTAGTTCTGCGTTTTTTCAACAACAATTTTTTAGTCCTATTTTTTAACATCTGCGCAGTTCGCGATATTGCTTGTTCAACTTTGAAAAATCATTCCATCTTATAAAAGAAAGGTTATTCTTTTATTTGGTAGGCTAAGTATAGAATTTTAAAATAATTTTCATGAAAAATTTCTAAGTTGAAAACTTTAGTGAATAAAATATAAAAATTGAAATAATGTGGTTGTTGTCCTCGTTAGAAAGCATTGTTTATATAGGAAATATTAGTTATTAAAAATAACAAGCAATTTGAACGCCATACAATGCATTTAAGTTTTATTAACTTTTTTTTTTTTTTCAATTGAATTTTCGAAGATATACTTCTTCATCAGAATTAAATAAAGATATATAAAAATACCTTTCATTTTTTTTTTTTTTCCTTTTAGATCTCATCTTGTTTTTTTTGGTGTTATCAGTTCGATGTAAATGAACGAATGAGAGTCTTTTTTTTACGGACGGCAAAAGAAAAAAAAAAAAATTGAAAGGTATTTTTATATATCTTTATTTAATTCTGATGAAGAAGTATATCTTCGAAAATTCAATTGAAAAAAAAAAAAAGTTAATAAAACTTAAATGCATTGTATGGCGTTCAAATTGCTTGTTATTTTTAATAACTAATATTTCCTATATAAACAATGCTTTCTAACGAGGACAACAACCACATTATTCAAATTGCACCGCCACGTGCCGTCCGGAAAAAAAAGACTCTCATTCGTTCATTTACATCGAACTGATAACACCAAAAAAAAAACAAGATGAGATCTAAAAGGAAAAAAAAAAAAATGAAAGGTATTTTTATATATCTTTATTTAATTCTGATGAAGAAGTATATCTTCGAAAATTCAATTGAAAAAAAAAAAGTTAATAAAACTTAAATGCATTGTATGGCGTTCAAATTGCTTGTTATTTTTAATAACTAATATTTCCTATATAAACAATGCTTTCTAACGAGGACAACAACCACATTCAAATTGCACCGCCACGTGCCGTCTGGAAAAAAAAAAGACTCATTCGTTCATTTACATCGAACTGATAACACCAAAAAAAAAACAAGATGAGATCTAAAAGGAAAAAAAAAAAAATGAAAGGTATTTTTATATATCTTTATTTAATTCTGATGAAGAAGTATATCTTCGAAAATTCAATTGAAAAAAAAAAAAAGTTAATAAAACTTAAATGCATTGTACGGCGTTCAAATTGCTTGTTATTTTTAATAACTAATATTTCCTATATAAACAATGCTTTCTAACGAGGACAACAACCACATTATTCAAATTGCACCGCCACGTGCCGTCCGGAAAAAAAAGACTCTCATTCGTTCATTTACATCGAACTGATAACACCAAAAAAAAACAAGATGAGATCTAAAAGGAAAAAAAAAAAAAAATGAAAGGTATTTTTATATATCTTTATTTAATTCTGATGAAGAAGTATATCTTCGAAAATTCAATTGAAAAAAAAAAAAGTTAATAAAACTTAAATGCATTGTATGGCGTTCAAATTGCTTGTTATTTTTAATAACTAATATTTCCTATATAAACAATGCTTTCTAACAAAGACAACAACCACATTATTCAAATTGCACCGCCACGTGCTGTCCGGAAAAAAGACTCATTCGTTCATTTACATCGAACTGATAACACCAAAAAAAAAACAAGATGAGATCTAAAAGGAAAAAAAAAAAAAAATGAAAGGTATTTTTATATATCTTTATTTAATTCTGATGAAGAAGTATATCTTCGAAAATTCAATTGAAAAAAAAAAAAAGTTAATAAAACTTAAATGCATTGTATGGCGTTCAAATTGCTTGTTATTTTTAATAACTAATATTTCCTATATAAACAATGCTTTCTAACAAAGACAACAACCACATTATTCAAATTGCACCGCCACGTGCTGTCCGGAAAAAAAAGACTCATTCGTTCATTTACATCGAACTGATAACACCAAAAAAAAAACAAGATGAGATCTAAAAGGAAAAAAAAAAAAAAATGAAAGGTATTTTTATATATCTTTATTTAATTCTGATGAAGAAGTATATCTTCAAAAATTCAATTGAAAAAAAAAAAAAAGTTAATAAAACTTAAATGCATTGTATGGCGTTCAAATTGCTTGTTATTTTTAATAACTAATATTTCCTATATAAACAATGCTTTCTAACAAAGACAACAACCACATTATTCAAATTGCACCGCCACGTGCTGTCCGGAAAAAAAAGACTCATTCGTTCATTTACATCGAACTGATAACACCAAAAAAAAAACAAGATGAGATCTAAAAGGAAAAAAAAAAAAAAATGAAAGGTATTTTTATATATCTTTATTTAATTCTGATGAAGAAGTATATCTTCGAAAATTCAATTGAAAAAAAAAAAAAAGTTAATAAAACTTAAATGCATTGTATGGCGTTCAAATTGCTTGTTATTTTTAATAACTAATATTTCCTATATAAACAATGCTTTCTAACAAAGACAACAACCACATTATTCAAATTGCACCGCCACGTGCTGTCCGGAAAAAAAAGACTCATTCGTTCATTTACATCGAACTGATAACACCAAAAAAAAAACAAGATGAGATCTAAAAGGAAAAAAAAAAAAAAATGAAAGGTATTTTTATATATCTTTATTTAATTCTGATGAAGAAGTATATCTTCGAAAATTCAATTGAAAAAAAAAAAAAAGTTAATAAAACTTAAATGCATTGTATGGCGTTCAAATTGCTTGTTATTTTTAATAACTAATATTTCCTATATAAACAATGCTTTCTAACAAAGACAACAACCACATTATTCAAATTGCACCGCCACGTGCTGTCCGGAAAAAAAAGACTCATTCGTTCATTTACATCGAACTGATAACACCAAAAAAAAAACAAGATGAGATCTAAAAGGAAAAAAAAAAAAAAATGAAAGGTATTTTTATATATCTTTATTTAATTCTGATGAAGAAGTATATCTTCGAAAATTCAATTGAAAAAAAAAAAAAAGTTAATAAAACTTAAATGCATTGTATGGCGTTCAAATTGCTTGTTATTTTTAATAACTAATATTTCCTATATAAACAATGCTTTCTAACAAAGACAACAACCACATTATTCAAATTGCACCGCCACGTGCTGTCCGGAAAAAAAAGACTCATTCGTTCATTTACATCGAACTGATAACACCAAAAAAAAAACAAGATGAGATCTAAAAGGAAAAAAAAAAAAAAATAAAAGGTATTTTTATATATCTTTATTTAATTCTGATGAAGAAGTATATCTTCGAAAATTCAATTGAAAAAAAAAAAAAAAGTTAATAAAACTTAAATGCATTGTACGGCGTTCAAATTGCTTGTTATTTTTAATAACTAATATTTCCTATATAAACAATGCTTTCTAACGAGGACAACAACCACATTATTCAAATTGCATTGCCACGTGCCGTCCGGAAAAAAAAGACTCTCATTCGTTCATTTACATCGAACTGATAACACCAAAAAAAAAACAAGATGAGATCTAAAAGGAAAAAAAAAAAAAAATGAAAGGTATTTTTATATATCTTTATTTAATTCTGATGAAGAAGTATATCTTCGAAAATTCAATTGAAAAAAAAAAAAAAGTTAATAAAACTTAAATGCATTGTATGGCGTTCAAATTGCTTGTTATTTTTAATAACTAATATTTCCTATATAAACAATGCTTTCTAACAAAGACAACAACCACATTATTCAAATTGCACCGCCACGTGCTGTCCGGAAAAAAAAGACTCATTCGTTCATTTACATCGAACTGATAACACCAAAAAAAAAACAAGATGAGATCTAAAAGGAAAAAAATAAAAAAATAAAAGGTATTTTTATATATCTTTATTTAATTCTGATGAAGAAGTATATCTTCGAAAATTCAATTGAAAAAAAAAAAAAAGTTAATAAAACTTAAATGCATTGTACGGCGTTCAAATTGCTTGTTATTTTTAATAACTAATATTTCCTATATAAACAATGCTTTCTAACGAGGACAACAACCACATTATTCAAATTGCATTGCCACGTGCCGTCCGGAAAAAAAAGACTCTCATTCGTTCATTTACATCGAACTGATAACACCAAAAAAAAACAAGATGAGATCTAAAAGGAAAAAAAAAAAAAAATGAAAGGTATTTTTATATATCTTTATTTAATTCTGATGAAGAAGTATATCTTCGAAAATTCAATTGAAAAAAAAAAAAAAGTTAAAACTTAAATGCATTGTATGGCGTTCAAATTGCTTGTTATTTTTAATAACTAATATTTCCTATAAAAATTTAATTTTAAAAAACTTGTCATTTATACCATTACATAAAGCAGGGTTTACCCAATAATAATCAATAGAAATAATTAAAAAATCGTTACACATCGCGAACGGCTAGGAATATAAAAAGAGCCTGTGTTTTTCACTTTTTGTCATTTTCCTGAGTGATGTTAAACACACCGAACTGAAATTAAAATCCCTCCCTGCCAGACGAAAATCAACAGCTAGCTACATGCTATAATGGACAGTTTCTAGTTGATTTTTTATCTATTTTATTTATATAATATTGGTATAAAGTACTTATTCTGTGTTTTGTTGAAACTGTTTAGTTACCACCAGACATTCTTTCATTTATTGTTTGTTTAACTTTTACGTTTCATAATTGAAGATTTTGTATTATATTTTTTCTAATTGAGATTTGAACAATATATATATATATATATATATATATATATATATAAATAATTGGGACAATTCTGTGTTTTTAATAGATATATATTTGTAATAAAATTCCGGAAATATTATTCTTTATACGTGGTGTATTTCAGAAAAAGAAATAAAATGATAGTTTTGCTGTTCACAAGTTTAACGAAACTTGTTTATAAAAACGATTCGGCACTTTTTCGTAATGTTCCATCGCCCATTTTTCTAAACTTTTTTACTGACCAATTTTTTTTTTTTTTTTTTTTTTCGGTGTGCAATTACCTTTCATGTCGCTCAAGAATTCCATCCTTTTTGGAAATATTTTCCAAAAATTTTTGATTTTAGAGGGGGGGGGGGAGTCAGTTTCCTATATATAATTAACGTAAACTGATCACCCACTTTTTGACCATGTTGCATATTCACCCATTGTTTTCACCTTTACGGACCAAATTTTTTTTCTTTTTTCTGTGTACAATTACCTATCATGTCACTAGAGAATTCCGGGTTGTCTGGAAATTTTGTGAAAAATTTGTGATGGTTAAAAAGTGGGGGATCAGTTTACGTTAAATTTATATAGGAAACTGATCTCTTCCCCCCCCCCCACCCAAATTTAAAATATTCAAATAACAGGTGGTGGAACATTGCGAAAAAGCGCCTACTTTTTATTCGGTAGTTTAACGAAACTATTTTGTAAAAAGTTCCGCAAAAATGACTTGTTTTTAATTTGTTCAGTGGTTTCTTCAAAAGTTTAGTGAAACTTTCTTTTTTATTTATAAATAACAATAGTTAGAATTCTTTGGCTTTTTGGCTAGGAGTAAAGTGTAGTATCTGTTCTGATGCTGCACTTAGTCTTTTCGGTCCTCAGTCAGTGAATGAGAAATCCTTCTAGACTGAGACAATTAAATTTTTGTCCTAATCCAGAGTGCCGCTTTGGGGGGGGGGGGGGGGGGGGGGGGGCTGAACTTTCCTCACATTAAAACTCGACCTTGTGTCTAACTCTGCTCTCGTGAGGATGAAAGTAAATAGGAAAAAAACAATACTTTTTATTCTGAAATTTAGCGAAACTTTATTTTGTTAAAACTAAAAGTTCCGTAAAAAATAACGCTTTGTTTTGTAATTTTTAAAATAACGGTAAATTCTCTTATTTATTCAGAAGTTTAGCAAAATATTTTTTCTTTAAAATAACAATTAGAATACTTTTTATTTATTCAGAAATTTAGCGAACCTTTTTTGGGAAAAGTTATGAAAAGTTAATGAAAGTTGAACTTGGGGATGTTATTGATCTTATAATAACATATTAAGTCATCTGGATATAGTTCTGATGAAGTCTGGGTTTTGTTTATTTTAAGTTCAACTTGTTACCTTCATGGTTTTATGGACACTAATGAAAACAACAAAATCATTTACATAGGCAAGATATCAAGTTTATAAAACAGTTCTTTAAAAAAATTTATGAAATATTTTGAGATTCTTTTTGTACCTTTCTTTAATATTTCTTTTTTGATAAGAGAATTGTACATTTTTTCATTTCAGGTTTTGCTTGGTTCTGCAAACTCTTTCCAGATATGAAGGTGGAACAACCAAAATTGATTGGACAAATTCAACAGACCTTTACAAAAGCTAAAGTAATTTTTTCTATCAAAAGAGAAGCTGAATTGAAAATCTTTTTAGATACTTCATATGATGCCTATTTTGTAGCTGAAGAACTCTCTGCAATTGGAATCTTATTGCAAGAATTGGAAGATGCAGCACTATTTAAAAGTGTTCCTAATGACATCACTGACAAATGGGGCAGTTTTTCAACTTTACTATTATTTAACTAAAAAGCATCTAACGTTTAACATAATGGTAATGTGGCTGAATCACCTGTCTGCAAATTACAATGAAAAATTTTGTTTGCTATAGTAAATAAACTTTCAAAAAAATGTAAAAAAATGTAAAAAAATAATACAGGGCTATAAAAAAAAAACCCTGAAAGACTGCAACAGTTTTTAATGTCTATATTTCAGAAGCGAGCATCTCAAGAAAAAAAAACCTAGAGTGTCCTTCTCAGGATAAACCTCCTAATTTAGCATCTCCAGAACAACCATCCATTGCTGCCAAAATGATGACGACACTTGAACAATCCCTTAAAGAATCCCAGGATCAGCTCTTCAATTTGGCTATTAATTTCCAAACGAGAGAATAGTATAAAATGGCTTCTCAGAAAATATCTACCCAAAGCAAGGAAAATGTTCAACTCAAAATATCAAAAGTAAGGCTTCTAAAGAAACTTTCTAAACTAATTGGCTCAGTCTTTATGGATTTCTCCTTCACTGACCGAGGACAAAAGTATCTGGAAGAGTCCACAATTCTAAATAGGGAATAACAGGTGACAACGGACATACAAACGAAGGAACAAGCACATTATTATATACATTTGATTTAATTCTATTCATAAGATCATATTTGATTTTATGAAGTGTTTTATCAACAAAATAAAGTAACTCTAAAAATCATACTTAAAAAAAGAAACAAAAAAATAGAATATAATGACTTACATCACAAGATACGGACATTTTTCTCTCAAATTCATTTCTTACTTCAGCATATTTATCAACTAGACTTCGGTATTCATCACCTGGCAAAAGGAAAAAAATATACTAGAAGAATGCCAAAAGCCAAACTAGGCAAAAAACAATTGTTTTTTTTGTTTGTTTGTTTTTGTTTGTTAATTTTTAAGTAAATAAAACCAAATTTGTGGATGCCAAAACAGGGATATGGCTCAGTGAGGAGATTGCACAGAACTTACATCAAACAACTAATAGAAGACTCACAATGCACCTATGAAGACCTACCAGGTGTGATGGAGGATAGAGTGAGGTGGTGTGATAGAGAGGAGGATCCGTGATACTACCACAACTAAATGATGATGTGTAGTTATTTCTGCGGTCAAATTTCTAATCTCAAAATAAGAATCAACTGATTTGCACCAGTTCTTTAGAACCAGTTCCAGATTTGTTTTTTTTAAATATTTTCCCTAAAAAATGCAGTTTTAACAAAGAAATTTTGCTATCAATTTGGAATTAAAAAATGTCAATCTCATAAAAAGTTATTTGGGTGCTTAAGAATTAGAGCAGAAAATTATTGGCAAAGATTTTGAAAAATGGCTCTTACCGAAATGAAAATATCACTTTGATACTTTAAGGCATCCTTCTTTAAGTAGTCAATAACCTTACCTTTCCCAGTATTAATTCTCACTCTTAACACATTAAAACTAACTCCCTTTTCTCAGCAAAAACTGTCTCTTTTACATTAAAGCAAGTGATATTTTATGATTTCAATACCCCCCCCCCCCTCGAAAAATTGTAGACATTCAGCGAAGCTCATCAGTATCATCTTAGAACATTTATTGAATAAAATTTTAAACTACCAAACTCGTTATGTTCGGTGAAATAACAAATATCAATTTCAAAGTGTAAGAATTGTATTTTTCTGGTTTCTTCAAAACCATTAGGTGTAAATTTTTATACAGCAATTCCATTGAGAAAAAACAATAAGTTTAAAAAATCACTTCTTTAAAAGACAACTGAATCCACTACTTGGCTAACGTGGAGGAGGTAATTGAATCAAACTGAGTCAGGTTTTTGGAAGAACGTATCATCTCATGGTATAAATACTTTCATTTGAACAAAAATAAAAACAAAAAATAAAAATAAAGAAATATTGACACCATTGCTAAACAGTTGAATTTTCCTAAAACTTATTTACAACCATGATTTCCCTGACAACTATTAGTTTTATATGAAATTCAGCATTTCACTATAGGAGAAATGAAAAATTATTCTAATTTTTAGAAAGAAAAAGATACATTTAAAATAGTTATTTTCCTCTAAACACAAGGAAATAATAATAATAATAATAATAACTGCTGCATTCATGATCAACTGGTGAATTTATTTTCATTTCTTATTACATGTGGAGGGAGAGTCAATTTTTATATCCAATCATTGAAATGCTATTGAACAAATAAAAGTAAAATAAAATGTACAAACATTTGCAAAATAAAATTTAAAAAGTAAATGTTTGAATGAAAACTTACTTGCTTTTTTGAATTTGCTCTCAGCCTGTAAATAAAATAATTACAAATTAGTGAATTAGGATTGGAGAAATACGAACGACAAAATAGGAGCAGTAGGCAGCTGAATGTTGCTGCTTCAGCGAATAAACTGAAAAGGGGAAAAGAGACGGATTTGGCAAATATGTTTCCCTAACCTCAACTATCAGGCCAAAAAGGGAGAAAAGAAGAAGTGGACTTCTAGGTTACACCTGTTATATCGGTGACTACATGGCTAAACCAAACAATGGCTGACTGCCCCATCATATGATCCTGAATTCCAGATATTAGGAAAAAAAAGCAACCCCAACACAGCTATTAAAATTCTATATATATAAATTAGAGTTGGTTTCCCCTCTCAAATCAGTTAGAGTAGACAATAAAACTACTGCATCAAACGCATCGAAACAGATCACTTCATTCGTCTACTACCTTCGATCGTGTTTCCAGAAAGTTAAACTTATTTTTAAAACCTAAACCAAAAACATTATTAGTCCCCCTGAAAGCCTCTCCCAACTAAGTAAACTAAAGAGAGAGTAGCAAATTATATTCCTGCTAACAATTGAGTCCTCCCACAAAACTCAAAACACTGCCTAGCATAGCCGGCCTATTATTTCATAAAGAATAAATTACGGAAACACTGGTTTCAGAATTCGCAAACCAGCCAATCATCAGTCACTGAACAACATTTATAATACCGCAGAATGCTTTAATATTTTCATAACTTTCACTTAATTTATTAAATTATACTTTACCCGTAAGTACTTACATGTTTACTTCAAACCTCATTTATACAAGTAAAAGAAAAATATCCGTTTAAAATGCAAAGTAAAATAAAACTTTTCCGATGTTGCGCCAGCCAAAAGCCTACCACTCTCGCACCCTTAATGATTAAAAGGGAGGTATGAGGGAGATGCTTCAACTTACGACCCACCCTCTTCCTATACCTCTCGCACCTGTAATGATTACAAATAGGAGCTAAAAAATAATATTCCGTAATTAGGCATGTGTATGTCTATATATTTTTATGTACAGAATTCACTACTAAATTAATTGACTGATCATTATGAATTTTTGAACACAACTGCTAGACTTAGTTCAGTTTCCTTTTATCCGAAGAGGGCAAAGAGGAGAGGAAATCCTTCATTTAGATACCTCCAACATTTTGTGAAATTCAATGTAACATTTTAATGTGGCGAAAATCCACCAACGTTTATTATATTTTCTAATGTAACATCAAAAAAATTGCTGCAGTCTAGGAGGATTTGCATTCAATGACCGAGGAAAGAATAGATAACAGATCGAACAAATATCCCGGGCCGACAGAAGTACCCTTTTCCATAATCGGTCAGTTAATGAGATATCGTTCTACACTTTGGCAATTTCTATTTTTTTTCCACTCTGAGGACCTGTTGTGACCTATTTGCGCTTTGTCGGCTGTTTACACATTTTTATTCATTCTTTTATATTTTTCCCGTGCTACGCCACGCGACGGGTACTGCTAGTAATATATATATATATATATATATATATATACACGCACACACAGAAAATGGTAGTTTGCTTGAAGCATTGGTGGGAATTGTTATAAATGTATTAAGAAGGCTAAAGTCAATGCAGAGAGCCAGATTGATGAGAAGCTGGAAAGAACAAAAATAAACAATCGAAGGAGAGGACTTACAACTATCTATTTATTTTTCTTTTAAAAATGAGATTTGTGTCAACTTCATATTAAAAAAAGCATAATCTGATTAAAAGTCTAAAATAAAAATGTTGAAAAACTTGCAGTTTGAACAAACCTTTGCATTTTTTTCCTTAAAAGAATATATTCTACATGGAAATCTGGATTTTAATCTCATCTTTTTTTTTTTTTACTTCAGAATCTGAGAAACAAAGCGTGTGTTGCCCTCCTTATGATCAGCAATAGTTGAATACTATAAACAAACATTGATATCAACTTTTGGTTTGGGGAAAAACTAATGAATGAATTTTTAGATGTTTGTGAAAAAATTTGATTTTTAACAGTTTGGAAGAAAACCAGAGTTTTTTTTTTTTAGATTCACTAGTTTATTATTCACATAAATAATTATCTTTTAGTTGATTTGGAATAAAAATTAATCAAGTGATTTGGGACGATTTTCATCTACATTTAGAGAGAGGTGGAGGGAGGGGGTATGTTATCATCAGTACTGTAATCATCGATCCCAATTGCTGCTGGGAGTGTAATAAATGTATATTTACATATTTGCAACAAAGTGCAATTTTTGCCTATTTTGGGACATTTTTATCCCCTTCACCCTGAGGAGTAAACCGAAATTTTCCTTGCGCCACTTGTATTTGATTCCTGTAGATAACCACTGATCACAACTTTTAGTTCGGTTTGGGTTAGTGGATTTGGTGAAGTAATAATTGCATTTTTTGTTTATTTGACAAAAACAAAAGTCTATTCCAATTACTATTATTAAGCAAAAAAAGCATTCTTTTTAAAGTGGATTTGGGTTAGTCTACTTTTAAGTATATTAAAAACCCTTTGTTTGTTATTTAATGGTGAATAATAATACCTATTGTAAATCATTCATTGTCAACAATTCACTGAGGATGAACAGTTATTTTATCCATAGTTGAGAGGATGCTGGCATTCATACCTTTCTCAATTATATTAGAGCGAAAGTGAAGAGAATAGGTCCAACTTGAATTAAACTGGGCATGCCAATTCAATAATCTACATGATAATCACTATTTCCCTCTCCACAGGATTAATGAATCATAAACAAAAACAAAAAAGAGATAAGGCACAAAAGTATATATCTTCTTCATACTGACCTTCTCTGTGTCTTTCTGTGAAGCACCATCTCTTTTGAGTCGTTCCAGCTCAGAAACCCGGGTGTGATACAGCTCTTTGGCCTTTAATCAATAACACATTAATATCAATAAAGAGGAAAAGAAATACTGACTAGAAGTAAAAAAGAAAGAGAAAAATCACAATCGATATTAATAATGATTTCATCATTAGAAGTACGAATGTATCAACTTTATATAAAACAAAGGTAAAATTTAATAAACGAACAAATATTAAAGTGAAAAGGAATAACAAGTCAAGCATTAAAAATATTACTTTCAATTATGTCTTGAAAGGAGCGTGTGTACGACGGCCAAGGCACCGGGAAAAGAGGAACAAAACAGAATTGAGATTTAAATATTTTCCATATTTATTATGTTGTAAAGCTTTATATCATTTCCTTGAATTGTTCATTAATGTGTGAGTTTCAACTTGTGTGGATGTACATCCAGCGATGTCATTTCCAGCATTCTGAAGTAGTCAGGTTGCGGAATCAACTGAAAGCTCTTTGCTGGTTCCTTTAGCATTGTGTTGTGTCAATGCTCTGGTATCAGCTGGAAAACTTCTCCACTTTCTTCTTCAACATTTTGTAGTGGCGATGTTAATGTGTGTGACTGACCATTACAATGGGACCACATTGGTCCGAGATGGCGTTGGTTATGTCACCATCATCATATTCTTCTTTTCTGCACTTTCTCTCGCACATAGGTAATGTTGTTAGTCTCAGTCTATAAATACTATTTTGGCATGTGTTCTTCAGAATTGTCTGATCTATTCCCTGCTTTCTTTCGTTCAAGCTCGTTTGTCTAGTTATCTCCATCAATTCGCTGTTTTGATACCTCATTGTAATACGGCTTCCGATTCCAGTAGCTTTGCAGGCTTGTGGAACTCTCTTCTTGCTGGCTGTTTTTCTCTTACCTATAGCCTTGGTCTTTTCAAGACTAAAGCGAACAGGCATCTCCTGTCTTTGCGATAATCATCTTTCATTCTTGTTAGCTCCTTACATTAAATGGCTTCATGCCGTGTCTGGAACGATTTCCATAACAACATTTTCAAAATTCAATTTAATGTCGGTGTTACATGCTGGCAAATGTATTAACTTTATATAAAACAAAATTGAAATTCAAACACTGAACAAATATTCAAGTAAAAAAGAAATAACAAGTCAAACATTTTGATCGGTATATTAAATATGTTAGTTTCAGGTTTATCTTGAAAGAACAGTGTGTAGGATGACCGAGACACTGGTGAAAGAGGAACGAAACAGAATTATAATTTACATAATTTACATGTTTCTTCTTCTTCATCCGATTTATTTTTGAACAGGCCTTTGATTAGTCATCTATGAGAGGGTAGGGCCTGCCTGTCAGTCTTGATCAAAGTCTTCCAATTCAGGCTCGGCGGTTGTGAGGATCTAAGTTTGTAATCCCCAGGGCTGCACGGTCACGTTTACACAGCTCATCCCAAGAAAGCTTTGGTCTTCCAGCCTGCTGACTTGATGTGATGGACATGCTTCTGACCTGGGAGATCCAGCTGGAGCTTCGCTCGACATGGCCAAGCCATCTCATCCTGTTTATTATGTTGTAAAATTTATATCTTTTTCTTGAATGTTCATTACTGTGTGAGTTCCAACTTGTGTTGATGTACATCCAGCTATGTCGTTTCTAGCATTCTGAAGTAGTCCCTATTTTCTTTCCTCCCCACAAGGACAGAGTTAAGACACAATGTAGGGAAAATCCAGCTCCCCAAGAAAAGAGAATCTGGATGGGGACAAAAATTAAAATTGCTTCAGTCTAGAAGGACTTTTCCTTCAGCGACCAAGGAAAGATTAAGTGCAATATCAGAACAGTGCAATATCAACTGAAAGCTGTTTGCTGGTTGCTTTAGCATTCTGATGTGTCAATGCTCTGGTGTCAGCTTAAAAACATCTCCACTGTCTTCAACATTTGTAGTGGCGATGTGTATGTGACTAACAAATACAATGGAACCATATCAGTCAGAAATAGGCTTGGTTAGGCCTCGTGTCATTTGCTTGCAATTCACTGGAACTGAACTTTTAGTCAGCAAACTGTTTCTTTTATCTCTGGGGAGAGGTTCATAAATTATTTTTGTTAAATCATGTGGGAAGCGTTCTGATTCGTTAATTAACTCTCGATTATTTTTCAATTGGGAATGTGACCTGGTTTTGAAGACAGACTAATAAGCATTGTCTGCAACTATATCTCCTCTTCCACTTATTTGAGTGTGGCTTTAAGCAGGGAAAGAAAAGAAAAAGTGAAACAAAACAAATAGAGCAGGGATGTGAGTAACCAATGGCAAAAAAAAAAATGATGAAATTGAGATGAAATTCCCAACTTAGTGTCTATGGCTCCCATGTGTGTGTGTGTGTGTGTGTGTGTGTGTGTAGAGGGCAGCGCAAAATACTTCTTTTCTAAACAGTAATCATTTTCACCTAAGAAAGTCAAAATTAAAAAAAGGACGGGGGGGGTCATTCTTTGATGAAACAAAAGTTTTAGCCTTCACAGCAAAAATAACATTTTCAGTTTTCAAAGAGAACTCTCATAAAGAAAAAAAGGGTAAGAAGGAAGAGAAAGATAAATAAAATCCAACCAAATAGCGACAAAAACATAAGGTAAGGCTCTAGTGATTTCACAGAAATCGCCTTTTATTTGTTTTTAAAAAAAAAAATTTAAAAAAGCAGATTTAGACCAAAAAAGTAGAGAACTCGCATCCATGGAAGGCCCTAGCAATTTAAGCAGATATCTGCTTTTTCTGGATTATAAAAAATGGACAACTTACATCTGTGATAGAGAAAGAAAGGCAGCGACTTAACATGTCAGTGACTTAGTTTTTCTGTTTTTTCTTATCTTGCCAAACATACTACAGACTATTATATCTGATAAACTCTTTAAGAAAAGAAATTAAAATCTCTACCGATAAGTGAATAATGATCTCGATCAAGCAAGTGAAGAAAGAGAATATGCATATTGAAGGAGAGGCTTAAAAACTTACTTTGTGGAGAGCAGTTGTCGTTTGTTGAATAGATTGCACAACTTCCAAAGTTGCAGATTCCGTTTCTTTCATCTTTAGAAAAAGGAAAAAAAAAAAAAAGAATTAAAGAATTTTTTTTTAATCAACAATAAATCAACTAATTTGAGACTAATCTATATTTAATCATTTATTAAAAAGTTATGGTGTTTTTGAAGTTTGTTTTTTCGTAACAAACAAAGGAATAGGCAGAGTACACATTACTAAGGCAGTAGTTTTTACAGTGATAATATCAGAGTTCAAATCTTATGTAAGTCTAAAGGATTTGTTTTAATTTTGTACAGGTTTTATAAATTTTTAGAAATTAATATAACATAATAACGTAAAAAACATTACATGAATAATTTTTGTAAAACTAAGTGACTCCCTTTTTTGTAGGATTAGGGCTTCCTACTCGAACTTAGGGTTAGTGATAAGGTTAAGGAAGGGGTTTTGTTTTGGATGGAGGTTGCCATTCGGACTTAGTGTTAGGGTTAAGGGAGTTTTTTAGGGGGTGGCTTGCCACTCATATTTAAGGTTAATGGTACGATACGTTCAAGAAGGCATTTTTAGGAGGTGGGCTTGTTAGTCGTACCTAGAGTTAATGGTAGAGTAATTATTTATTTTATAAATTTCACTAAAAGGCAAGAATGGCCGGGAAATCGGAGATCATTTTACATTAAATTTATATGCGAAACTGATCCCCAACTCTAAATTCTAAATTATTTTTTGTTTTGTTTTTTCTTTTTTTCGCCAAGACTTTAAGGGTGTTTACACGTAATCGCCTAAAGTAGAATCTTAATTTTTTTTTAAATTGGCGACTAGAAAGTAATTACTACTAGAAGTTCGAAAGTTGAGTGGAAACCAGTATTTTTTAAAGTATTTTTTATAAAAGAACCAAATAGGATTAACTTTTTTAAGCACAAAAATGTTTTTGTCTTATTTTTACAAAGCTTTACAAGACTAGTTAGCTGCTGCTGATGTTATATCAGCAATACTAGCAGCCATTGTTGACTTTCGCTCAAAAAAAGGACTATTTTTTCGGATAAGGTAATTTAAAATTACTACTACGGAAAGACAAAACAACATACAATTATAATTTTAATGCATAAAAAAAGATAAAAGATTAATTTATTTACTAGTTGGGTACGAAAAATGTAACAACATTTTTTATATTCATATTTTCAAATTTTTTAAATTCGTTCTAGAATGAAAATAAACAAAAATCGCCTCGTGTTTATAGCAGCTATTACTGCAGCTACTACAATGTTTTTCAAACTATAAATAGAAAACGCTTTTTTTTTTCCGGATAGGGTAATGAAATATGACTACCAAAAGAGAACACATATATACAATTATAATTTTAATGCATAAAAAAGTAAAATGATTGATTTACTTACTAATTGAGCGACGGAAATGTATTTTGCAAAAATGTTCAACCGACGGCGAGTTGAAGTCTTATTTTTTAAATTTCAAAAACATGAATGAGCCGAATTTCTTCGTACACCGACAAACATTAAAAGTGATACTTTCTCTGATTAGTCTCCAAATTTCAGGACGAAATTCCACATACAGCAATGGTACGAGACTTTTAAACGAAGGGGAGGTTAAAAAAAAAATTGACGTAAATTGCTGAAAATAGCGTTAACATTTTTTTGCCTTTATTTGCTCAAAACTCTTAAAAATATATAATGTATATTATTATTCATGAATGCACCTGAAAGCATATTCATTTCCTAACAAAATGATGGTATTTTGAGCACTTAAAGTGCTTTAGTTTTTAAGATATGACTATTTTAATAGAACTACCCTCAAATCTGCGATTATCCAAACAGTTTTCTGGTCAATGTGTATTGCTACATTAAGTGTAAATAAAATAAAAATTTTAATTAATTTGACAATAAAATCAATTAAGAACCTCTTAATAATCTATATAATAATACGCTAAGGCAGTTCAGGTTCGTACGTACATTATCACTTTTCACACATGTTAAAAAATGAAATCTTCCAATCAGCAAAGATGGTGATAGGTGATTAATCTGATGTCGCTAAAGTAAGCAATTCTGACTTAACCCATTTTAAAATGAATTGCTCAAAAGAATCAAATTATGTCGTCCTGTTTTAAATGAATACATTGACATTCATTTTATTGATTTGAAGAATATTTAGCTGACAATTATTTTTACAGTAAGAAAGCAGAATATTTTTTGTTTTAAAAAAGTATTAAATTGCTACAATTTTGAATAAATAAGAGACATATTAGTTTTATTTATTTACAGAATATTTAGTGACAATGACAATTATTTTTACGAAAAAAAGAGTCATTTTTTTCTTATAGTATTGACTCCGACAGAAATGTATTATTTCAAAATAATATATTATTACTAACAGTAAATTATACAGATTGATGTAAAAATCACTGGAATTTCCACGGAATCCAGCTAGTTTAGAATATATTATAATAAGACGGTCATATGAAATTGATTAATCAAAGAACGTAGATTTGTTACTTACATTTTTGTGCCGTTTATGTTGTTCTTCATTGTAACGGACAACATCTTTGATGAGTTCAGACCATGAATAGACCAATTGCATATGTAACGTAGCCAGTTTCTCCACAAGAGATTTCAACAAATTCCAAAACGGAGAGAAGGTCCTATATCAAAAAAACATAAAAACAACAGAGACTTGCTTTAAATTCATTTCCTTTAAAAGTCAATTCAAGAATTATCCAACATTCATTACATTTTCCATTTTAAAATCGGTTTCATTTTGTGGATCAAATCGACAAATTTTCTTTGGACCACAACAAACAATGAAAACAAAATTATGTATAAGCATAAAAAGAAATGTCGTAATTTAGTTTAGCAAAACAGCATTAAAATCTGGAATGGTTAACAATTAGATTTATTACTTTTTCTACAGGGAAACAAAGATTTAAGAAATAGGAAAAAGAATGGATAATTTTTAGTTTTATTGTAAAACAGTTAACTGTTGTCATCAAGGCTATTTCTACTACTACTACTTGAAGTCAGTAGTTTTATGCTTTTGTTCATCAGACGAATGATGCTACCAGATCAGGGTGTCTGAAGATACCAGCTTCCTGACCAAAAATGCACCAAACATTGATGTTATTGTTTTTTTCCTTTCCTTTTGCAAGACTCAATCATGTTCTGCAAAGTTTAAAACAAAAACAACTCTACAAAACAACCAGACCAAACACCATGAATAAATACTTGAACATATAAAGAACTTGAAGCATAAAAACTTTTGCCAAAATGACGGGATTCAGCATTAAATAACACGAAAAGGGTTGATATGCCGTAAAACTAAACAACCAATCAATCAATCATCAGACGAGTCCAAATCCTATAGAAAAATATTCTCCGTCACAACAAAAATGAAACTTCAAATTCAGTAATCTATTATATAAAGGGCAGTTGTCTGTGTGTGTGTCCAGTTAAAACTCTAAAACTACAAAACCAACATCCACAAAGTTGGTATTTTCTTGATCGGCCTTGCTCCGGTTGAATATTATCTAAAAAATGTTTAAATTATTCATTCCTTGATCCTAAACTGGTGCAGATTTCGTCAGGTGTGTGTGTGTGTGTGTGTGGGGGGGGGGGGGGTCCAGCCACTAACTAAAGGGAGGTAACTGATTTTTTTTCAAAGGGTTAATTCTTCTATGCCGACTCATTCCTCGAAGAATCTATATAAGTGAGTATGTCCAGAGAGAGGAATGGGCTGGGCGGAGAAGAAAGGGGGTGGGGAAAAGGGAGGGGAAAATGAGGGAGGAGGAAAGAGAGAGATAGAAGTTTTAATAGAAAGATGGTAAACTTGACAACACCAGATAGCCCTTCTAGTCTGCTAAAAGTCAAAAACTTCCAAAGAAACACCTACAAAGTTGGTATATTCTTGATCAGTATTGCTCAGAATGAATATCTAAAATTTAGAAAAAATACCCATTCTTTGACCCTAAACTACTGCCAATTTCGTCAGGGAGTGTTGATTTTTTTTGTAATTTTTATGTACAAACCAAAGTAACTGATTTTTTTTCAAAAAGTTATTTCTCTTATGCCGACTCGAGTAATCTACAAAAAGTGTATGTTCAGAGAGTGGAATGGGTTGGGCAGAAAAGAAAGAGGGGGGGGGGGGATGGGTAGAAGTTTTAATAGAAATATGCTACACTTTTATTCCAGGCAATGCCGGGTAGCCCTGCTAGTAAAAAAATAAAGTAAAGTAATATGGTGTTATGTACATAGGGAGAAAAGACAGTGTTCCTCATCAGATCCAGAGTAATGTCAGATCTTCTTGCTAGTAGTATATAAAAATTATTATGAGCGAAAGAAAATTTCTTAGATAAGAGTTGGGCCATTTAAAATTTCAAGAGTTAGAGTCGAGCGTGTGAGCTACCAACTCGACAGTCCTGGGACTCACATCTCGATAATTGATTGAACATTCCATCGCATGTATGGTGACTCATTTTGATTAACTTAAAATCAAAATATCCTAGTTGCCTGGTTTGGTTTGTTTTACGGCATATCAACCTCTTGTGGGTTATTAAATATGAAACATTAGTTTTTAATGTTTATGTATTCTAATATCATTTTTTTTTTAATGTTTATGTATTCTAATATTTTGTTTTTTTTTAATGTTTATATATTTTAATATTTTGTTTTTTTTTAATGTTTATATATTTTAATATCATTTTTTTTTAATGTTTATATATTTTAATATCATTTTTTTTTAAATGTTTACAAATTTTAATATCATCATCAGAGTGGACCTGGGATTAATGCCAACTAAGGGGTAACTCCACATTTCCCACAGTTCCTAAGTGGAAACCTCACCACTGAATGTCTTTTATGGTCATACCCAGGAGCATAATTACCTGGAAAGAATTCATATTCAAAGCTTACTCAACATCAACAACTCGATATTTCCATTTCAGCTGATTGATACATGAATAACCCCTTTCAAATCTAGAGTTATGCTCTTCTGTCAACTTTCTATTTAAAGTTTAGGAGCAATTTACATTTTCTGTTAACAACCGGTCTGAGTGAGGAGTTGGACGGTAAGATGTTTATTCACATTACATTTAAATTTCTATATGTTGGTACAGAGCAAGGAGGGAATTCCAAGGGCAAGCAGTCTGAGGAAAGACGCTATTAGAGTAGTAAATCTTCTGGCATATAGGGACTTCTATGAAGGGGTGGGATTTTGCTGCTAGGTAAAGGTGTATTTACATTGAGGGGGAAACAAGTGCAGTAGGTTCGTCGGAGCACATTCTGTAGAAGTACTTGTAAAACAAAGACATGGATGCAACACTCCGGCGATGCGACAAGGGCTGGAACTTAGACAGTGCAGAACCTATTAAATTAAATACTACTTTTTGCACCCTGATAATACCTTTAAAAGCTAGTAATCATATGTTGTCTATTGTATCAAGGGCAAATTAAATGATTGGATGAATGGTTAGAAATATTATTTCAAGGGAGCCAAACATCATCTTAAAAGATATATAAAGCTCTAAGACCTCATATTTTGGAGTCTGGCCTGGGCGATAGTGTTCAGACATAGAAATTGGAATGTTAATATTTAGACTGGAAGGCATACAAAGAAGGGAGACAGAACTAATTTAAAAAATACAAGACTATAGTTACAGAGAAAGATTGAAAACATTAGGATTAACTACTTTACTAAAGAGAAGAATAAAAAGGGATTTGATTAAAACTTTTAGGATAATCAAATGTCATTTCAAACTCTGATAAACATTTTCTCTTTTATTTCTCTCCTCAATCTGGAAGGTTGTTGTCGAGGCGGATTTCAAAAGTTAGATCTATTATACAATAATAAAGCAATATCTTTTTGGAATAAGTTGTCAGATAAAATTAAGAACCGTGATGGCGTAGAAGATGGAATTAGATGGAATCAGAAATAATGGATGAAACATTTAGACGAATTTAGTTCATATATTCGTGTTGTTTTAAAAGTGTAAATGCCCACACAAAAAAAAAAAATCTGTTTAAAGGGTTGAATAGAGAAGGTAGTAAGAAATGGAGATCCCCAAAGAGGCTTAAACAAATAACACTGATTTAAATAAGTATGCTCCAGATAAATTATTATAGTTAATAGACACTGAGAAAAAGAGAGATGTGCTCCAGAATTATGGCCTGTATAAAGTTCACATTTTCTAATCAAAATTAGATTAGCAACCAAAAATGGACCCTACGACAAATAATTGGCTTCGTATCCTATAGGATAGAGTTGCTATTTACTTGCCTCTCCCACAAGAGTCGATTTTTAATGTGGGGAAAATCCAGCTCCCTAAAAAAAAAGGCACTCTGGGTCGGGACAAAAATTTAAATTGCCACAGTCTAGAAGGATTTCTCCTTCAATGACCGATGACATAAAAGATGAAATATAGTATCAGAACAAATACTACACTTTGCTCCTAGCCAAAAATCCAACTAAAACGTACAGTTTTAACACTTTTCTGCAGTTTTAGATCAGAAGCGATTCCGACTGGCACCAAATTGATTGATGACAATCAAAAACATTCAATTAACATCAAAAGTTACTCAAACATATGGGTTAATAACTTAAAGGATCGGCAATGTCTTGAATAAAAATACGATGAAGACAAGGATTGTTCAACATTTTCTTTTTTTAGGGGGGGGGGGGGTACAAAACAACAATCAAAGAACATGCTAAAGTAGCTTTTAAGACAAGAATTTTTTGCAACTAATGGACACAAAATCAAGAATCTAGCAGAATAAAAAAAAGATTTTAGGTTTATTCAGACTAATATCTCTACTGATCAAAGAGAACATATCAATTTCTCCAATCATCTTCAGGTAAAAAACATGGCAAAGAAATTGCCACCTTTCCTGCAGAAATGCAAAGATCAACTATTTAGTCTGAAGGTGACGAAAAATAATAATTTAATAATATAAAAAAAAAAAAATTTTTTTTATATTTAAAAAAAGAGAAAGAGAGAGATGAGTCTGAATTACGTTCATTTCAATAACAAAACCAAAAATTGTTCTCTTTTAATAAAGAAATAAAAAATATTAATTGCATTGTATCATTTGGACTACTATTCAAAACGTTTCAACTGATGTAACCTCCAACAGGTGCATATTTTCAAAATCGAATTTAAAAAGATGCACCTGAAGAAGGTCAGAGGTTACATCGTCCGAAACGTGGTGAAAATAACATCCAAGATGAAAATAGTCGTCCAAATAATAAAAATTATCAAACCTCACCTCAAAAATTCCGAAACATGATATTAATTGTTTTTCTTTTGACTATTGTCCTCAGTGCTGCTATTTATTTTTAAACTATGTTTCAGACAATGTGCACTCTCGCCTTCTTCATGCCTATTGTTCACCCAAAGTGATATCTTGTCAATTATTTGGGTATTGTGTTTTACACTCTTGTTTCCTACGTCCGATGAACTGATTGTTTTTACATTAATTTTTAAATTTATTAACATGGCATAAGCAATCACACAAAGCGTGACAAACTGTTGCACTAAGAATTTTTCTTTTTTCAAATCTTTTGGTGCTATTTTTTTTTTTCTTTCATCAACTTTTCCCATCTATCTATTACTAATGGATGTTTGGTATCTGTCTGAAGCCGAAACTATACTATTATCTCTATTCAATTGTATTATTATTGTACTATCTTTTAATGCTCAATTCAGTTTACGATACTATTTTAGACTCATGTGCTATCTTTCAATGCTCAATTTAAGGGAATCTGTTGTTATCCTTGGATCACTCTCCCAGGCATTACCTCCTCCTTTGAGGATGGGTAGTATAGTATCTGTTCTGTTGTCATGGGGCCATTCTTCCAGGCATTACCTCCTCTTTAGAGGGGAGGGTACTGCAGTATATGTTCGTTCGTCATGATACCATCTTCTCAGGTTAGCAAAAACATATCTATATTAGCTCTACTGATCATGTTCGAACAACCTTGCATATGGACGGATTCTTTCAAACATTTTATCCTCCAATACTGCTCTTTATCGTTTTATTATACATACGCAGATGAGCACTTCTTTTTCCGCGCATAAGTGATACGCGACTACTCTATATCGCCTCTAATTCATCGGATTTTAGTATATAGCATACACAATACACAACTAATCAACAACTTTGAATAGAGAGAAAACCTCATCCATGAACTATAGACCTGAAAAAAAGGTCGGAGGGCATATTAGCCGAAGTGTAGCAAAAAAATATCAACTGTGAGAACAATAGCCTAAAGAAAAATAATCCAATGATAACTGATTTTTTTTTTTTTAAATATGCAAAATGAAAGTTGTCAGATGAGGGATGACATTGAATTGTTGACAATGTAAACAAGCAGAAATTAAAAAAACGCAAATGAAAACAGAAAAATGCAAGCTTTTATTTTCTTGAAGAGGCAACAGCAACTGGACAAAGGGAATTTATTGGACAGTGATAGAAAAGATGAAAGCCACCTGTAAAAAAGCAAAAACAATGCACCAAGTAAAAACCCGTTAAAAAATTACCAACCAGTTTTCTTTGCAAAATTTGGTGAATTTAATACAGTAATATTTTTTGGCCGCAAAGTTATTTTAGTTCTTAATTTTTATTTGAACATTTTTTAACAGAAAAAGAAATAAAAATTTTAGTTGTAACGTAGACAACTCTTATTATATTCTGCAATTAAACATTAGTTATTCCTTTTGCTGATTTGTACTTTCAGAAAAAAATTTGTAGCAAAGTATGTTATTATATTGCCAATAAGATGGTACAACAATAACAAATGAGAATTGACTAGTCAGAAACAAAGTTTGATTTGTTAGTTTCAATGCTATTTGGGTCCGACTTTGAAAATCCAACAAGATAATTTTGCACTAGTCTCTCCCTTTTAGGGTGCAAAAAAGAGCCTCAATCTAATAGGTCCCACACTATCTACGAAGCTCCAGCCTCATTGATGCAATATTGCATCCCTGTGCTTGTTTTACAAGTACTCTAAGGGAATGTGTTTCATCAGACTTGTTGCACTGGTGCCCCCTCAATGTAAATACCCCTGAACAACCTGACAGCTAAATCCCACCCCTTCACTATAAAGGTCCCCCAGATGGCTTTCGACTAATAGCTTCTTTCCTCGAACTTCTAAACTTTGAAATTTCCTCCTTACTCCCTGTTTCCCTGACTGTACCAACATACAAAAGTTTAAATGTAATATAAACAAACATCTTGCTGCACAACCTCCCACTTAGGATATCCCTATAAATCTGGTCCCTTAAGTCTTAGTGGCAATGTGCCTTGTTTGGGGTGAATTAAAGTAAAAAAAAAAAAAATTATTTTAAAGATGTAGAGAGGATCCAGAGCAAAATCATTTTTAAAGTAATATGCTCTAAAAGCACAGTCGGTTGCCAAGGCTTAAAAAAAAAACAGCAATATTATCAAAAATCAAATTATTCAACAACTTATTATAGCTTCAATATATGTAGAAAATGTAAACAAAAGTAATGAAAAGGAGGTTTTTTTTTTAAACCGAGTTACTTCCCTTGTATCATCTAAATGAATCCCAATTATGTTATGTTGGTAATTAGCATTAATCCAATTTTTTTTATATGAATTCTAGATCAAGAGCAGTTCCAAAATTTAATTAAGACTTCCTCATCTAAAGACACATCTCTGGCAATATTTTCATGAAAATCCGATCATTGTGTTAATGTGCAAATAAACAAAAACAGTAACCCAACTCCAGCATCAGCAGCAGCATCGGTATAAAATCCGTTTTACATACTGGCATGTGTTCGACGATTTGTAGAAATTTACTTCCAAACTAACCTATCTCTGGCCAGGTCTTTATTTATCCTTCTTTCTCTCAAATATATAAAAATCGAAAATAGTCCTATTAAAAAGAGTTGGCTTCTTTCCAGTCCCAAGAGCCAAAGGGTGCCTGCACAAGAAGTTTATAGTGAAGCAAGGGTTGCACATCTTCTAAACCGGCATTGCTTGAGTTTAATGGCAAGAAATCCTGGATGACTGGAAACAATGCCAGTATAAGCAGAGAAAAACTGGTATTATTATTTTAGAGTTTTACTTCCCTTAAACTAGTTGCACAACCAAAGCTGGAGATTGTAATCAACCCTACTATTTAACCCATAGCTGGACGGAGTATCCCAATGATATTAGTGAAAGTGATGCAGTAGCCCCGACAGAACTTGAACCTGGTACGCTGAACCCAGCTAACACCTGCAACCACTACACGACACTTCCTCAAAAAAGAAGACTATTGATTTTCATTGCTATCATTTTTAACATTATGCAAATTTTTAGTAAATTTGAAGTTGGTAATAATCTAAATGAATAAATGCGAAAGTCGGGCCTATTTCTCGCACTAAAGGTAAAGTCAAAATGCCCTATTTCAAGTTTATTCAACTTTACACAATAGGCGCACCATCTTTTTTATATACTGTTTATGTATATGCGATACCAGTTGCAAGGTTAACTAATTTGAATATTGGTTTTGAAAACGGGCATTTTATTAATTATTATTTGTTATTCTTTTTTAATTCAATGATTGTTTTGATTTTAATCAATATTGTTATATTCCCTCGACAAATGTTTAGCACTTGTGTTCAAATGTTCCTTTCTTGATTTTCAATAAGTTACGATCTATTTTTAAATTGCAAGTGAAAAGGCAAATTGATTTCTTCTTTCTTTTCCTTTCTTTACGGTCACATTTAAAAGATAAATAAATTTGTATCGAGATTACAAAAATGTTAATGTTTATTTATCTATATGAATAAATAAGAAAGATTTTGTTTCGTGTTTACAAAGTTATGAATAAAATGTTATTTCAAATTAATATTTCAAGTATTTCAAAGTAGCGTACTTTGCGAAGCAATAGCGAGCCAGCAAAACCAGCTAATATATATATATATATATATATATATATATATATATATATATATATGTATTAATGAAGATCAGAACAACATTTAGAGAATTGAAATATCGTTATGACCTCACACAGCACGCGAGTCGCCATTTTCCAAAGCAACAGACCACAACGAAGGCTGAGGAGAGTCCACAAAGGGTGGTCACGTGCTGTTCCCCTTTGTTGGATTTAAAACCGACAGTACCAATGTTCTGATCTTCTATAATACATACATAAATATTACGCTCTTATTTTTGAATTTTTCTTAATAATCGAGCACTCTGCTGGTGTTCTCTCCCACTGATCTTACAAAGACATATATGAGTTTCATTTATAAAACATAGCTGATTCATTTATAACCCTAAATAACTGGCTTAAAAAAGAAAGGGTTTATGTTAAAAAAAAAAAAAGTAGAGCATATAGCATAATTAATCTGAGGTAAAAGAGTGAGGGGGGGAGGTCTAGTATTCCAATGAATAGAATCATCAATGAAGTGTTTGAGAGAGAGAGAGAGAGAGAGAGGCTATGCAGCAAGCACTTGTGGCCAGCTGAGAAAAGACCTCTGCAA
Organism: Sepiola atlantica; assembly: GCA_963556195.1. Classification (NCBI taxonomy): domain Eukaryota; kingdom Metazoa; phylum Mollusca; class Cephalopoda; order Sepiida; family Sepiolidae; genus Sepiola; species Sepiola atlantica. The sequence goes on from OY744516.1 coordinate 173,273,213, forward strand.
ACATAGAAAGTAGACTAAGCAACAACCTGCCAACAAGATAACCTTCATGTAAACTACCATGAAAGAATGGAAGGAAAGAAAAAAAGAAAATGTCGGTTATCTTTTAACTGAATAAAAGGTCATTTATTTTTATTTCTAGTTCTTTACCCCCCCCCCCCAAACACAAAGACAGAAGAATGCAAGAATGAATGGATGAAAATTCTTTTCTTCATCATCAAACGTTTTCTCCGCATCCTGCAGAATACAATCTACCATGTCTTAACTGTTGTCCCTAAGACCTTCTGTCTCTTACTACTTTGTTTGGTTGATGGAAATCCAAAAACATGTTATTATCTTCTTGTTGGTTTACCTGTTTATCTGCACCCTTCCACCATATCTTCTAGACAAGAAGACCAAATGCACATAGACCTTCAAAATACTGTAATCTCATTGAGGTTTGACGTGTCAAAATAAAACCATTTTGAGTTTGTTTTTTTTTGTTGTCTGCTGATTTCAATGTGCAGAAACTTAAGTTGTTTCTGATAGAAAAATAGACAAGAAGTTCTCGTCTACTGTTTGAGGTACCCAAGTTGAATTTTCCTATTGCAGAGAAAGATCTGTTGTGCAATTGACCAACTTGGCAAGTAAACTCATCCATTATGAATATATTTTTCTTTCTCCCTCTGTGTACCTAAAACTAAACGGAACTTCCATGAACAAGGTTTCTTTCCAAGAACTATCCGTCTGTGGTCCATAAATATTTCTTTTAATGTATTTATTTGAATTATAAAATGGACATTTAACAGCATATAGAAGTAAATCTAATACAAAAAGGAGTCCAAAAGGTATAAAAATCTGATATAAAAATTTTTCGACTTCAGACCTAAATAGCATCTATCATAAAATATCAATATTTCATCCTGAAGAGGCATTTCCTTTTCTTTATCGTTGGTTCATGTTGTTAAGAAAAAATTGTGATTCACCTTAATTTTTTTGCAAATACAATTATTCCTGCTCAAAATACTTTTTGCAGAGAAAGCATCTTTGTTTTCTGCAGCAAATGTCAATTACAGATGGAAGAAGCCAGTTCTTTATATCAGCAGCAAAGTACAACAACTGAAAGATTCCGGTCAATATCCATGTGCATTAAAAGAGTGGGATCCATACTATGCGCATTATGGGTCCACAAAAAGTGTAGTGGCTTGTCTGGAAAGCTGGCACGCCTACTTGACTAAGAAATGAAGTTAGACGACAACCCTCTCGAAGTGGTGGACTCCTTTTGTTATCTTGGGGATATGTTGAAAGCCGGAGGTGGTTGTGAGTTTAACTATCACAAGGATAAATCAGCATGGGGTAAGTTCCATGAACTGTTGCCAGTCCTGACATCACAAGCTATCCATTCCATTACCAGGAGATGGATATACAGTAGCTGTGCTCAGAGCGTGGTGCTGTATGGAGGCGAGTATTGGGTCCTCACTCGCCAGTTTTCAGTCTAATGGCAGAACAATCATCAGATGGCTATGTAATGTTGGATCAGATTCAACATATCAGCTGATACACTGTTGGCGAGGCTAAATTTACCAAAGCTTGATGAGCTCCTGATGGTCAGTTGGCTACGTTGGTTTGGCCACGTTAAGAGGATCGATTCTTGGATAAGAAAATGCAGTCCTTGAGGTAGAAGGACGAGCCAAGAAAACTTGCATGGAAACCATCAAAAAGGATCTTAGAAAATGGAATTTGAACTGAATCAATCCTCAAGATCAGCAAGCTTGAAGACTGGGATTGCAGGCTGCCAGAAAATATTAGACTCCAAACCAAGCAAAATGAGATGATAACATGGATATGATGATGATGTAAGGATTGAACCTTCAACCATAGAGGAATTTTGTCCCTTAGAAATGATTAACCAATACTATTAACCATTAGGCCATGCATCTATGTGAAAAATTCCAGTATGAATTTTAGGAAGCCTTAAACCTCATATTGTCTCGATGCGTAGTATTACTACTTGTTACTAGAGAATTACGATTTTCGTTTTTAATGTTTGTTTTGACGAACATACAGAAGGATAGAATTTTAAGCATAAAAATTGTACATTACCACTCTTTACACACATTTATAAAAATGAGATCGTCCGATCAGCAAAGATTGGTGATTAATCTGATGTTGCTAGAGTAAAAAAATTCCTACTTTTCCCCATTTAATATTAATTATTCCAAAATCAAATTTTGCAGGAAGTCATTCTTTGATGAAACGAAGTCATCTAATTCCTCTACCCCATCATGAATTGCTTGAAGCCTTAGCCTTCACGGCAAAATTAATATTCTTTAGTTTTCAGAGAGAATTGTCATGAGGGAAAAATGAGCTTTTTCTTATTGAAAGAAAAAGTGGATATCAATCAAAAAGCAAAGAACTCACATCCATGAGAGGTTCTAGCAATTTAAGCGGAAATCCGCTTCTTTTTCTGGATTAAAAAAAAAAACAGAACTCCCATCCCTGAGAGATTGATGCAGTAAACACCATGGAATTTCCATGGGGTTCCTCTAGTAAAAATATGATAGATACTTCAAACATATTTCCCCGGATAGACACAATCGTTTCAGGTAAGTCTTTTGGATCATCTTCAAATAGCAGACGAAGCAATAATCAAACATTCAAAATACTTCAGCAAATTACATTTGGGGGAGGGGGGCTCATTTACAAATTTTGCAGAATAAAATAATGTGGATCAATCTGCGATGGAAACCACCAATTAGCAAAGAAAAACTACAACTTGGGATTTTTGCAAAATGGCAGACAATGAAATGTACAATGTTTTAACAAGAAAATCAAAGAAGCAAAATAATTTTTTAAAAAAAGGGAAAAAAAGAATCTAGAAATAAAATTGTGAAAAGATTAAAAGAATTACTGCCCTGGTTGACCGGATAGAGTCAGCAGCAAATATTCATACCTGGATTTCATTCTCCTAGAAATATAACAAATTATTCAGCTAGAAAAGGAAGAACATAACACACTGATATATCGGTCGTACTCAGAAGGAACACACCCCACATATATAACAAATAAGTTTTGCATAAAAACATGGATAAAAAGTTAAATCTCCCTATTTTAGAGAACAGGATAAATGTATTATTTTCATTTGATTTCCAAATCATTTAAAAATTAATGATTTCAATTGAAAAACACAATCTGCATAATATTTCATACACAAAAAATTGAAACAACAAATATGGACATTTTTCCCATCAGTTTAAAAACTTCCATTTGGAAATCTAAACCTAAATTTCGAATCAACTTTGATCATAATAGAATCGGATCATCATTTATATTAGGAAGTTTTCTGAACATGCAAGTCTATCCACATATTTTGAATATCGGTTTTCATGTACCAAAAATTGCGAGAATTAATAAAACCTACTTAAGATAGACATGCACCTGGCCGAAAGAAACAAAATGTGGAACATAAAATATTTGGTGATGTGATGCCGAAACACCTGCAGAGGTCATATCTGCAGACGGGAATACACCCATCTCTAAATAAATGCACTCGAGGCATGGCTACATTGACAGCGAAGACAAAATCCCAGAATGGGCGTTTACAAATGGATGCTTGGGCATCCAAAATCGTTATATAAACTAACCCAAATGCAGATCAACAGAGTCTTCTAGCAAGTTTATTAATCAACCTTCGTCAATTCCTGTGTTTCCTTCACCTCTCTCACTTACCCCTTCACCGCAATCAAACAATAAAAAATATGATTATATTTTTTACATATAATTTATGTGATTATATTTTTATACAGTGTTTTTCGTCATTCTTTTAAACACAGCAGTAATACAACACATGGAACATGATACAAAGAAAATTTCCAGAGACCCAATCTTTGGGGCATCGATATTGACTTCACCTGAAGTTTCATCACAGGCTACCTATTTAGAATTCCAATAATATCAAGTTTTCCGAGGGTGGGGATCGGACTACAATATAAGTAATAAAGTTGGGTTGTATGGAAATTTTATTATTGCTATTGATTTACTTCGGTTGTCTTTTTTTTGTTCCTTTATACCTTTTTTTTTTTTTTTTTAGTATTTCTTTCTTTCTAAAGAAGCCATTCATTCTGATGTGTGATAATTAGTTATTATTTCACGTCTCATTCAATTATGCCACTATTTTTATAACGACTGGTCAACTTTGTCACTCAATCATTCTCTTATTAAAGGAGTTAACTGCTGAAATCAAACATTTATGATTTATTTTCAACAATGAACTCTTTATAACGATGACCATCATGAAAGATTTCATGAATGATTTACGAGGAATAAAACTTTGAATGTTTGTTCCATTTCAATTCGTTAAACTCCATTAAATCTTTGGGGTTAATTTCATGTTAAAATCAGACCGGCTGCTGTCGGTTTGAGATATGGTCCTGGTCAGTTTGAGATATGGTCCTGGTCAGTTTTAAGAGGTCCACCTTCTCAGGCTTTACCTTCTCGCACTTTTAGAAAGGGGTTAGTTTATTGCTAATCGCATGAGTCGACCCTACCAAGGAAAGCCGACGAGGCTGGCCAGGCTCTTCAAATCTCAATTTCCCTTACTTTGTGTCTTATCTTCCCGCCATGGGAGCGAAATAAAACTTCTTTACTCTCCATTATTTCAACATGTGTATGTGTGTGTGTAGGGGCCAGTCATTATCTAAACAGCAGAAAACAAGAAAGAGGTTCAAACTGAAGTATATTAACCATACAATCTTTTAAGAAGGTTTTTTTTTCACAATTATAGTACAATTTACTTTAAAATGACATTAAAAACGGTAAGTTTTTTCTAATATTTTTTTTATTTAATTGAATAAAGCAGTGATAAAAATACAAATTTATTTAATTGAATAAAGCAGTGCTAAAAATATAAATTTATTTAATTGAATAAAGCAGTGATAAAAATATAAATTTATTTAATTGAATAAAGCAGTGATAAAAATATACATTTATTTAATTGAATAAAGCAGTGCTAAAAATATACATTTATTTGATTGAATAAAGCAGTGCTAAAAATATAAATTTATTTAATTGAATAAAGCAGTGCTAAAAATATAAATTTATTTAATTGAATAAAGCAATGCATAAAATACAAATTTATTTAATTAAATAAAGCAATGCTAAAAATACAAATTTATTTAATTGAATTAAGCAGTGCTAAAAATATACATTTATTTAATTGAATTAAGCAGTGCTAAAAATACAAATTTATTTAATTGAATAATGAGTGTTAAAAATATAAATTTATTTAATTGAATAAAGCAGTGCTAAAAATACAAATTTATTTAAAAGAATAAAGCAGTGCTAAAAATACAAATTTATTTAATTGAATAAAGCAGTGCTTAAAAATACAAATTTATTTAATTGAATAAAGCAGTGATAAAAATATAAATTAATTGAATAAAGCAGTGCTAAAAATATAAACTTATTTAATTGAATAAAGCAGTGCTAAAAATACAAATGTATTTAATTGAATAAAGCAGTGCTAAAAATATAAATTTATTTAATTGAATAAAGCAGTGCTAAAAATATAAATTTATTTAATTGAATAAAGCAGTGCTAAAAATATAAATTTATTTAATTGAATAAAGCAGTGCTAAAAATATAAATTTATTTAATTGAATAAAGCAATGCATAAAATACAAATTTATTTAATTAAATAAAGCAATGCTAAAAATACAAATTTATTTAATTGAATAAAGCAGTGCTAAAAATATAAATTTATTTAATTGAATAAAGCAGTGCTAAAAATACAAATTTATTTAATTGAATAAAGCAGTGCTAAAAATATAAATTTATTTAATTGAATTAAGCAGTGCTAAAAATATACATTTATTTAATTGAATTAAGGAGTGCTAAAAATACAAATTTATTTAATTGAATAAAGCAGTGTTAAAAATACAAATTTATTTAATTGAATAAAGCAGTGCTAAAAATACAAATTTATTTAATTGAATAAAGCAGTGCTAAAAATACAAATGTATTTAATTGAATAAAGCAGTGCTAAAAATATAAACTTATTTAATTGAATAAAGCAGTGCTAAAAATACAAATGTATTTAATTGAATAAAGCAGTGCTAAAAATATAAATTTATTTAATTGAATAAAGCAGTGCTAAAAATATAAATTTATTTAATTGAATAAAGCAGTGCTAAAAATATAAATTTATTTAATTGAATAAAGCCGTGCTAAAAATATAAATTTATTTAATTGAATAAAGCAGTGCTAAAAATATAAATTATGATTAGTGCCGTTTGCAGTTGTAAATAAGTGTAAAATACTTTTTACTTTAAGTTTCTTACTTTTAATTTTAAAGTTTATTTAAATATGTAAAAGTTTTAAAGAAAAATATATTAGACATGAGCAGAAATTTACATTTAGTATTGTCTCGCTTTTTGTTTTTTTTGTTTTTATTGATGGGGAGTGTACAATAATTTAAAAAATTAAAATTATCAATAAGTAGGTATGTTGAATATTTGGCAAAAGTAATCATTATTAACTAGCGGGACCCGTGTAAATTACACGAAATTATGTTTTCAATACTAATTATCTTGTTCCTAACCTATACATGTTTGAATAAAATATGATAAGATTTGACTTGTATATTTATTTTTTTAAATTAATATGTGTCTTCCCAGTCGTCCCCTCCCTACCCCCCCCCCTTTCGATGTAGAAAAAGAAAAAATCTTAGATGTTGGTTGGGATCGAACTATAAACCAGTCGGACAGACGTCAAAAACCAACGCCAAAATCCTACGTCGCTAACTGTTGCGCCAAAGGGAAATACTTGAAAATATTACGAAAATTAGGTGACTTGAATGCTTTTCCAAATCTAGGTGTGGCATGCATGCGCAGAGCTTTTGATGTAAGCATGACACATGAACACACACGCTATCGTATTAATATATAGATAATAATATTAAGGACCTTGGAATTAATATTACAGCAGACATCCTGAACAAAACAGATATTACACTTTGATCACAGCCCGAAGGTAAGGAGGTAAAATTGTGTCTTTGGATAAAACATTTAGTAGAGAAAACAAGAAATCTCCGAGTTGAATCACAGATTTGTCATTCTTCAAATCAGTCTTTGTTTTTGTAAGATTTAAAAGAAAAATTGGGTTTTTGCTTTTTAATTGGAAAAAAATGTCTTTTAAATAAAACCAATATGTAAACATAATAATCTTCTTTTTTGCTTTGAACTAATGCCCAATGTCAATACTATAAACTAGGAAATTACCAAATGCTATAGCTCTACAGAAATTAGAGAATAAAATAAATAAATTTAAAAACGAAACTCTTCTTCACGCTTAAAAATAAAAAGAACCCTGTAAAAATTAATTTTAGTTAAATTAAACTGAAAAGTATTTCTTTCCATTTTGGAATTTTTGAGATAAGGATTGATAATTTTTATTATTCGGACTACTGTTCTCATTTTGGATGTTATTCTCACGTTTCAGATGCATCTCGTTGAACATAGGAATCTGTATGGAATTTCGAACGGAACCCTTTATTAAATCCACTGGGGTAGTTTGCTCTCGTTCTATCAGCCATGACCGGGTAGAAGTCCTAAATAAGTTTTTTTAGCATCCCCCCATACAGAGGATTGAACATTCAACCCCTGGAAGACTATCACTTACAATTGATTATTACTTAGCACCTATATCCGTTGCGCAAAGACCTGTGGAACAACAGTGCTAAGTAACCAGCACAATCTAATCTAATGGATTAAATAAAGGGTTCCATTCAAACTTTCGTATAGATTCCAGAGTTTGACAAGATGCACCTGAAGAAGTCAGAGGTTACATTAGCCGAAACATTGTGAGAATAACATCCAAGATGAGAATACTAATCCGAATAATCCAAAGTAATCTTTTATTCACGACTTATATTTTACACATTTAATTTTGATATCTGATTTGTTTTGTTTCTTTAGATGATTCTCGAACTGAAATATCTTCACAAATACACCCAAAAATAATTTTACAAAAAATATAAAAAATAATTTTACAATTTTACATTGAATAAAACAAATACATTTCCTATGACGCATTATGCCTTACCCCTCCCCATTTTTATATTCTATGCTAAATATTTCTTATTCTTATAAAAAACAAAATAATAATCATTAAATGATCATAATATTTTTGCTGAATCTTTCCTCTTACTAATTAATATAAATTTTGATAAAATTTAATTTTATTAAAATCTGAACGACTTTTTCCATGTTTCCTTGGATGTGGCCGTTTGGTAGTAATAGCACTACACCTAACGGTTTCAGTTTTGTGAAAAAAAATTGGTGCAGTTTCTTTGTTTTTGTTTGTTTTTATTTTTTCAGGGAAAACCACCCATCGCTCATAAGTTGTATGCTTAATCATACATTTTCTGATGACCATTATATGAGAAAAACCAGCTGTAAAATATGAAAAAAAAACAATAATTGGTTTGGTTTCCAGGTATACCAACACTTTTTAAAGGCTGAGACATATCGATTGTAAACCATTTTTTCACGATGAACCAATATTTTACCTAGACCAGGAGGAGAGGGGGGAATGGGGCACACCTTTCTCCAATTTTAACTGTTATTTTTAAGTCCGTTTTGTTCATCACAGATGTAAGACAGAAAGTTTCAAGTCGAGTAGGCTACCAGTGATGAATGCCATCTTCTTCATTTACATGAACAATCGTCCTAATGACTAAAATAGAAGCTTCCTCAGTCATGTCGAACCCCCTAACACCATCTCAGGAAAGGACCAGGTTACAGCTGTGGACCAGATGGATAGAGAATAGCCCCCCCCCTCCTACTGACATGAGAATCCCCCTTTCTGAGGTCCTCCCTCCTGGCTCAGAAGCACCCTGGGTCTAGTGGAAAACACTCAACCGCCTGAGAACGGGAATGGAGCAATCAAATGTTGCTATGACTAGATGAAGCTACAAAACTGACCCAACTATCTGTGAATGTGGAGAGGAGGACCATACGATGCAACGCTGCCTTGTCTGCCCCCTACTGCCTAACCGGTGCAGCTTGAAAGATCTTGCAAAGTGCAATATAAAAACAAAGGGCTATGTAAAAAAGTGGGAAACTCTCATATGACCACATGCTTCAAAGACACGTAAAGAAGAAAAAGACGGCATATCAACTTTTTGGAGGTTATTTAATGCTCAAACAATACCTATTGTTAACTGTTCTGTACTTTCACCTAACAATTTAATAAATAAATTAATAAATTTGGGAAATTGAAGCTCTTGCCGGAAGTTATATTACAGATGAAGTTTAATATCAGGAACTGAATCTAACCGGACACAGTTTGCTGCAGACTGAGTCGGAGATTCTTCTGGTTTGCCTTAGGGGGTTATTTGATATAAAAACGATTATTTGTATATTATTTGTTGAAAAACAAATTGCTAACCCATAGCTGGAGGAGGCATATCTTTCTCAACAGTATGAAACAATGGAGCAGTCAGGTAAAAATTTGCTAATTGGTGCAAGGTCTGACCTGGAAAGAATCTCTCGACCAACAATTTATGGAATGCAAAACTGGAATAGAGAACGGCTCGACATTGTTACTAAGTATACAATGAACCGTCCAGGTTGGAATAGGGAAATTCATCATGTGGCACGATCACTAGAAAGAGTCGCATAACCCATCCATCCAAGTTGAGAGAGTGGTAGGAGTCAATGTTAAATATATCTTGAGATACGTGATATGATGAAACAACTGTCTGTGGATAACTATATATATATATATATATATATATATATATATATATATATATGAGTCAGAGTTTTTAGTTTAAAACATTTTTATTTACTCCCAAATGATTGTTTCAATCGTAACAAAGTATGTTCTACCAGTCTCATCAGTGGGGGTTGATACATCAAAACAATGAATATTTATAAAAAATGTATGATTTAATACAGTTGAAACAATTGTATGGGAGTAAATAAAAATGTTTTAAACTAAAAACTGACTATTCCCTAATTATATTTTAAGCTCTATTATTTTAATTACTATTGAGCTTTCAACACAGTTTTTGTGTGATCTTAAATAACTAAAATGTGTATCATCATCATCATCATCATCCGATTTATTTTTTACAGACCTTTATAAGAGGGTGTGGCCTGTTTGTCAGTCTTGAAAAAAGTCTTCTCCAGGCTCGGCAGTCGCGAGGATCAAAGTTTGCAATCCCCACGGCTGCACGATCGCGTTTACACAGCTCATCCCAAGAGAGCTTTGGTCTTCCAGCCTGCCGACTTGATGTGATGGCCATGTCTTCGACACGGGGAATCCAGCTGGAGCTTTGCTCGACATGGTCAAGCCATCTCATCCTTCCCAGCTTAAGGACATCAGATATTTTTTATACCAAGCTTAGAGAAAAGAATCTCGAGGAGAGTGCCGTCTTCTGGTTTGACATGGCAGATACATCTAATCATGGCTCTTTTGTTGCGCTCCAGTCTCTTGAGAGTGCTTGCCGATGCATCTCATGTGTGTGAGTTTATTTCCTTATTCATACATTTAAAATAAAGTACATTCAAATGTTAATCAAAACCTACACATTTAAGAAAGAGGATTCTTTACTGTCCTTTAGTAACACTAATTACTTAAAAAAAATAAAAAATAAAAAATAAATTTAAAAAAAATGACCTTGAAAAACAATTTACAAAAAAAAAGACCTTGAAAAACAATTTACAAAAAAAAAATGACCTTGAAAAACAATTTACAACAAAAAAATGACCTTAAAAAACAATTTACAACAAAAAGGATGACCTTGAAACACACGTGACAAAACGGCTGATAAGCTTAGATCCTTTTTCTCATTATCTAATCCGACTAATCAGTTCTGAGTCGATATTGCGATCGTTATTTCATACTTCATGCATTTTCTGAAGTTAAAAGAAAACCTCAAATTTTCTTAACTGTCTAAGTAGACTTTACTCTTATAAAACTAATCGCATTTCAAATGTATCCTTACGTAATTAATCAGACAATTTTGTCCCAATTTGCTATGAATATAAAAATATACTTATAGAAATGAAAAGGATGCTTTGGTTTACAGCATATCAACCATCTATCGGTTATTTAATGCCGAATAAAGTTGTCAAATATAATTCTATAGCTAGGATAGTTATTTATATTGCTGGAATACATTGCTCTAAAAAGAAAATTACACAGAGGCTATCATCATTACTCAAGAACAGAAAAACTGAACGCCTCAAGGAAGCACCCCACCAGTGACACTACTCCCAGAATACATTGAAGGGAATTTTACAGAGAGGGCAGCGGTATTAGTCTCAGAAAACACCACTCCAAGTAAAGATTCTTTGAGAACATTACTCTTTGGCACTGGTAATCTTCTTTGTTCTCAACACGACTAACTCTCAGCCACCGCCTTCTAGCATCTATTTGGGAAGAAAATAGAAACAAGAAAAAGGTTGGAATTTTTAGAAGAATCAGATTGAATAATACAGTTGGGGATGAACTTATAGATACTAGGGCATGGCGTGACCAGCCGATTGATCAGATCAGGCCTCTCTGATCGGATGTTGTAACCTCCGACCTTCTTCAGGTGTTGGAAAAAATCCAAGGAATATGTAATCCATATGACATCAGGACAGTATTCAGGAGCGACTCAACTCCCCGAAAGCATCTTGTGAGAGTCAAACCTCCTATGAAAAAATGTATGACTAAGAACTGTGTGTATGCGACCCCATGTAAGTGTGGAAAAGTATACAAAGGTGAGACATGTCGCCCACTAAAAGTAAGGCTAGAAGAACACCAGAAAGCCGTAATATGTGGAGATATCGAAAAATCGGGTATGGCTGACCATATATGGAGGGAAAAGGGAAACCATCTACCCTTATGGGACAAAGTAAACATTATAGATAGAGAAGAATGGCGGAAAGTAAGACGATTCAAAGAAGCAGCGCATATGTTGGGCAATAATAACTTACTAGGCAGAATTATTATAGAATTTAATACAATATGGGAACCATTAATTATAAATAATAGATAAGGTTATAATATATAGTGATATGTAGTAATAAAAAAGTACTGATATATAGTGATAAGTAGTAAAACTACACATAATAAAAACAAAAATAGGTTTACGGCTCCCAAAATTCATACTAGAACTGTCCTCAAAGACCAGTGGCGCAGTGGATATAGTATTAAGTTAAATTCAGTTTTAAGTGATAGTCATCTGAAGGTTCAATCTTCGGTGCAGGTGATACAAAGAATTGTGAATTACTGAAGACTTCTGTCAGTCATGGCTGACGGAACAAGAGCATGCTACCCCCGTGTATTAAATAAAGGGTTTCGTTCGAAATTCTGTCCAGATTCCCGAGTTCGACAGAAATATTTCCGAGTTCAAAGAGATACACCTGAAGAAGGCTGATGAATGTATTTACGTATTGTTTTTATTGACAAAAAATATTACGAATAATGTTTTTAAGCAAGAATAATTCGCTTTAAAAAAATATTTATTTAATATTTTTTATGTTAATTTTTTTGGTGCTTCTTCGAAGACGCATAACTATTAAAGTATCAATACCATAAAAAAAACATTATTATATATTTACGAATCAGATTTAAATAAGCATCCTCACCAAAAAGTATGAAAAATGATCAAGTAGAATTTTAATTAAAAATAAACATCAGTTTCATTGTATTTTGAGGACTGTCATTGATTTATTACTTGTGAATACAACAAACTGAGTTATCTCCCCCTGAATTTCATGTTTTTTACTCTAAACAATGGCAGGACCCGAAAAAATGTAAAATGGCTACGTTTGCAAATGCCGATTGATGCTTCCTGAAAAATGGATTTTTGCTTTTAATTAAAGTTCTACTCAATAATTTTTCCTACTTTTTGGTGAGGATACTTATTTAAATCTGATGTGTAAGTCTATAATAATGTTTTTTTTATGGTATTGATACTTTAATAGTCACGCGTTTTTGTAAAAGCACCATTTTTTTTAAATTTATATAACACGTATCCAGTTATAAGATAAAAATCCTTTAGACTTATTTGAGATTTGAACTTGGGTATTGACATTGTAAAAACTACTGCCTTAGTAATGTGTACTCTTCCTATTCCTTTTTTGTGAACCAATCACGTTTCTATTTGCGTACGAACAGACAAACTCCTAAAACAGTATAACTTTTTAATTGTGTGTTCATAGATAAGGCTGGTCAAGTGGTCAGTTTCTGGGTTGTAGAATGGGGATGACTGAGAAAAATAACTGGACATCTAGGATTTCCAGTTGAAAGTAGATATCTTCCAGCAGATGGGCAGGGGAGGACAGTAAGAGAGTTGGTCCTCTGGACGTCTGAGAGTTAGTTTGTTTTTCTGAAGTTTGACAGGCAGTTGGTTTTCGGTGGCCCTTGGAAACAGTCTGTTTGTGTTTGGTTGGACTTATATTTTGATTTGGTCGAGCTAAGAATTCTCATTTGCAAGTCTGTTATTCAGTAGAGGAAAACGAGCATCATTGTAATCTCCAAAAGAACAAGCCGCGCGTGCGTGGTCCCCCTCTGTATGTGACTCGATGTGGCGAGTGTAAAATGCAATAAATTTGGGCAATTTGGGGCATTTTTGACCCCCCTTTGACCTCCTGGGCGTGCGAACCAGAATTTTTCTGAGGTCAGCGATACTTATTTTCTATTAGGAACAATTGCCTCCACATTTTGGCCAAGTTTCAGAGAAATTGAATGGATGGGTGAAAAGTTATGGGACAAAAAATGTCATTTTTTGCCATTTCGGGGCCTTTTGACCTGCTGGGGGGCTAACCAAATTTTTTTTCAAAAATCGGAGAACGTCACTTTCTAACCTGACCAAAGTTACAACTTCATACAAAATTTCAGAGAAATTCAATGGATGGTTGCGGAGAAAAATACGGACGGACTGACGGCGGACATGCCTCAAAACATAAGTCCCCCGATTTTATAAATCGGGGGACCAACAAAAGTTGCAATTTTATTTAGAGGGAGAATTCTTCTGTTGCAGCACTGACTGAGACTAGACTGACACTGCGACCGGTGTCGGATTCGAACAACGACTTTGGACTGGCACAACAAGCGGACAATCATGGCATGGGCAGTGAAAACACACAAAACTCGTTCATAGAATTATCATCTATGTTTATAAATAAAATTATACTTTCTAACAGGAAATCTAATACAGAAGAAACAATTGTGATCAGGAATGATGGATAATTCTTTTTCATAATTTTGTACTAAAACTGACATAAATTTATGTAAGTTTCTAATTGCGATTCAGTGATATTTCATTCTACTTTTTTGGATGAGTATGTTGTTTGTTATTTTTATCTTTGTTGTGTTGTTTTTTTTTTTATCAAATTTTAGCAATACAGAATTGATCAAACCTCAATTCATTTCATTTCAATGATCTCTTTTTTGTTACATTTAAAATGAATTATTTTATGTTATGGAAAGCAAGATATTTTAAAAGCTGACACTTTAAACTTAATCTGATATAGCAGGGGGCCTGGGGCATCAATCATATATATAGGATTTTGGTGGCAGCCATCTTGAATTTTATCATTTCAGGACAAATAAATCCTCTGATGTAATGAGAAATGGTTTTATCCGATTCCTTGACCATGTAAACCTAGGTATAGACACCAAATTCATGTTTCTCGGTTGAATAATTTCCGAGATATTGACATTATTAGATTTTGATGGTGGCCATCTTGAAAAATGGTGGGAATGTATGAAGACTCCATGTGATCTTTGTTCACTCGGATCAAATTGTTACTTAGACCTTAAGCTTCCACCTGGTACCAAAAACTAAACTTTTGCAAAAATTTGAAGTGAAAATGAAAATTAATATACAGATGTAAGGATAGACAGTAACTTCTATATATAAAGTTTTAAGTAGGTGTGTGTGTATGTTAGAGAAAGAAATACATAAAACCTGAACAAAAGAATGTCACTTGGATATCTGCAGACGTAAGGTTTAGAACGAAAAAGCTTCATTTTTATTGATGGACAAGTATAACTAAACATGAACAGGTAAAGTTAAAAAGTTATGTTTAAATAAAAGAGAGAGAGAGATGTGTTATCAGGTGGGTGCTATTGTCTTGCATCTCATGGGTAGTTGAGGATTAGCTGGCCGTTAACCTTTATCTGACCGATCAGAATGAGAGCATTGATTTTATCACACCTTGGCCTAAGGGTAAATAAATATTAAGCAAGAAGATGAAATACACAGGGAATAGAAAGAGAGGGGGTAATGGAGAGGTTTGGTTTACGGCATATCAACCATCTATTGGTTATTTAATGTAGAATAAAGTTGTCAAATGGAATCCTATAGGTAGGATAATTATTTTATATTCTTAGAAAACACTATTCCGAGAAAACATTACTACAAGAAGGAAATTTCATAGTAAGAGTGGGAAAATTACTCTTTGAAAGGATAATGTGGATTGGGGGCAAAAAATAGAAAGTGGAAAATTATTAATGTAATGGCGATTTTGATGTCATCAGAAAATCACATTGAAACACGAAAGGGCAAAATGTCAAAGTAATTCTTTATATATGAGAGAAATATATAATCTAGCACATATAGTCATCTCGTTAAACTCTTCTAGCACGTAAAGTCATCTCAATTGGAAATAATTTTATTCTTCGATCAAATTAATCATTGAAAATAATTGGAAAACAGGTGTCTCCGTTTTCGGGGGGGGGGGATACCCTTTGCATGGGGTTGCAGTCGGCGAATTCGTGGCCCCGTTGACAGGGCCAGTAAAGGCGAGAGTAGGTAAAGGAGAGAGTGGGGGTAAGGGGGAGAGTGGGGGTAAGGGAGAGAGTGGGGATGTAGGGAGAGAGGCTGTGTTTCTTTTATATCTTAACATTTAGTCCAGGTGGAAATATGAAAACAAAAAAGGAAAAAAAGACAGAAACGGTGTTCGCACAGTACATGTAACAAAACCCTAACAAGTCCACTTCTCCTAAAAATAGCTTGTTCTGATCCCGTCAACATTCCCCCCATGGATAAGAGTGACTCAGGCAAATGACAATGAACCCATCTTCCCACCAAAAGGAGGCAATGCATTTAAAGATGGCCTCCTGTGACCATTGCAGCTATTTCCAAGTATGAAATTTAGTTAAAAGAAATAATTTATTGAATTGTTGGCACAGCACGTGAATACCGAGTTTGAAAATTAATAATACTACTCAATAGCAAGTAAGGTTGTTTACATGCGAATCTGTATGAGCGTAGTTCCAAATAAACAGCTGCAACATTTATCATAACCATAGTAACCAGTAGTCGAACTGACACAAGCCAAGTCAAGGAGGCAAACATGAAAACGGAATTAGGGAATGCATTCTGTTATGCAGAGAATTTAAAAGGCTGTCGTCTGTTAGGATTTAAACTTGCATGTTTAACCACAGTATTTTTTTACGATTTGAAAATCGATACTTTATGAAGGTGGGAAAAATTAAATAAGTTAAATGTAACTTGCAGAAGCCAAAAATTAAAATGTTATTATGCAGGAAATATTATATAGAACATAGTGAAAAAAAAAGGATGGTTTATGTAAGAATAATTTAACCATGTAGTCATGAGCGATTGTGTTATTGACTCTGAAGGCCGCATTGTCGAAATATGTGAATTTTGCTAATCTGCCAATGTGTTATTCTGATATGACTAGAATATAGAATCTATGCATTCTGAATACCCACGAAAATCGATACTTTAAGAGGGAAATAGAAACTTAAATAAGTACTTTATTATACCCGGCATGACCTGTGTATCAATGGGTTTTTTTTTTTACATAAATCATTTAGTTCAAAAACTGTAATAGGAAGTGTAATAAAAAGAAATAAAGAGTAAAAAGTATGAATAATTTAACTGATAACAATTGTCTTATTGACTCTGAAGATTTTGTGTTTGCTGAATGTCAATCTGCTAATCGGTTCTTCTGTCAATTGAGAATGTAAAAAAAAGTCTTCATAGTGGGCAACGAAAACACCCACAAAAAAGTGTAGGCGAAAGGAGAATCCAGTATTTAGGTGGAAAATGTAGAGTAGTTAGCAGACAATAACAAGATCGCAAATATTAAATAATAATGGTGCTACAAAGATATGTGTCATATGAAAAAGACTTTCCAGTGAACGTGGGTGGCAGTGGTAGTAGATCTGAGAAAGTGTGAGAGTGAAAATTCCTCCTACTTCCTGTACGAATGACTATCTTAGGAAATGTCGAGTCGGATAAAATATAAAAATTATTGAAAGCAAACAAAACAAACACATTTTTCCGAAAACACATCAAGGATTGGCTGAATCAGTAGCGAAGCAAATTTGCATATGCACCTTTTGAATAGAGAGCTATACTGGTCAAGGAAATAGGGGAAAGAATCACTTAACTTTATTATAACGATAATGCACTTATATATAACAAATACTGATCCAACGGGTTAAGAATAATCTACTTTAATATTGAAATGTCATTTTCTTGATTAAAAACAATCTTAACACATACATTTTGGCCGATGTAATCTCCGACCTTCTTCAGGTGCATCTTATCAATCACGGGAATCGATACGGAATTTTGAACGGAACTCTTTCTTTAATCCACAGATGTAGCTTGTTCTTGTTCCATCACCCATGACTGGGTAGAAGTCTTAATTCGTCATTATATTCTCAGTATCGCCCGTACTGAAGATTGAACATTCAACCTCCAGAATACTGTCACTTGAAACTGATTATTACTTAGCACTTTTATCCATTGCACCACGGGTCTGTGCATATTAAATATAGGGTTCTGTTCAAAATTCCGTACAGATTCCAGAGTTCGACAAGACGCACCTGAAGAAGGTCAGAGGTTACATACAAGATAAGAACAGTAGTCTGAATAATACAAATAAGCGTTTATACATTAGGCAATTACCCAACTTCGTGCATATAAGAAGAAAAAAAAGCTGTTGTTGGCCATTTTGACTTTCAAAAATAGTTTACTTATTTCACACTTATATAAGAAAAGCAGATGGAATGCACGGGTTGTCCCTGTTGACCTTAACCGAAATGAAGGTCAATCGTAACCTCTTGTTGGGAAATCGTAAACATAACGACCCTAATACTTAAAATGCCAACTCTAGTTTGGGTGTTTATCAACAACAAGAATGAAAGAGAGTGAAAAAATAAAAGAAGCGGATTTTTTTTATGGAAAACTAACTACCTACTTTGTTGAACGAACAAAGAGAGCGAGACAGAACGTCACTTCTAACACATCATCAACGACGTGATGCACTCACTGGACCTGTCTGGCGTTGCCAGGAAGTTTTTTTACTTTTAGTTTGGTTTTGATTCTTTCCTTTTTAACCCAATTATTTTTTTTTCAATAAGATTCTGAAAGTTAAATTTAATTATTACATTTAATCAATTGTTGTTATGGTAAGGTTCTAACCTCTATTTATAAAATTATTTGGATCTGAACAATTTTCAAAACTTCCAATCTTTTATTAATACATGAGAGATTGCGAAGAATTTTAAAACCAGGAAAAATTACTTTCTATTCAACAGTTTAGATGCTTCCAAATTCTGAAGGGCCACAAATACATTTTTTTTTTAAATTATTAACAAAAAAATTAAAATGGCTGACTTGTTTACAAAGAAACCAAAATGCATTCTGGTGGATTTAATTACATTATTTTTATATATATATATATATATATATATATATATATATATATATATATATATATATATATAATAAAGAGGAATTAGAATAAATATGAAACTAAAAGTGAGCTTTTAGTAAATAGAACCTATAGTGAAATGGTTTAAGCTCAATATACGAGATAGAGCAATTATAAAGATAGATGAACGAAGAGTGATAAACATGTACGAACGTCCAGATTTATTTCAAACTTCGATTGTTCAGTGCAAGGTATATTCTGTAATAAAATTATGTTTATTATTCTTTCCTTAAGCCAAGGCTTTTCAAAGATCGAAATCTTATCATCAGAGGAATTATACAGATAGATAAGTTGGCAGTATGAAAACTAAAATTCAACATTTGAAAAAATATATTATTAAGAAGATGGAGGGTATATATATATATATATATATATATATATATATATATATAAAGGACTTTTTTTGTTTTCAATAAATATTTGATTAATAGTACATAAATAAAATAACGTTGAACTTACATAGAGATGAGAAATGCACACACCAGAAATGATCAGACAATTTTATTAATATAAAGATATAATATCAAGCAGAGATGGGAAACCTTGAGACGGATCTATTTTTTTTTTTGTATTAACGATCCTGCCGATTCCCCATCTCTGATATGAAAGGTTTTTATTAAAATACAAATGTGTTTAAAAACTGATTATTTAGAAAAGAAATCAGTATATGAACAATATTGTTAACATGCTGATTTCTTGACAAATCGATAAAGATCCTATCAAAATGTTATCCATATATTAATAACACTGTTACTACCTACATGCAGTAAATCTAACAAAGTCAGCTTGTTGTATTTTCAAAGTCAGACCCAAATAGCAATCTGACTGACATACCGATATTTGATTTGATTTGGACTAAATTATTTTTTTGGTTTATTCTTTCCACTATGTTATTGGCAGTAATACATTTTATTTTGCATCAGTTTTTCTGAAAAAACTTATTTTGGCTAAGAAAACTTTTTAGAGTGGAGACATTTTCCCTTACTTACCTAAACAAATTAAAGAGAAGTTATTGTGTGCAATTATACTAAGTTCTATACCTTGTGTTCTTCATTGTGTTCTACATTAAATTATGCAACTTGAAGCATACATGTTTCTCGTCTCTACATTAATTACGCATTATTATTTGTTCTTTACTATTAATTGATTAGCGGCAAGTACTAAAACATTTTTTTAATTAATTACGTTCCTTCGTAAACACATCAGTCATTTTTTCTTTTACTCCTGGGCAACGCCAGGTAAGTAGAGCTAGTTAGTAATAAAGATTTAAAAAATGAATAAATATATCAATTTCTGTTTTTATTCGTTTTTTTTAAAGACAGGTGAAGCGCTTTTTAGCCTTGATGGGCAATCACCTAGAGATGGTGTCTTGATAAAAACACTGGTCCCCATCACCTCATTGGGCTGGTGCCAGGAAGGGCATCACGCCTATAAATTGTTTTGCCTCAGTTAACGAAATGACTTCCAAAGAAACCTGACCAGAGATAAGTTTGGAAGTCAATTTCTAAAAACTGTCCAACACATGCCAGCATTTAAAATGGATGTTAAACCGAATATGATGATGATGACTGACATTCAACTAACAAGCTCATGAGTTAAAGATTAAACCTGAAAGTTAATATAATCAGATCTTTCTTAGCTAAAAGGAAGATCCCGTCATTTTCAACTTGCCATGCATTTAAATAACATAACATGAACACTGGTGTGCCCCAGGGGTCAATACTTGGACCTATACTATTTCTAGATTCTTTATAAATGCACATCCTCGATAAAATTGCATCTGAGATGGGTGTATTTGCAGATACCATGCTCTATTCCCGGCACAGGGGAAATCGAATGCATAACATGCAGCACAATCGCGGAATCCTTGGAAAGTTACCTCCAGTCTGCAGTAGAAGAGGCCAAAAATGGATGATCATATTTAATGCTACCAAGACAAAGCTCCTTTCCTTTAAAAACTATAAGAAACTTTTTCAACAACTGTCATGGCCGATAGCACCCTTCCCAAGAGGCCAATGTTTGAACTCCTCACCTGACATTCTCAGGCTACATAAAGTGGGATAAGTACATAGAAGATACTGCCAAGTCTACTGCAAAGAAACTGGGCTCCCTCTACCGGTTTAGTAAAACTTTTCACACCTACCAATATCCTATATCTCTACAAAACCACCATTCGTTTATGCATGGAGTATTATTGCCACATTTGGACAGGGTACACCACCCACTTGTCCCCCCCCTCTTGGACAGGGTGCAAAAAAGAGTCTAACCTAATAGGGGGGTGTACTGTATAAAAAGCTCAAGCTCCATCGCTGCAATGTTACATCTGTGCTTGTTTTACAAGTACTTCCACAGAATATGCACTTGTGCCCTCTTCAATGTAAATGCTCCTGACCCAGACGACGAGCAGCAAAATTCCACCCCTTCACTCTAAATGCCGAAAGCTTCTTTCTTCGGACTGCTTGCCTTTGGAATTACCTTTCTGCTCCCGTTTTCCTCGACAGTACCAACATGCAGAAATTTAAATAATATGGACAAACATTTTGCTGTGTAGCCCCCCACCCAGGTTGCCCTCTATAAATCTGGCCCATATCACAGTAGCTACTTATGCTCCAGTAGCAAAATGCCTTGCTTGCGGTGAACTAAAGTTGTAAAACCACCATTAAATTATCTCAACCAAACTTTGTTCTAACAAGACTATCCATTTTTGTTTCAGTTTTTCTGAATGAGACGTTATCATTGATTTTCTTCAGTTAAATGTTCGAATCAACGTTTATATGTATATTTCTACATTTCGTCCGATGTGCCCTCCGACCTTATTCATGTGTACTGTTCATTTACAACGATGCATTTCCCATATGAAAATCGTATAAAAATTTCTTTGCTTGATTTTCTTTACATATTTTTTAATTTCTTACAAAAATTAAAAAAAAAAAATGAAACTTACAACATGAAAGCACCACAACAAATGATTTTGTTTTTAATATTAATTTTCATGCAAAAAAAAAATCTTTAAACTTTTGAAATTAAAATAGTAAACGAAATAGTTCTGTTTTCACATAAAATGTAAACAAATGTAAAAAAAAAAATTACAAGCAGCGAGATCATTTTCTGTTAAACTTACATTGCAAAAAGTCTGTGTCTTCTATGTTAAATCAGAAAAATTCATCTTGTATTCTCCTTTCTTATGCAGGTATAACTTTAATCTGACACTGATAAACTTTGTTAGATATTGGGTGAGTAGACCCACTAGTATGTAAAATGGTTAATTGAGAATAAGTAAAAGGTCATCCCAGGTCAACTTGATAAACCTGAGGTGAGGATTGCTAAACTGTGGGAATTAATAGAAACGTACATAATGTCACATGGCTCAAAGAGAAAGTGTGAGAGAGAAGAGGACAATTCATTTGGGAGATGTGTAAAATGAGATGGACTGACAAGATATGATTAAACAGTGATTATCGATCTCTTTCTCCTTCTTTCCCCCCCCCACCGCTTGTCAGTGATTTGGAACGAAGATCAAGTTGAATAAACCCTCTGTCTTCCATCAGTTTTGTCTCGACAGAGAACATGCAGCTACAGAAGTATGAATACAAATTGCGCCCTTTAATGTTTCTCTAATTATTACGGCAACTTGTTTTTGTTTTTATTTTGCAAGTATGACACATGGTTGAAACGCAAAAACTTTAAGGAATCTTTTATTAAAAGATTTTTTTTACTTGCAAATACTATTTAATTTTCCCTCTTTGGGGATTATCTTTTATTTTAATCGATAAGCCACTTATATGATTGCAATAAACAAACTGTAGACAGAGTAAACTTTACTTTAGAATAACTAACAATAATATAAAAAAATAACACTTAAAATAAAATAAAAAATTAAAAAATCAAGGAACAATTAGTTTGAGGTTAGCATGGATATTGTTTTATTATATAAAGTAACTTAGAACGTAAATCCATGCATTTAACCTGATGATTTCCTTCGGGAATGAAACACAAACGTTTCTGTATAGCTTACTGACCATAAGTATATTTTTATACAAATACACACACACACACACAAGCAAGACCCCAAGAAACTCCTGCTCCCACTCTTGAACCCCGTATTATGCTACATTTTCATTAATGGTCACAGACATCAGTGTTAAAATTATGCTTCCAATGGATAAACAGTGCATGTTAACATAACACTGGCTTTAGTTTGTAAATAAAAAGAAAAATAAAGAAAAAGTTGCATAAATAATATCTCCAAAAAAATATTATCCCTAAATAGAAATTAAAAAAAAAAAAAAAAACTCATCTTGGAAAATAATTGAACCCTTACATATTAGTGTAGTTATATAGAATTGTAAGCGACTATATGTAGCGTGTATTTGATGTGTGAATTTAGTATTTGTGAAGTTAAACGACTATAATCACTGTAATCCAGTATTGTAAAAGTATAGATTGTAAAGATCAAAATAAAATAAGGGTTTAATAAAAATTTTAATTAAGTTTGTAAAACATTTTTGGAAATCATGCTATTACATAAATATATGTGAGAAATTTTAAAAGGGGATTGATGAAAAACGGATATAAAAGTATTAAAAAATACTTCTTTCTTCAAAAGTCATATTTGGGCTGGTGAATCTCTGCCCCCATTTAAGGGTTCTTGATAAGATGCAGAAACATATCTATAATTTGATTGGCCACACCCTTTCTTCCCCTCTGCACCCTCTCTCTCACAGACGTGATGTTGCTAGTCTCAGTCTTTTCTATAAATATTATGGCATGTGTTCTTCAGAATTATGTGATCTATTCCTCGCTTCTTTTGTTCCAGCTCATTTGACCGTTGGTCTAGTTGTCTCCATCAATTCGCTGCTTTGATATCTCATTGTAATAAAGCTTCCTATTCCAGTAGCTTCTTTCTAGAAACTGCAGGCTTGTGGCACTCTCTTCCTGCTGATTGTTTTCTTCCTACCTATAACCTTAATCTTTTCAAGACTAAAACCAAAGCCAATAGGCATCTTCTATCTTTGCGATAATCATATTTCGTTTTGTTAGCTACTTACATCAAGTGGCTCCATGCCTTGTCTGGAGCGATTTCCATAAATTTTTTTTTTTCTTTTTTTTTTTAAATCTGAATGGAATTTGATTTCAGTTTTCCCATTTTTTCATAAATAGTGTTCCCATTTTCTTCTACAATATTTCATAATATAATATGTAAGATAAGTTTAGTTTGTCGAACTTACAGAAAATCTATTTTTTGGTTATTCAATACAAAAACAAAATATATATTCATGGTGTACACTTAATTGAACAAAAGTTGCTATTTTACCAGGGTAAATTGCAGGTGCATACCGTTCCCTAACAGTGTATTAGTACGAAAATGGTCACAATAGATCTTATTGGATTAAAACTCTGCATAGCCATCAAATCACACAGAGATACAAGTTGTGTATTGTTATCCAATAGGAAACCAGATTCCCTTTTTTTCTTTGTGGCATCATTTGCACAAAATAAAAAGAAAAAAAAGATATCAATTGCATTCATAACTGGTCGAGTTTCCACTTGAAATATATGCTTGTTTTGATCAATTTACAACAAATCTAGAATGACCATAATCCAAGATAATCACACATCCATACTTACATGTGCACAGAGTCAGAGGGGGGGGAGGGGGCAGCAGCACACTGGAGACTTTAACTTTTATTCTTGCCCACTTTAAAATGGTTAAAAATAATATAAACTCTTTTAATGGAAACAGGATATATATTATCAAGTTATTTCCCTGTTTAACAATATGTATTTACTCTAAAAGTTTTCTTAGCCTGAATAATTATTTTCATAAAAAGAGGAAAATATATTTGTGCCAATAACATAGTGAAAAGAGAAAACAAAAAAAATAGTCTTGTCTGGATCAAGTACTGATATGTCAGACGGATTGCTATTTGGGTCTGATTATGAAAATCCGGCAAAATAATTTTGTTATAGAAGATTGAATAAATGCAGAAAACTTCATAAGGTTTGGATAATTCTTTGAGTTTTAGTGATTTAATAAAATTTAACACACTGTAAAAAGAAAAAAAGTATAGTAGACCCCTAGTGGGGGAGCTCTGTACCATGAGCCCCTAGAACTAGCACCGGATAGACAAAGTTTAGACACAAAAAAAGAGGTACTTACCCTTCTTGAATGCAATTGCTAACATTCTTAGCCAATTTGGTGAGCAATTTGCTATAATTCTCTTCCACGTTACAGCTAGTAAAATAATCGAAAAGAAAAAACAAGTTAGAATCCATCATTTGTTTAAGAGACAAATAGAAGGAAAATATAGAGAAATATAATAACTAGCTGGTGTTTGTTACTTAAAACCAAAATTTTAAATAAGAAACATTTCATTCACAAGTTTCTTGTAAACACGAGACAAAACTTTTTCATTTATACATATAAATAGATAAATATTAACATTCTGGTAATTTGATATGAATTTATTTATCTTTTAAATAAGACCGTAAAGAAATAGAAAAAAAATTAATTTTTTTTTTTTACTTATAATTCAGAAACAGCAACTTGTTTAAAATCAAGTAAGTCCCCCTAAATGGAAATTTAAATACAAATGCAAAACGTTTATCTACGGGATAAAAATAATTATTGAATTTAAAAACCATAAAAAAGAAAATGTGGCGTTGCTAACATGTGAGAGAGAGCAAACGAGCATGAACTTCCTTTTGCTCATTTCTTGTCAGTATATATTTCTTTCTAACCAGTGATCTTAATTTTATTTAAATTACCTCCCTTGAAACAAATATTTTAAGAAATGTTTTAGTGATTTGTTTTTTTATTAAATCACTTTTATTACTTACTATTAATATCAACAAAACTTGTCTAGATATATATATAGGAAATAGAACAATAAAATTACAAATGAATAATATCAAACATGAATTTATTATGACCTGTTTAAAAAAATAGTTATGTAAATTCAGTATTCAAATAGCTGTCTTTGGTTCTTTCATCTGTACTATATATACAGTATTTCAAAATATGTTTTATTGTTGATTTAAATAACAGTGAACAGCTTTCATAAATGAAAAATCTTTTGCATTTATTCATTTAGATTATTCATATATTATATTGTGTTGAGAACTAAGTTTTTGCCATTGGAGAAGAATAGATTTAAAAATTTGGCAACTTTTTTTTTTTACTATCAAATCACCGCTTATTCAAGATAAGGGTTATTGAGTTTGATAGGTATAGACGGTGAAACACCGAGGGGATTAGTAACGATGGTTGTAACTGGTCAGACAGTGACTATTTAAGAGGATGGCTTAACAAGAATTTGTTTACATTGGACTTGAAAACGGCAATGTTATAGTCAGCCGAGAAGCAACCCCGTGGTACTGTGTTTCACATACAGGCAGTTTTAGGAAAGAAACTTTGCTCATGGCTGTTCCGCTTAGTTCTAGGTACACAGAGGGAGAAAGGGAATTTATTGACAGTGGTTGTAGCTAGAAGAGTTTTTGTTATGAATGTTTTACAGGAGGGGACCATAGATTGAAACTCAGTCGAGCACCTGCCATGAAAATAATGATAGAGCAGCGAAAGACTAACAATGTCTCTTCTGTGAGAAAGAGGCTGAAGGGTGGATAAGAGAACATCATCTACTAGATTTCAAAGTTGGTTTTGTACTCTGTCAAGGCAGGAAAGGTTGCTCTGAGCGGCACCTCCCCAGATGTGGCAACAGTACTCCATCTTAGGATGTATTTTACTCATATACAGGTGAAGAATTGCGTCAGAAGTGAGATATACTTTAGAGCGGCAGAATGGTCTATTTTTCCAGCGATCTTGGCAACATATTTTATGTAAGTCTTCCATTTCAAGTCTGGAGTGATGGTCAGTCCTAGAAGTTTATCAAAGCAGGGGGCTTCCTCAAGATGAGAGCCATTCATTACAATTGGGGCAAAGTGAGGATCAGAGCATTGGTGGTGATTGTGTTTTAAAATTTTAGATCTAGTTTTTCAAATAATTCATTTTTAAATCATTTTGCAACCTACTGTTTGTTTTGGGGTTTTTTTTTTAGTTAATTTCTGTTTATTTTCAGATGATTAAAATTGAATGTCAAATTTTAAAAAAATTAACATTTTCAACACACCATTTTTTCATTTGCTTTTTGATTTCTACCAACTGAAAATTGAAAATCTTGCTGAACCTTGGGAAGCAGTTATAAGCCACAATTAATTAATTGTTCCTATTTACTTGACTCTCCACAAGGGCAGAGTTAGGTCAGTTTTTAATCTGGGGAAAATCCAGCACTCTGGATTGGAAAAAAAATTGAAATTGCCTCAGTCTAGAAGTATTTCTCCTTCACTGAGATATGACAGAAAAGACTGAGTGCAGCATCAGAACAGATACTATACTTTGCTCCTAGCCAAAATGCCATAAACATTTTAAATTTAAAAAACGGTGGGAACTTAGTTACCAACACAATATAACTAATATATTAATGTCTATATATAATACATAAATATTATATCAAATGTCAAAAAAGTGTACATTAAAAAAAAAACAAGTTACAAGCTATCTTTTGTTCATGAGACAATGGAAATAGAAATGTGTGCATATGCATAAACATCAGATATTGAAAAAGGCTAAAAAGTTTGTTTTAAGAAATAAATAAAAAGTTAGTGATAAAAAATTACGTACACATTGCATTGTTAATCAATATTAACTAGAGTTTTTAATCTTTCGATCTATGTTGAAAAGATATTCGTAGATGCATAGAGTTAATAAAAATACTGAAGCAACCATTTAAACTTTATTACTGGTATTATTACAAAATATGAGATGTCCTTAAATAGAGGACAGTGGAATAATGAGGTGTTATATATTTCCTGTTGTACCAAACAAATGATCCCAAATTGTATAGAATACTTCAACTCAAGATTATATATACATCTTTATAAAGTTAGGTAGGTTTACATATTTGTATGTACAGGATTCACTCCTAAACTAATTAACTGATCATTATGAATTTTGGAACACAGCTGCTAGGCATTAGCATTATTAATGTTGACTATATTTAGTTTAATTTAGTTTTATACAAAGGGGGTAAAAAGCAGCTGGAAGCCCTTCATGAAAATACCTCAGATTCTTGTGAAATTTTTACAACAAGTATCATGGCCTCCGTTCAGTCTTGAGAGACAATGGATATCACCCTGTAAGGGTGCTTGCACGTGTAAGTGTGAAGCAAGGGTGCACAAGCCTCAACCACACCTCTCCTGAATCGGCACTGCTTGATTCTAGTAGCAAAGACCAAGACGACTTGAAACAATGCCGAGATAAGCAGAGAGCACATACAGCACCTGGTATTCCCAAATGGTCACCCATTTTAGTACTGATCAGGCTGAACGTCACTTAACTTTGGTGGTCTAACGGGAACCAGTGTGTCAACGTGATTACGCCATATATTAGACATCAATAAATTAAAATCCCTAAATTTCAGTTTCTCTGGAGTATTTTAAAGGTTTTTTTACCAGGCATAATATGAGCACAACCTCCCATTTGAAAATTCTAATATTTCAGATTTGCATTGAATTTGATTCATAGTCATTAGACACCAATTAACCAAGATTCCCTGAATTTCAATTTATTTTTTAGACCCCGTCAATTTAAAATTTCAGACATTTTCTAGAATCAAAATCATGTTGATGACTTTGCAAACAAAAGTATAATTTGAAGACATAAAAAAGAAAATCATTTAGTTTCGGTATTAACTTCTTTATTTTTGTATATTGAGACAAGAGTATAAATGTTAATAATTGAAGTTAAATATTAGTGTATTACTAATTCAAGAATGTATTAATTTAGGTGAATATCTTAAAGTCGGTACCATGACTTATACAATTCGTCACTTTGCTTTTCCCTAGGAGATAAATTATAGCATCATTTAGTAGACGAGAGAGAATCCAATCTGTCTGGTTTCAAGTATTCTTAGTTTTGTGTTTCTTTTTTCTACTTACCTAGTGTTTTTATTAAAATACATTTCTAGCAGAATTGAGCCGAAGGGAGATGAAGCATCACAATTCCCTCAGTCTTCACTTTCTAAACTCTCTTGTGTCCCCAAAGCATAGCTGTTGATAGTCTGTGTCTATCTTTCTCACCCATCAACTTGATTTTCAGGAAACTAGGAGCATCTCTCAGTCCATTCACCTCAGAAACAGATGTTGATGAGTGACATGCAACTGGTTGGTTCTATCAAGTCGATCCCAATCAGCTATCCAACCTCTGTCAAGCATTGCCATTGCTGCACCTTTGTTTCATGCTTCGCTTGATCTTTCTACACAAGAAAATCTTTCTTATCTCGATTTTAGTCATAGTTTATAACAATTTGGTTCAAACCAAACGATACCATATTAGTTAAATTTAACTTTTAAAAAATCCTATTCTATAAAAACAAAAATTTGATGAAACAAAATCCACTCATAATATAAGGGGCATTTTTGGTGTCTGCGTTTATCCATCAGTCAGTCACAATTTTTTTAAGAAATATCTTAACTTCTTTTAGAAATGGAAAATATTGCATTAATACTAAATAATAAATTTGTAACAAATAAAGCGGATGCCATGACCAGAAACCGAAACCTTGAGATCATCAGTTTGAAGTTTTACCAACTGAGCTATTTGCACTTTCTTAAAAGATCTTTTTAGATCTTAAAACATTACCTTAACAAAATAATTATAGCTTTGATGTGACATCATAGATTTACATCATGTTTCAAAACATGAATTCAAACAGAAGCGATCATAAAAATAAATAAATGAATGGTTAAACATTATCAATAGCGTTGGAAATTCTTTTAATAGTCTAAAACAATTTATTTTGCTTCAACTACATATTGACGTTAAAAACTATTTAATATATAATATATACTAGAATTTGGGCCTATATTATATATATATATATATATATATATATATATATATACACTAGACAAACTGTTTAGGCCCGGAGGGTCTAGTCAGCGTAGTTATAAAAGAAGCTATTTATGGGAGTCAAAGACATCGTATCAGTCTTAAAGCAAACTGATTTGTTGAACCAAACATATTCAGTCATTGAATTATCTTTCCTAAAATGTAATTATTTTCTTACAAGAAATTAAGTAAAAAGACAGGGAGGTGCATGTTTTTGGCTTTATCTTCAAGTAAATTATAGAATAAGAAAAAATCATTATCATTTTCCACTCACTTGCATGTCTGACCTCAGATACTGTTGATAATAGAACAACACTGATAGACTATGCGTTAATTAAGAGAGATAAGTTTTGCATGCCAACTTATTAAGACGTTAAGTGATTTTTTTATTACTATTTTATGTTATTGTTATTTTTTTTAATGCCCAAATATATAAGTTTATTATTACTGCCTCCCTCTAATGTATGTCAAAGCTTAATCATTAAAATAAAAACAAAAATCAACATGGTTACCCATTTCTCCAATATCACTGGTTTGGAAGTGGATTATCATTATCGCTTATTATTCCGGAAGTGGGTGAAAATTTGGGATAAGGCTGATTTTGATGCATATGTAATAAATATCAAAAGTTAGCCTGTTTTTTTGTGGGTTTTTTTCCTCAATGTTTGATTTATTTGTTCGAAAAATGTAACATTTCTCTGTCATTTTTGATGAAACGGATACTCTAGTATTAAAAAAAAAAAAAAGACTGAAATTCGTCCAAAATAATCAATAATGAAAAATATACAAATAAGAAATAATTTTTTTCTATTTCTATATATTTACACACACAAAAAAAAGGTTTTTAAAATGCAGATTGTTAATAACAAGAGGAAGATCATCCTATTCTGTTTAACGCCCGTTTTACATGCTGACATATATTGGACAGCTTTTAGAAATCGACTTCCAAACTAACATATTCCTCTGGCTAGGTATTTATTTATCCTTTTTCTCTCAAGTCCATCCTTATCACTTTCTCCAATGTTTTCCTTGGCCGTCTTCTGAACTGAACCTGCTACCTCAACTGTTCTATATCTAAATAAAGAACTCTCATTCATCAAAATAATAGAGTAAAAAGAAGTATTTATTTTAACGCACCATAAAGAGAGAGGGAAATATTTCTGTATTGTACCTACATTGCAAAATTGAAATTCCAAAACGTTCCAAAGTTCAACATTCCCAAGTTTGGAAAGATGCACCTGAAGGTCAGAGGTTACATCGGCCGAAATGTTGTGAATATACCAACCAAGATGAGAATAATAATCTAAATGATACAAAACTCTTTTATATTATTCAGACAACCGTTCTCATCTTGTATGTCATTCTCACTATGTTTAGGAATAATTTAGATGCGGATTGATAATTTATATTATTCCTAAACATATCAAATGTGTTAATAACATCCTAGATGAGAACAGTAGTCCGAATAATCCAAATACAAATTATCAATCCTCATCTCAAAAATTCTGAAACATAAAACTTAGTTTTTTCTTTTTCCATATCAAAAGTCATTAAGTAGAAACTTTCACTGAAATGATTACATCATTAGTGTAAGGAGTCGTTCAGAGTTGTCAGAAAAGTAGCTGTGATTATCTCAAAATGACGTTCTAATTTAAAGTGCATTGAACTATTTCAAGGTCTTACAAATAAAGAAAACCTCAAAACCATTATCAGACATATGAACATTAAGCAGGAAATTGGAATTAGAGTCAGCTTTTAAACAAATTCATTTCTATGCAGAAAAATATTTAGAAAAAAAATTAAAATTTTAAGTCATTGTTAATTATTAAAAGAAAATTGTAAATAAAAAAAATTTAATTTTAAATAAAAATTTAATAAAAAAATGTATTAATTACCTGATAAACTTGTGAGAAAAAAAGAGATTTTTTAAACTTATTTTTTGTCTCAAATATAAAAACTATTTACTTACAAGTAATTCAAATAGATACAGTATGAAATTCTATTAAGAAATTAATATTTATTTCATTTGATTTCTTTTTTAGTAAGATACAAATTTCAATCTAACAGTGGCTTTGTTGCGGTCGGTACATGGTACAATTGTGTCCTAGAAGATCCACCCTCCCAGGTTTTATTTTCTCTCTGAGAAGGGGTTAGTTTATTGTTAATCGTCTGAGGCGCCTCTACCAGGGAATACCAAAGGGGCTGGTCAGGCATTGTTTGTAGGCCAGAGTGCACTGGCTTCTCAAAACACTTAACCTTGTATTCAACCTTCTGGCAAGAAGGTAAATAATATGATTGACAAGTCTTCTATCAGGACTGGTTTCATGGTCAAAGGATCATTACAACTAAGCCAGAGTGCACTAGTAATACCTCACAATATCACTAAGCATTATTAATGCCATAGGAAAGACATACCAGTCCATCCGAAAACAAATGTTGCTCGATTCTGAAACATTCCTTCTATTTCTGCTGAAGACAATCCAATTGTATACAGACATGGATGTATGTTATAACCAAAGATCAAACATCTCATTATGTTTTAATAGATAGTCTCTTGGCCTTTTGGCTAGGAGCAAAGTGTAGTATCTTTTCTTTCTCGGTCAGTGAAAGAGAAATACTTCTAGACTAAGGCAATTTTTTATTGTTGTCCCAATCCAGAGTTCTTTTTTTTGGAGAGATGGATTTTCCTAACATTAAAAACCGACCTTGTGTCTAACTCTGCCCTCGTGGGGAGGCAAGTATATATGGACAGTCCCTTGATCATGAGGAGGAGTCTGAAATTATCAGATAACTTCATAAATGAATGTTTTAAATGGATCGTGCATTGTGGATAAATGACCTACTCTCTCCAACAGGTAAGCAATGTCTGTATAGGCGAACAGTGTGCCACGTGTAAAAAAGAAAAAAAAAGAAAATTAAAACGATTAATTTGTTTTTAAATATCAAGTTAATTAAAATCTGATACATACCTTTCTCGCAGAAATTCTATAAATTCCTTGCTTGCCGTCTGGCCCTGTTTCATGTTATGATACAGAACAAAAAAGCCATTGTTCTTCTCGCCCTAGAAAAGAAAAGTGAAACAGAGATTCAAAACCACAAGCCACAACTCACAAAAAAACAAAACATTGTTTGCCATTGTGCCCATCCAATTCTTACTCACATATTCCTTAACCCTTGCAACACCGTAACATTTACAGAACATCCATGTGTTCTTGTTTACAAATTTTTATCATCTTTCATCGGCCTTTTTGTCTAGCCGTTTTTAGATAAGAAATGGATGGAAGCCATACACACAATCATCACATTATTTTTTAAAAAGACAAGACAAGACAAGAAGCCACTTGATGTAAGGAGCTAAAAAAAAATGAAAGATGATTAATGCAAAGACAGGAGATGCCTATTGACATTAGTCTTGAAAAGACCAAGTCAGCAAGAAGAGAGTTCCTGCAGTTCTTGGAAAGAAGCTACTGGAATAGGAAGATATATTATAACGAGGTATCTGAATAGCAACTTGATGAAGACCACTAGACCAATGAGTCAAACAAGCTGGAACAAATGAAGCAGGGAATAAATCAGATAATTCTGAAGAACACATGCCATAATAGTAGTTTTTGTTTAATGTCAGTTTTACACGCTGGCATGCATTGAGTGACTTTTAAAAATCGACTTCCAAACTTATCTATTTCTGGCCAAGTCTTTACTTATTATTCCTCTTTCTCTCAAATCCATCCTTATCACTTCCTCCCATGTTTTCCTTGGCTTACCCCTGCTACCTCAACTGTTCTACACCTAACGCAAGCACTCTCATCCATTCTTTCAATGTGACAAAACAAAGTCTCGTTCTGCAAATATCTCCCTATACTGTCCAGATTTAATCTTCCTCTGAGGTCAACAGATCTAAGCCTGTCTTTAAGACTCACATTACACATCCATCGTATCATTCCCACATCATTTCTTGCTATACAACACATATCTTTAACTCTCACTGGCCAGGTGTAATTTTTTATACATCATCACACTGCATACACATTCCTGCTAATCTCCCCTTGGTCAACAGCGATAACACTCTGCTGGTTAGTAATGGCAGAAATTCCCTGAATAGCTGAATGCAGTTTTGTGGCATATCCAAGATGGTTTTAGCTTAAGTAGTTGATAGGGTTGGGAAATTAAGTAGACAGAAAAAAAAAGATACAAAAGGGTTGAGAAAGATGTATTTTGAGGTAGAGATGAACACCTTGTCCTAGGATGCCCACAGGAATTTAGTAGCGTGCTCGGGACAAATTCTATTTAACCCATAGATGGACCCCTGACAGGTACTACCTCTCTAGTTCTGAGGGTAAAAGCAATTAAGGAGTAATTCCATACTCCTTGTCCCCAAAGCTCCCAGATAGGGGCCCTCACCACCAAATGCACTTTAAGGTCATACCCAAAACTAACCATTAGTCTTTCCCTCTTAGACAAGGTGCAAAAAAGAGTCTCTAACCTAATAGGTCGTGCACTGTCTATCAAGCTTATGCTACTGTCACATCGTCGCATCCCTGTGTTTATTTTACAAGTACTTCCACGGAATGTGCTCCAACGAACTTACTGTACTTGTACCACCTCAAGGTAAATACCTCAGACCAATCCGACAAGCAGCAAAATCCCATCTCTTCACTGTAGAGGTTTCCAAAACTTTCTACTCTAGTAACTTCTTTCCTCAGACCACTTCCCTTTGAAATTCTTTCTCTTCTCCCTATTTCCCGACTCTACCAACATGCAGAAATTTAAATGCAATGTGAACTCAACTCCCCACTTAGGATGCCCCTTTTAGGTCTGACCCTCTAATTACAATAACTCTTCACATCTTCGTGCCAATATGTCTTGTTTGGGGAGAATAAAAGTAAACAACAACAAATATTTTTTAACTCAAATTAAGCATTGTTTATGAATTGAGAAACAAAATACAGTTTTTATATAAAAACAAATTTAATTTTGGGTAAATTACTTGAAAATTCATAATTTTTAAAACCTAATTGATATTTTTATTTAAATAATTCTGTAAAGTTAAATTAACTTTTATGTGTTTTTCAAACATTTGCTCACAATTCAGGATGAGAGGGGAGAGATGTTTGTGCATAAAATATTGTTGCTTTTACAGTGAACAAAGAATGTGTGGAGAATCTCAACATTCAAATGAAGCAACTTACGAATTAGGAAACAAAAAAAAAAAAATAAATGAATGGAAATACAGTATTTATTTAGAGAATCCATTACACTAGGGGCAAATGGAATTTAAATTTTGTTGGAAAAGGTTTGCAGTTTTCTTTTATGCTCAATCTCTTATGTTTCCGAAAGAAACAGCACATATGTTGGAGGATAATGGTCTCCTAAGTAGACCTAGTATAGAATTTAATAGAACATGAGAACTATTAATTATAAATAATAGAAAAGAAAAAAAAAATTCCATTTTTTTTTCTCCCTTCCCCCCTTTTCATGTCTTTGCTGCACAATTCTTTTTATTTTTCAAATAGTTACGCACATGCCCGTTGTGCAAATAACATTCAAGATGAGAACAGTACAATAATACAAATTCTCAATCCTTTAGTTTATTTTCCCCTCAAGAGCACAAACTTTATTCAGCACAGCATTTCAAGCAGTCCACACTAACATTCTATCTGTAAAGTTGGTGTTTAATTGAAACTATCTAAAATGACTAAAAGAAAACTTCAATAACGAAAAAGTTGCGAGTGAGGTCTGCCTCATACATTTATTTTAGCAGATCCTAGTGAAGGCAAGTAGTGTGGTGTTACATAACTTTGTTATGGCAATGTGTCATGAATTGACACCTGCACTAAACAAAGAAGAATGTGACAAGAGTAAAATTAGTGAAATACTCAGTTTGCTATGCTAGTTTCGTGTACTGTAAAATTTCTAACCTTGAGTGTGTGTGTGTGTGTGTGTGTGTGTGTGTGTGTGTGTGTGTGTGTGTGTGTGTGTGTGTGTGTGTGTTTCTCTCTCAAACAAAGAACATGTACTTTTGGCCTAATTTTGTAGTTTCTTTTGCCATTTCTCACAACACAGCCACACAGGTGAATGTGACCCAGTAGCATGCAGAGGTTTGGTGATGTCCAAGTTCAACTCCTTGAGTATATACTCTAAAGACTCAAGTATAAGTTCTAGTACTGAGAAATATTATGAGAAAGGGAGAGTTTGAATATGATTGAATGCCCCCCCCCCCCCAAAAAAAAATTGGATGCCTGCCACCCACTCTCTGCACACCATTCTCAGTACTCCATATTTTACTAACGTTGCGAGTCGCTTCGTTACAGAAATCTGAAGTTATGCTTCATATGATGATGTCAGCATAAGAACGCAGACATTTAAACAGGTCTTCTCATCTCTGATCTTGGTTATAGCTTCTAATACGGACATTTCCCAGGAGATTAAGAATGTTTATGCAACCCATATAAGGATTCTGGGATTCTTAGAGTTAAACATACAACAGATACAATTGAAAAAATTTATCAACCAAATATAAATAATTAGTTTTACCTCCATGACGTTAAATTAAAAAATGAATACGACTTAAACCCAAGACAATGTTTTCTTTTTTATTTTCACTACAAGTAGGAATTTTTTGGTAACCAAAACTGCTATAGACTATCTAAAAATCGATGAGAAAACTTCATGAAACTCGTTCATTAGACGCATTACTTGGCCTTCAAGCTAGGATCAAGGTGTGGTATCTGTTTTGTCATCAGCCAGAAGAGTAGAAATCCTTTCAAGACTAGGAGAATTTTTACTTTTCTCCTATCTCGTGCCTTTTTTTGAAGAGCTGGATATTCTCCGCTTCTCATTAAAAACCAACCTTGTATCTAATTTTACCCTCGTGGGGAGCAAATAAATAGGAACTGTACATCTCTTGAATAAAAGGAAGAAGTGTATCGGCTGCGTGTTCATTATGTCCGTTTTCTGTTGTGAAAGTAAAGAGTAGGTAGATAGTATGACAGAGATAAAAGTCCTAAGGACAAGGGGGAGGGACCTAAGAATGGAGTAAAATGTGCGAGGAAACATTTTCTTTTGGAAAAATAATCACATTTATTTTCAGTAAATAGCAAAAGAGCTGCTTCTCAAGGTATATCGCAGCCATTATCCTGTGACGATACATTACCATTGTATCCTCCAAGTAGATTGTGCCGCTTGAGTTAAAGATCCAAGAAGGAAGAACTTTAAGTATGTCAGTGATGTTAATAGACAATGGCAAAAGAAACTGAAATCGAGATGAATTTTTCAACCTGGGGTCCACAGCCCCAGTGTGTGTACATGTGTGAAGAAGTCAGTGCAAAAAACAACTTTTTTCCTAAACAATTCCAATCAGTTTCAACTAAATCAAACTCAGAGTGCACACATGTGGGAAAGATGCCAGGAAGTGAAAGTAGAAAATGGACCTTAGGTTTACTTTCGGCAGCCTCGTAACTCTCGCTTCCCTTATTTTGTCCTTTAGTACTCACATTTCATGAGTGATGTTTCTGACAAAGGGGGAAGAATTGCTGTTTTCTGGGTCGGAATATATCCATCTAATACTTATCATTGGTTAGTTTTTGACCTTGAAGTAGTATATTTTTTTAGTTCCTTACATCAAGTGGCTTTATGCTTTGTCTGGAGCGATTTCAATAAAAAAAAAAAAAGAAAAAAAGTTCTTTATTGGATGAAGTAAAAGTAATCTAACTCCCCTACTTCATAAATTGTTTAAAGTCTTAGTCTTCGTGGCAAAATTAACATTTTCAGTTTTCAGAGAGAACTGTCATAAGAGGGAAAATGAAGGCAAGGTGGAAGAGGAAAAACGAAAAACAGAAAAAGAAAAGGTGAGAGAGAGGAAGAGAGAAAAAGAAAGAAAATCCAGCCAAATAGCGACTAAAAAATAA
This sequence comes from Sepiola atlantica, assembly GCA_963556195.1. NCBI lineage: Eukaryota > Metazoa > Mollusca > Cephalopoda > Sepiida > Sepiolidae > Sepiola > Sepiola atlantica. Next base: position 173,310,802 of record OY744516.1, read on the forward strand.
GGTACGGCTCTAGCGATTTGCCAGAAATCAGTTTTTTTCTGAATTAAAAAAATAAGCGGATTTCAACCAAAAAGGGAAGAACTCACATCCATGATTTAAGCGTAATTTTGCTGAATAGCGGAAAACTGACATCCCTGGTATGTGAAGCTGGTTGGCGACATTTAGCTGGATAAATAAAGAATGAGGCATCTCCTAGCAGAGGTTGAGTGCAGGGAAATAGTAACTATTACTCTGACCAGGCCTAGAGGATTTGGGATTTTGAGAAGAAAATATCACCAAATCGATAGAGGACCAGAAAATGGCTGTGACTAAAAAATCAAAGTATCTAGTTATCTGAACACAAGCAGGAGGCTGATCACCTGATCAACTCCAATTGAGGTAATTGGACATGGGTATATGGTGTTGAAAGAACTGAAACACCTAATGATGCCAGCAACATCAATAGATGCACATATGCATCAGTAGATGTTTTTTCTTGAGTCTTTTTTTTTCTTAAAGAAACTTTAATATTCAGTTGAATGAAAAACTAAAAAAATGAAAGGGATGTAATTTTTAAGATTATAGTTACAACTTTTCACCCAGCAGAGGTGGGTGCTTCACCTAGTTTTTAATAATTCAATCACTACATTCATTATAAAGATTTTGAAGTAGTCATTGAGAATTCAGACAAGCCTTTTCAAAATCTGTATCAGGAAATCTCATCCAACCAAACCCAAAATCAGGAAAGTGCAGTTATAAATTATCCAACATATATTCTTTATGGCATGATATACAAAGGTTTTAATGTTAATACTAATCAATAATATAGCCATGCACTTGAGACAGATTTTCAATCAGATATATTTCAAGTTTATGTTAACCCTGTTTGTGGGAGAAGGGGGGGGGGGCAAAATGATTGTCCAAATGCATGCGATTGCAATCAATAGAATCAACCATATCGAGTTCAAATCCTACTGAACCCAATAGGCATCACAAACCAGCCTAGGTTTAGAGTGCAAAAATGGGTAAACATAGTGAAATTTTCTTCAATTTTAATTTGCGATGTCTCATTTATTTTGAAAATCATCTTTTCTCTTTATGAATGTACAATTTATACTCTTGCATCATTAATAGATTTTATTTTATTTTTCAGGTTACTTCAAGTACAGTTACTATTTTCAATGACAGGCGATTTACTTTTTTCAATGTTGATGTTTTTCAACTTAATGCGCACAATATTGTTTGTCTCTATGTATATAAAAACAGTGGCATCTTGAAGGAAAAAGGCCACTCGTCAATATGGTAGGCTTAATATAAGGTTTTAAATTGCCTTTCACAAAAGAAACCCAAATTAAAAAATTGTGTTTTTGTCTGTTTTTATATGGTCCAAATCTAATTTTTTATTATTGATTTACTATTAAAAAATCTAGCTTGATCTCAAATGTGCTATGAATCATATTATGAAGATTCAATGTGTTAGCTGTTTAAATGAATCTTATATGAACAGTCAAAGTTGAATTTGTACATTTTTTGTCCAATGTTTAGGCTGGTTTGATTTAATAATTATTGTTTCCATTATGATTAATTTTCATTTACCACAAGATGAGATTACATTTGTAAGGATTTTTCACTTGTTTGACGGCTGCATTTTTATTTATACACTGAAAATAGGCTTCTGGATCAATACAAGATGGCAAATTTTCTAATGTCCGACAAACTTTGAATGTTCATAATTCGGTAGCTAATTGAGTTACCAAAATAAATTTGCTACCATTGTTTATGTTTTGCAAAGATCTATATGTATACAGTAAAAGATTTGATATAATGAAAATAAAATGTTAGTTTGCTGTATGTACAGACACATATATAAATTAGATGATGCTGAAAAAAGAGAGCCACTCTTTCTCTAAAATGCTCACAGAGACATTAAGAAATATTAGAGTAGTTGACTCAAAAACCCAGACCAGACTCCTACAAAAATTGTTGACCTCAGACTCCCCAACAACTATACAAACAATCTCTACATATAAAAGTCAATGTTTGTTTGTTTGTGTGTGGGTGCGTGTGTGTGCTACAGAAATCGATATGTTAACCGTTAAAATATTCAAATAACTTTCAATAAGGGTTTAATTTTTCAAGAAATCTAAAGACACCATTGAACTTTTCCTTCGATTCCATCTGGGGTCACTAGAAGCAATTATTAGTTAGGTCCATAAAATAACTGAAATATATTAGAACGTAAAAAAAGGAAATTCTTTTTTTTTTAAATAGATTTTCTTAATTTTATAAAACAAAAATAAAATTAAACAAAGAATATGTCAGTGAAGAATGTATTTAAAAAAGGTTTCAACATTTAAATAATTATTTTTATTATCCATAAGGACCCGTGGCACAACAGACATAAGTGTTAAGTATAATCAGTTCTAAGTGACAGACTTCTGGAGGTTGAAGGTTCAATCCTCATACGGGCGATACTAAAGTTCTAGCAATTTTCTTATACAAAAAAAAGTTGAATTACAAAACAGCGGAGAACTTGCATCCCTGTTTGAAACATCTTTCCTTAAAATCATTACTCTCTCTCTCTCTTTCTCTCTCTCATTGTATGCTAAACAGAACATTTGAAAGAAAACTAAAATAGACGACCTATTAAATAAAGCACATTTTATTAGTATAGGATTTCTTTGTTACAATAAACCAAAAATCCATTGACACTCAGCATGTAACAATAGTCAGGTCACATCTTGATACTATCATTATGATAGACTGTTTACGATACGATTTGTATCATTATACACTCAATAGAAATACAAACTGATTTTGTTAATCAAAGAGAAGATTGTTTGCCTGTTCTCTATAAAAAAGAATATGCCTATAACTGTACCCCACCTCTCAGCTAAGTGAGTGACATCACCAATTTGGATATTCCTGAGTTCGGTTGGTCACCCAGTACTGTTCGGGAAAAGTTGCAGCTCTGATGAAGGCCACAGATGCAAAAAAGTCTGGTCCAGCGATTACCATACTCCCACGTTGTGATTGATTGATCAGAGGGTAATTATCCGGATTGGATCAACAACTTAGTACAGCTGCGAAGCAAAGGGTCATTTCAAGCAGAACAAGTGAAATAACAGACAGAAAATAAAGTCTTCAACAACTCGTATGTTGGATTTTTTTAGAAGAATTATTTGGTAAAGAGAATAGTAAGCAAAAGAAAACTTGTATAAATTTCAAGTCAAGAACTCTGTTTTGGGGACCGACACTCTAATTGTTAATGGCAGATTTTTCGTTAGTTTGGCGAGCTTGTCTAAGTCAGGGGAGGGTTCGTCCCAGAGCGATGTGGATTCAGTCGGCGAGCAAGAACGAGTCTCCTCCAACTATGCGTCTAAGACCGGCAAAGCCTTAACATCAGGTCTGGGAGAAGGGGAGGTCTGCCTCACACCGACATGGACTCCGGTGGCGAGCAAAAGCAAATCACTGAAACCTGCCACACGTCGACTTATATTGAGATTGGTTGTGCGTGGCCCCAATCCTCTCCTAACAGCACTCAGTCAGCAAACAAAGAAAAGAAATGTCTTCATCATTCTCTCTTTTCTGAGTAATTGGTATTCTCAATCGACCCCCTGCTCACTGATAACCGAGAGAATGTAATTCCACCAGTGGCCGTCGGTTCCCCCGACTCACATCCACTCTCTCTCCCAATAGAATTTAGTCAGAGAACAAAGAAAGAAAAGAAGTGTGTCTCTCATTATTCCTCTTCCCTGCCATGGTTTAGGTTCTCAATCGCCCCCTACCCCCATCTCTGTCGTGTTCGGATTTCTCGGTCCGTAGCTAACCGAAAAAATGTAATTTCACTCCTGGCCGCAGGTTCCATTGACATGTGTCCACCGAAACCAACTCGCTGGCGGGCGCCTGGGGTGTCCCTAATCAGCACAATTCACACCTGTGCCATATCCAACCTCCCAGCCTAGAGGGAAAATAGCATTCCTCCCAGTGAGGCCAGACACAGCGGCGCCAACTCCACAATATTGGTGTTTGTTTATCAATTCTTATTTTTCCCGACCCATCTGGTCTATGCATTAATCTCTTCTTTGCTACAACAGTGACAATTTAAGCTGAAATTCTAAGCCAGCTCAGCGCCGTTGTCCACCCCCATCGGCTTTTGGTTTTAATGAAGACATCTATGCCTTTCCCTGTTAATTCACACTAGCATGATACCCTGATCGCCGGCCTTCGTAGACCCACTTATAATTCATACTAGTGTATATTTTGGCTCCATCTTCCATAGAGCCGCTCAACATTGTCACATAACAAATAGTGTTTACGGTAGTGAATCAGATGTAACTTTTCAAGATGAATTCTAATCGGATGCATAAAAGTTTCAAAATTATTTAACATATAAAGTTACCTTGTCGGACTTGTAAAGTCAGACCCAAATAGCCATTAAGCTGACAAATTAAACTTTGCTTCTGACAAGCCAATTTTCATTTGTTATTGTTGTACTTCGCTACCAGACAATCTGATTCGAAACATTTTTAAAGAATCACTGAAAAATCAAACTTCAACAAGAGGAATATAATGAGAGTTGTCTCCCTTACAACTAACATTTTATTTCTTTTTCTGTATAAGTTTAAAAAAATGTGCAAACAAATAAAGATTAAAAACTAAAATGACTTCACTGCATCCCGGGCAATGCCGGGTAGGTACAGCTCGTCTATTAACATTCTTTAGTTCCAAAAATTCAGTTGTGTACATTCTATTTTCACTCAATTTGCCCCAAAAAGAATATTAAAAAAGAAATTGCATTGAAATGTTTGGAAGTCTGTACTCTTGCACTTATTAACCTTTGGAACCTGAAATGCTGGCAATCCACGTGCTATTGTTTAGAAGGATGTTCGTGGCAACACAGCAACCAATCAATAGGCTTGTTTAATCAGGCAGAAACTATATATCACTAGATAAAAGGGCAAAAAAATGCCCCCAAAATGTATGACTACCGAACAGGTGCCTGGTACTTGATGAGATTCTCGAAGATGATAGGATAGTGAAGCAACTTTGAGCTCAAATCTGATGTCAAGAGTTATGTGAATGATTACGGCAGCGAGTCAGATGCACATGATACAGTGATACAAATCAGTCCGAATGTGGCTTTGGTGCTGTCGGGCTGAGGTATGGTTCTGTTCAGTTCTAGCAGATCCACTCTCCCAGGATTTACCTTCTCCCTGAGAAGGGGTTACTTTATTGCTAATTGCATGAGGCGCCCCTATCAAGCATTTTCTATAGGCCAGAGTGTGTTGGCTTTTCAAAACCACATCTGACAGTGTCTAACCTCCTGGCAAGGAGGTAAATAATATGATACTGTAAGGTCCACCATGGTCGTTGTGACAGAGGTAGAGAAAGGCTTTTAACACTTAATATAAATATTCCTGCACCCTGAAGAGAATACAAATGGTTTGAATGCTGTATAATTTAGTTCTAAACATCCCTGGCCAACCAAAATATATCCCAACTCATGAATGCAGAAAATGGCCCCCTAAATTTTATTTCTCTGTTTTGGGATCAACAACTTTGGGAACTTCTGGTAAAAGAAATAAACAGGACTGATTCCAATGTATAGGTTACAAAAACAAGATAACTATGCAGATAATCATAGTTACTGTGAATCAGATAAAGGTCTTTTGGGAGGTGCAGGGTGGCTAGAGAAGTGGTCATTCAGACGGCAGTGTTTTTGGCTTGACTCTATAGATGAGAATGGTCCCAATGTGAATAATATGTACAAATTAAGACCAATCTTTGGTAATCTTGAGGTTAACAGCAGAGAAATTTAAAATAAACGAAATATACAACAAATAACTTTTTTACCAAACGCATTAAAATTTTATTTTCTACTGTCCTGAAACTGTTTTAAAGTTTGTTTTTATTTAAAAATAAGTTGCAGTATCTTAAAGCTGAATGAAAAATGTAGACAGTCATATTTCATAATGGGTTTGAAAAAAATGACGGCCTACATTTTTCATCCAGATATTGCAACTTATTTTTAAATAAAAAAAAAACTTAAAAACTGTTTCAGAACGTTAAACGTATACAGGTTGGTAGAAAATTAAATTTGAATGTGTTTGGTAAAAGTTATTTGTTGTATATTTTGTTTATTTTCAATTTCTCTGCTATTAACTATACTACAAGATAACCTAATTTTCACTTACATTCTGTCAAAGTTTCAAAGGCATTTTGTATTCTTGGATACCTAATGTTGGGACGATTAATCGGAATCGGAAAAAATCAGAACTTTTTGGGGTATCGGAATGGGAAAAATTTTAGCCTAATTTCCGATTTTAAAAACGATTCTTTAAATATTTTTGTTGCTTAAAACTTAATTTTTCATTGCTAGTACTAATGATAAAATGACAAATATTTATTGGTTTTAAAGTACTAGTAAAACTAAAATCTATAGATCATAACAAATTTAGGCAAAAATACCACCAGAAGAAATGGCACAGTAAAATAGCACAGGAAAAATGGCACAAGTGGATAAATAGGAAAAATTGGCACAAGTAAAAAATAGGAAGATATGGCAAAAAAGAAAAATATAGATGAAAATCTCACGAGTTTATCAAATCACTATCTTGAATCAATTATGGGTAAAACATGTGAAGTAAAAATAGTTAATAGATCAACTCGTTTAATGTATAACCCCCCCCCCTCCCTCAAATGTATTTGCGAAAATATATGCACACATTACACGGGTTTTTACGATAATTAGAAAAAAAAACAACTCTATAATTAAATATTTAGAAATTTTAAAAGAATCGAAATCTGAATAAGTAATTGTATCGGAATTGGGAAAAATATTGGAATCGTCCCATCACTAATGATACCCGCAAAGAATCTGTTGTCCATCAAGCAGTACATCAAAGACAAGCAGATACATTGTGGCCTGAAGACAATTTTACTGACAGTAAGCATGGTTAGATTATAAATGCATGAGTGTACACAGGCAAGAGACAAGATGTTCTGGGTGTGGACAACCTTGAGGCTCAAAGGAAACTTAATTATACAGATGACCGAGGATTTTTCATAAGAGAATTATTCTGTGTTTACCAACCGATTTTATACGTCAGCTGAACTTGTTGAATATCTGTGGGATAAAGGCATAGGATTGTGTGGAACTTATTGCTACCAGAATATCCCTCGCTAATTGTCTCAAGAGAACAGGTTGATGGTTAAAAGGAAGTCGATGGTTTTATTCAACAGCAAAGTCACAATCATAGTCTGGATGGACAACGTCCCATATTTTTTTTGCTACTTCACTATCGTTATTTTCATGGTAGCTGCTCGACTGAGCTCCATCTCTGGTTCCCCCCTGTAAAACATTCACAGCAACAACTTGTCTAGTTACAGCCGCTGTAAAAAAAGTCCTTTCTTTCTCTGTGTACCTAAAATTAAAGTTTCTTTGCAAGAACTTTCCATCTGTGGAATACAATACCACACGGCTGCTTCCTAGCTGAATACAAAATGGTCGTTTTTAAGTCCAATGTTAACAAATTCTGGTCAAGCCGTCCACTTAAATAATCAAATTCTGACCCATCATTTCCAATCCTCTCAAGGTGTTGTTCATCACTAACAATCTCATTAACCTTTATCCTCGAGTGGGCTTTGATAAGCAGTGACTCATTATTAAAAAAAAAAAGTACCCCTTGCATCAATTCTCATGTATAATCCTGCTGAACATAGAAGAATGCCTATACAGTGTTGAAAGGCCATGAAATGTTACAATCAGGTCATGGGCAGAACTAACAGAAACGAGCAAATAACATGTTAATAAAAATGTTTCCACAATTACAAATGGCTTCGTCATTTGATGAAGATTTTCATATTGGTTGCATATGATGCTTATATTTTGGACGGATTTTACAAGTAACATTTCACGTTTTCATAGAACAGCTTTGCACCAAGTAAGGGTCACAACACAAGTGGGACGTCATCGGTTGTAAGAAGTCGCAACTGTTCGCTTACAGAACATTGGATTGCACGAGGTTGAACGTGGAGAGCATGCCATTACACACAATCACTGAGTTGTCTTGTAAGAGAAACACATGATGGCTAAGGCTTCTCACCCTGCTGCAGTGAACAAGGACCTACTAGTAAAACAGACCAAGACACAGATCAAACTGTTAGCATACCAAAATTGGAGGTAAATGAAGTAAGAAGCACAAGAATAAAGGTAGGACACTTATCTCATCACTGCCCAACATTAAATGAGGTTATAACATGGAGCAAGTTTTTAATATTTATTTGATCGATTATAGAAAAATTACATAATCTTGGTGTTTTCCTGCAGAAACTAAGGGTGGGGTGATGACTACACTTCAGGAGATTAAAATTCAAATAGTTAAAGGATCAAGAGTATCAACCCCAATATCAAATTCAAATAGTTAGAAGATTGAGAATGTCAACCCCAATAGTTTCTATAGTTTGTTAATTCCATGGAATGTGCTCGACTGAGCTCCAGTCTTTGGTTTCTCCTGATAAGACATTCACACCAAGAACTAATCTTATTACCACAACAAAATAAGGCTTTCCTTTCTCTCTTTATGTGCCTAGCGTCAGGAAGAATTTCCATGGACGGAGCTTATTTGCAAGAGCTTCCCATCTGTGGAACACATTGTCATGGGACTGCTTACTTGCGGCAGATTACAACTTGGTCTTCAGATCAAATGTCAACAAATTTTTGTCGTGGGCCACCATCAAAAGCAGTGTTCCTCATCTTTCAGCTACCAATCATTTACCTCTCATTAACCCTTATCCTCAAGTGGTGCTTGTCTTGATAAGTTGTGACCACAATAGTAAAAAAAAAAAAAAAAAATAGTATTAACCCCAATACGAGATCAAATTCAAGTAGTTAAATGATCAATAGTGTCAACCACAATATTATTTATTGATTTGTTTTGCGGCATATCAACCCTTTTGGGTTATTTAATGCCAACTCCATTTATTTTGGTTAAAAGTTTTTGTATTTGAGGTTCTTAATATTTTCAAATATTTGATAAATTCTATTTTGCATATAAATCATTTGTAGATTAATTTCTTTTGTATATTTTGTAAATAAACAGTCCACATTCTATAAAATAGGGGATTTGGTTTATAGATATTTGAGCATAAGCCCACTGTCTTTAAAAAGGAGACTATAAGTTCAACCCCGACGTCATCGAACAATTCCTTCATAGGGACATCATTGTGGTATCTTATATATATGGGGTGTGACAAATCGCGCACCATGGTGGCTCTATCTGCTTAACCACGAATTTGTGTGGTCAATATGGAGTCAGGAGAGAATGATCTCCTCCCTTTGTGATTTTCCTGACAGCCTGTTTTCATTCTTGCAGATAAGGTTGTATTGTCAATAATTTATTGGGAGGCTTTATTGCTCCAGCGAAACTACCATTTCTCGCAAATATTACTGTGGATGTTATCTTAATGTCTGCATATGGAATCTTAAATTTGTTGTGGAGTTTTGGCTGCTGTGTTAGCCTTATCATTTCCTTGGATTCCCATGTGACTTGGGATCCAACAAAGTATGATCTCTTTGGTGATCTACATAATTTAATGATCCAATTTTCTATTTTCCAATGTTGTTAAACTTTCTATTGGGGACGTTTGGAAGGCGTCAAGCACCAGTCACAGTCGTTGGTGGCGTACAGTTTCTAATGTTTTTAGGTATGATTTTCATGCTGGTCCACAGATGAAGTCCCCATAGTTTCCAATATGAGATCAAATTCAAATAGTTAAAGGATCCCTACAACTACACATCAATACAAGTTGCCAAATGTATCATTGTCATGTAGAATGTGTAGTCAAATTAAAATCGTAATAAGAAAAACTATATTTTATCAAAATCATCCAACACAAACAGAGTCTATCTTGTAATATTATTTTTTTCTATTTCCTTTTGACCCAGACAGTCTTAAGAGAAAGCTAAATGCTATTTCCTGTCAACCGACCTTCCCCCTACCTTAACACTCACTTGAGATGATGCATGGCCTGACTTTACATAAAATTGCATGTCACCTTTGCAAGATAATTCAAAAATCCCGCAAAATCATCCACATGTAGACACATGATCATCACTCATATATACTGAAAGAGAGCGCATATTACAGCCAGTGAATTAGAGTCTGCCAGCCGGGGACCGTCGCAATGACTAATGAAAAAGAAGGAGCGAAGAATACGGACAGGGATGAAGAAAAGACATCACTCATGCTTTGGTGTCAGGCAAAGCTGCCTAGAAATATCTTCTTTGTCGATACGAAACCGAAAGTTAACTCGGCATATCTTACTGTCATCACAAGAAATGGAATTCTAAAAAGGTTTTGAGATGAACTCCATCCACCACTAATCTGGTGCTGTTAGGAGCATTTTAAATCTATCACCGAGAAATGTGATTCTGATATCTTATATAAGGATTGTGACGTGCCAACAGTGACCCAGAACTCCAACCCATACCCATGTGTAGGATATCTGCTTGACTTGTATTTTGTTGCCTGCCTTGACTTTCTCATCACAAGAATATTGTGAATCTTGGATTCTTGAACTTTTCTACTTCGTTAGGGAGCATATCTTGTGCCACTCATCAATGTATGTAAGTTGTAACTAATTTTCTCTTTTGGATTATCTGGATATGACTTTGCTCGTCGTTAGATAACTCTAAGTATAATCCCATTCCCTTATAAAATTACTGTTCTTTTGTTATTTTGCTCCATGCATGTTTACCCCTTTTTAATCCTTATGTTAATAAATCTTGGTTTTAAAACTTGGTGTTGTGAGCTGTCTCTTTTTTGTGCATCTTGTTCCTTATTTCTATGTGATGTCTTGAACTGAAGAATCCACCCACTGCTCTGTTATTAATATCGGGACCTACGAACCAATTCCTGCATATTTTTTATCATTGTCACATGCACGCTGTCATGGTCCCGACGAAGGCTGTGCGTGACATCATGTATCCCTTCTCATCTTATGAAAACATTTTTTTCATTTCCTGTAGTCTACATACTTCTAAATCACCCCTTTCTCCCTAAACTAGCCATTATTATAACATTTCATTAATGTTCTTATCAAGATTTTTTTAATGTATCTAATAAATGTATGTATACTTTCGCTTTTCTTAATATTAATTTGTCAAAATTTACTTTTTCTCTTATTTCAAGAAACTTGAAATAATTAAAAATGAAAAAAAAGGGGGAACAGAAAATTATTTTCATGGGTTGTAATCAATATCAGCAGCAGTGGAAAGATCTACACATCCAATTGAGAGAAAATCTAGTTGACAATGCAGAAACCATAATTTAACCTGCATTATTATTTTTTTTTCAGCAAATAGAGATCCTCTGCTTTTAACGGGTTCTTTCAGACGCAAACTGCATTTATAAAATAGCATTTGAAGCAATCAGTTTTCGATCTAACCAACCGTTTCATGGGTCAGTCAATATCAATGCTTTTTAGTTTAAACATAAGTATATTACCAATTGTAAGTGCTCTCTCGCCATAAGCAATTCACCAGAGGAGACTATCATAATTGATGTTTCGGAATTTTTTACATGAGGATTGATAATTTGGGTTATTTGGACCTGTAGTGTAATGGATATAAGTGCTAAGTAATAATCAGTTCTAAGTGACAGTCTTCTGGAGGTTGAAGGTTCAATCCTCAGTGGAGGCAATATCATGAATACAATTAGGAATTACTTAAGACTTCTACCCGGTCATGGCTGATGGAACAAGAACAAGCTACCCTCGTGGATTAAATAAAGGGTTCTGTTTGAAATTCTATACAGATTTCAAAGTTTGACAGAAAGATTCCAGAGTTCAACAAGATGCATTTGAAGAAGGTCGGAAGTTACATCAGACGAAACGTTGTGAGAATAACATGTAAAATGAGGACAGTAGTCCAAATAATACGTGCTAAATTTAGACAAATTTTGGTGCTTCTTTAGTTTTGCTACGACATGAAAATATTTAAAGAAATGTATAAACTTTGTTATGTACTTACGTGTTAGCTGAAAATAAGATCGTACAGAAAAATAACACAAATTCATCAAGTATTTATTAAATTATAAGAAAAAGAAAAAAAAACGATCTTATATATCGCTAGACATTTTTTACCCAGTTCAGCTTACTGATTAGGCAAGGAAGATAACTAAAATATTTTACCGGAAAAACTCCAAATTTAACAAAAATGGCGACCGATAGATAAAATCATTTTTTATTTTTTATTTAATAAATACTGGATGAATTTGCTTAATATTTGGTGTACAGTCTCTTTTCACCTACCATGTAAGTACATAACAAAGTTAATACATTTCTTTAGCTATTTTCTTTTTAAGAGAAGCCTAACAACATGTCGTAGCGAAACTAAAGAAGCACCCAAATTTTTGCAGCTATTTTCATACCTCACCCAAAGATATTATTATCTAAGCAACAGTAACAGGTCTGCCAAGGTTTTAACTTAACTAGTTGATTCCACAAGGTTCTTTTATTTCTCTCCAGAAGTTTCTTGAAATGAAATAGTAATTAGAATTAAGACTCCTAACACGTATCTTTCTTAAGAGTACTATTACACACCAAGAATCTTGTTTACAACAATATTGCAGCGACATATCTAAAATGACGGAAAAAAAACTTTATCCTTCACTAGTGTTCGCACTAATATCCAGATTCATAAAAAATAAGATCAGAATCAGTGAAGTTAAAAAATATACATAATAAATATATATAAGAAAGAAAACGTTTCAAACTGGTAAGTTTAAAAATAGAAAAAAAAAAGGAAAGAAAAAAACTTATGAATTATTACAATCAAATGATATTAATTACTACAATGCACAGATCTTGCAATAAAAAGGATAAGATTAGTCTAGTCGAATTCAAATGTCATTTTAATTAATTTAATGGTCTCAAATCCACGGTTGACCTTTTCTTTCATTGTAATAATATAATCACCTTAAGTCTAATGTTAAGGAGTTAAACAATAACTAAAAACAATTGTTTTCAACTCTCGTTGAAAATGAAAAATTGTCTTAAAAATGAATTATAATTAATAATTAATGTACATGAAGAAAAAAGATAGATCGTGGATTTGAGACCATTTTTCGATTGTATAGGTTTTAGCATCCCAAATTGACATTTCAATTTGGTACTGTGTTACTACAAGAGATGCTAAAATATTTTAAATCGATTAATATATTCTTGTGTATGTTTAAAGTCTTCAATTTTTTTCTTGGTAAACATCAAACTGATGAATGTATTTTACTAGACTATTTGTGACCCATCGAGTCACAACCATTTTGATTTTATTCAAAAATTCATAAACTGATATATCTTAAGAAATTTTTATTGTTGTTATAAAGCTCTGAACAGATATCAAGCACTATTTTTGTACAAGATGTACTTTTTGTTTGGTTGTTTTGTTTTATGGCATATCAACCCTTTTCGGTTTATTTAATGCTGAAGCTGGTCATTTTAGTAAAAGTTTTTATGCTTCAAGTTTTTTATATCTTCAAATATTTATTCATGGTGTTTAGTTTGTTTTGCAGAGAAAAATTGTTTTTGGCTTTGCAGAACATGATTGAGTTTTGCAAAGTGAAATGAAAAAAACAACATATGCTGTATTCGTACGGCTATGTTCCCATTCAGAAAAGTTGATTTTCATGTTATTAAGATATATATACACACACATTAAACTCTCAACAATAAAATTTGTATGCTAACACATCACTCAATAAGTCCCAGGCCTGACATATAGATGGTGCCAAAAACAAAAAATATTTTTGTATAAATAAAAAATTCCATATGATTTTTATAAAGTACCACCCTTAAAATGGCACCTGTCAAAATTTGAACCCAATCAAATTATTAGTTTTTAAATTACAGTTAAGTATAGCTACTGTTTCATATTTTCAAAACAATGGAAAAATTTGAATTTAGTGTGTTGATAAAGGATTGCTTTCTGACGGGAAAAAATACAGTTCAAGCAAAGCAATGGTTTGATAAGCGTTATTCAGACTCTACTCCATCAGAACCAACGGTTAAGAGGTGGTATGCTAACTTTAAAATGCGATCGTACAGACACAAATAATGCTGAACGCCCAGGTCACCCAAATTCATCAGTTGTTCCAGAAAACATAAGTCCACAAACTCGTTTTGGTCGATCATAAATTGAAGTTGCGTGAGATAGCAGAGGAGTTGAAGATATCAGAAGGCGAAGGTGTATTCACCATTTTGCTTTTGTCAATGAGAAAACCATGTTCAAAGTGGGTGCCACGTTTTCTCAGTCGATTAAAAACAATGTGTCGACGATTCAGAACATTGTTTGCAACTGTTTCAATGCAACCAAAAACAGTTTTTGTGTCAATATGTGACAATGGATGAAACATGGATCGACCACTTCAGTCGAATTTTGTCAAAAAGTTGTTGTTTTATTAGTTAGGCTCAGGATTTATTGAGTGATGTGTTAAGCAACCAAAAAGCTTCAAAATATTCAGTTTTTGCGTGTACCCAAAGTCAATTCTTGCAATTGTATGCAGCACCATTTTTTGGGAAAAGGTTGTAACAGTAATGCTGTCAATTGAAACAACAAAATTGTCTGGAAACTACATAAAACACAGAAAAAGGTCAATATGATGCTCAAAAATATTTTTTTTAATTAAAATGCTACAATAATAGTAATGTATGGTGGCTTTGTCCCTTTTAACATGGAGTGGAATGGAGAGCAGCAGACAAATGGTTTAAGACCAGGTCAGAAGTGTTGTTTTTTCCCTAAAAGTGGATGGTATTATATGTAATAAGAATAATGTCGCCTGTCGCAGCAGCAGTAGCATGACAATGGAGGGGGGGGGGGCAGAAGGCCGCCGCACCAGGTTGTAGCCGACACCAACAAGAGGGTGCACTTGTAGAAACTTATAAGTAACTAGGTTGGGTCTCTTATTACAGGGACAGCACTACCAGCTTAGAGGTTATGAAGTAAGCAGCAGCATCTGAAAGGCACAGGGGGATAGGGGGGGGGGGGGGATACAGAGAGAGACAGATTTATAAAAGATGAAAGTCAGAAAATAAGAGGGAAAAAAAAAAATAGATGACCAGTCATCAGATTTTGAAAAAGAACGAATGACACAAAAAGTGCAAATTATACAATTTATACTTTTTAATAAAAAAAATTAAAAAGCATGTGGTTTAGTACATTTTTATAAAAATGTAATGGTGTTAATGTGATGATATGTAGGGCATCTTTCAATTACAATCGATTGCCTATTGTTATAATTAGTTAGTAGGATCTATGACAACTATTTTTTACATACACATACACACAAAGAGAAGAGGTATGCATACACAAATGACCGAACGGGGAAAGTTAAGTGTTAGATAATTATATCAATCCTAGGTATGACACCAGCATCGAATACAAATCTATATTATTTGTATTTTGTATGTTTGTTGGTCAGTTATAGGCTCCAAAACTACTTGACAGAATTGCAGTACATTCAACAGGAAGCATATTTCGAAATGGCAAGTGTACTATTTGGGGGGAAGGGCTTCAAAATTGTTCAACAAAATTTAGCCAAATTCGGGATGAAGCACCCTTGGCATGCCGGATGTGTCATGGGAGAATGGGTATAATACTAATACTGCTATTACTACTTTTAATAATCATAAACATGTAAGAGTTAAAAATGTGTCATGTCAGACAATGGTAAAAATTGGGTTAGATTTCTGTCGGGTCGGTACAGCTAGTATTAAATAATACTAGCTGTATTGACCCGGCATTGCCCGGCCGTGTTTTTACTTGCAATTTGTTTTGTTTGTTTTTTTTAACTATGCTGTTGTTTTTTCAAAAATATTTTTTTGTTCCAAAATAAAGGGCAGTAACTGCACTAACAAATACAGAGTTACATCCTTTTTTTTTTTAAATGATATCTAGATTAAAATAATTCCAACACAGTAAAAGTATTTTCTGAAAGAACTTAAATTGAATTACATTTGTTCTTAACATGCTACAACGATCCACAAAAGGGACTGAGGAAACAGAATCAAATATTGATTTTGTAGGATGAAAGCTATCAATGACAAAAATCAAGACAGAGGCAGACTTTACTTTATATATTAGAATAACTGTTTAATTTAACTTTTTAAAAAAAGATTACATTATTTGTATGCATTTTAAACTAAGTGCCCCTTAAAAATATAAAAACGACACCAAGTGTGGCTACATGTCACATGGGGTTGAAGTTAAATTTGATGTAATTTAAAGGGTGACCAAAAGGGTTGTCTCCAAGACATAGGGTGATATGGTGGTTGAATAAAGAAGGTTGAGAAGTGTATCCAAGAAAAGTGGAAACGATGAAGTGAGTGGAGAAAGCAAGAATACAGCAAGAAGACAGCAAGAATAGCAATCTACAAAGCCAAAGTGGAGACTGAACAATTTAGGTTTCCAGATATACTAGAAAGGAATGACCAGAAGAATGAAGTCTTCAGAATAGATAAACAGATAACAAAAACAAATATGGATATTGTTGGAGTGAAGTGCATTCGAAATGGCAATGAGATGCTAGCAACAAATGAACAGGACAAGAGGGATGCTTGAAAATGCTATTATGAGAGCTTGTTGAATAGTGAGTTTTCATAAGATCGAGAAAATGTACAAGTTGCAGAAGTAGTATCTGATCTAGCTATAAGAATTGAGAAAGTATTGATATTGGAAGCTGTGGGTAAAATGAAGAAGAGTAAGACTGCAGGACTCAGACATAGCTGCAGAAATATTGAAGGTTGTGGATGAAATAGGCATTAAGATGATTACACACTTGACAAATCAGATCATAAAAGGGGTTGTTCTAAGTGAAAGGCTGGGATCTTAGTACAATTGTGAACTACTACAACGATAAAGAAAGATCTGAATAGAGGTAATTATAGAGGCTTAAAGTTGATGGATCAAGCCCTGGAAGTGATTCAGAGAATAATTGAACAGCAAATAAGTCAGATAAGCACAGATGAAATGCAGTTTGGGTTTTATGCCAGGGTGAAGTATCACTAATGCTATATTTATCCTGAGACAAATGCAAGAGAACTATTTTTGTGTGGTACTTGTAAGCATTGAGTACACAAGAAGTGCAGTGTAATTACAGGTAGATTAAGAGAGGATAACCATTTTGCATGCACAAAAGTCTAAGACAATGGAGAAGGATGAAAACTCAGATGTGGAGAAAGTATATTTGGACGGTGAGGCTATCAAGTTTGTTCAGAAGTTTTGTAACTTTGGTGATATCATTTAAAGCACAGGGAGGAGCTGGTGTGATTGCAAGAGTTAGGAGTGGATAAAGTTAAGGGAACTTTTGTCATTACTAACCAGCAAAGAGTTATATATATACATTAACCTAAAACAAAAGCATGAGATTTCATTTTTTTTTTTTAACCTTTTCAGGGAAACGAAATAAATATCGACAAGCATCAACTCAGATGATAAACAGCTTTTCTTTTTTTCAGTAATTTTTTTTTAAATAAAACTTCATTTTTTTTTGATATAGTGTGACAGTCAGCAAAATTGCTTTAGATTTGACAAAAAATTCCAAATGACTTTTTTCTTAAAAGAAACAAAATTTGCTAGTCAAAAATTCAAGAGAAAATCTGATCCCATCGTATGCGAGAGTGGCAGCATACAACACACATGTCCGATCTGTACTTTTGTATGGCTGTGAGATGTGGTCGACGCTGAACCGTCAAAACGACACAATCCTGACTGCAGTGCATCGGAGCAAGAAAACTGCCGGTCTCACTGTACAGGCTTCGATGAGAAATTACATCACACAAAAACATTACAACTTGTACGGCCACGTCAACCACTGTCAGTCACTCGAAACACTCCAAAGTGTGGGTTGGTCGTTCAATTTCAAAGTGTTGCAGGGTTAGTTAATAAAATTGAAATATAAGCCATATTAGCAATACAAGATTAATTTTTTTTTTTTTTTTTTATACATTAATCCAATCAATTTCGGAATAAGTGTGTCCCACATCAATGTCGATGGACTAAAGCCACACGATAAGTTACTTAAGACATGCAGGTGATAAGTTGATGACGATCTGATCCTGGTAAGCGGAACAAGCAAAATGGCAACAGACAGGAAAAGTCGGAAGTCATTCACGAAACGGCTAACTTCAGCATAAGACAATAAGACGAAAAATGAAAATAATGTCTTTTCGATATTCCTTTGCACATAACACTACTGGAGGTTTCTTCAGTATATATAAAAGTGAATGCAAGCAGCAACATCCACTTTTTTCTTTTTAACTAAGAAGTCACCACTAATGAAGGCCCAGAGACAACTCGATGGATAAAGGTTACTGAGTTTGTCAGGAGGGCGGTGAGACAACACCGTGATGATTGGTAACGATGGTTGAAATTCGGCAGAATTTGATTATTTAAGAGGACGGCTCAACAAGAATTGTTTTACATTAGACTTGAAAGTGACCATATTGTATTCAGCTGGATAGTTCTAGGAAAGAAACTCTGCTCATGGAACCGATTGAAGTATTGATATTGTTTAGCAAAAGGACAACTTTTTTTCATTAGAAAAGTTATATGTTGGGAACCAAAATTTGTGGAGGAAACGGGAGTTTAGTTTTGCCTCTCAACGTTTACAAAAGATACGTTTTTGTGTAAGTAAAGCAAATTTCCTATGTAAATATGTGTAATTTATAATGGCAAAATGTTTATGTTGCCATGTGTATCTATTTGTTCACTAAGCGGCATAATATCATAGTAGCAAACTTGAAATATTAGTATTATTTGTAAACAAAACGACAACTGTTTTTTTTCCAAATGACTAATTATAAAAGTAATAAGTTGGGAAGCAATCAAAAAAAGCTATGCCATCGTTTTTTTTTTAATACGATCACATTGAAAAGTTTGCCAAACTTCATATTTTGCAATTAATTCAATCAAAATCTATCTAATAAGATATCAGGAGAAAGTCATCCCTGAGAAGATAAAACCTCAGTTTCGACTTTTTTTTTTAAATTCAATTTCATTTTTTTTTAATAATTTTAGCGACGACAATAAAAACATTTTTTTTTTTTAATTAAACAAAAAAAAAAATTTCAAGCAAAATTTTTTAATTATTAAAAAAAAAAATAGTGTAAACCTCATTTTTTATTTCAATAGATATTCGTTTAACAGTAAATTTTTAAATAATTCAATAATAATTAGACAATTAAATAATAATAATTAAATAATCCATTGTTTAAGTGACACAAGAAATACACGAGAAGTGGTACGATAATTTTATTTTATTAGAGACGATTGTTAATTCAAAATTAAGAACGTGTCTTCTACCACAACTGCAAATCACTTTCCCTTCTTCCTCCGAACAGAATTTCTATAAACCGAGTTTCTTTCTAAGAACTTGCCCTCTGTGGGGCACGTTGCCACAAGATTGCTTCCTTGACGGCTATAACATGGTCATCTTCAAACCTAATGTCATAAACCGTTCTCAAATCAGCATTATTTTCAATCATCTCATAATATACATCATCATTAAGCTGCAAATTTATCCATCTCATTAACCCTTATCCTCGTGTAATTTAAAAAATTAAAAATACACTGGAGGCGGAGATTGGAAAGTGATCTCTAAACAAAGACACGAAGGATAAGTTATAAAAATAATTTATTATTGAATAGATACTGACGCTGCCAATACAATCCGATAAGGTATTTATTTTGTGTGATGTTTTTAAATCAAAAAAATTAAACATAAGGTTCTTTGTTTACTTGGAAAATTGGAACGATGGCTAATTTTAGTCATGCGTAAAACAGCCAGAGACTAAACGTGTTTACCAAATGAACACCCTCTGAACATTTCGAACGAATTTGATTTCTTCATCAATTGTCTTGTTGATGCTGCGTTGTTATGGCAACAGCAACGAAATTAGCATATGTTAATACACACACAAAAAAAATCGTTACCACAAATGATTGCATTATTTCATTAAGTTTTCAAATAAAAATCGTTATTTTTGTAGCAAGTTTTTACATCGTGAGATGATGTGTCAACCCCTTTGGTGTCCATTGGTTGGTACAGTTAAAAGGACAGGCCCACTTACGCTTTTACAATTATTCGAATTTATCAGAAACTCGAGATTATTTAGCCATAGGTCTAATATTAAGGAGTTATACTCTCGTTTATTTTAAATAAATTAAAAAGAAAAATTGTCTTAAAAATTAATTATAATGTATGTACACGAAAAAAGAAAAGGTAGACCGTGGATGTGAGACTATTTTTCGATTGTGTAGGTTTTAGCATCCCAAATTCACCTTTTAATTTGGTACCGTTCTGCTACAAGAGCACCACAAACAAGCAGGTTTATTTAAAGAGAATGCGTGAAAACCAAGCAAAATAGGTGATATTTTTCAACGATGACCCTATTCTACAATGGAACCACGTCGTTCTGAGTTTTTTTGAAATGCTTAAAGTGAACATTAAACCTTTTTTTTTTGGGGGGGGGGGCGTTTTTCGGTTTTTACTTTTAAAATAAGTATTTAAAAAAGGTCACAAAAAGCAGTGAAAATCAGTCAAGTTATCGAAAGATACGGCCACAAATGTCTGATTCATAAAAAGAGAAAGAGAATGAAGGAAGGAATTAGTGTTGTTAATTTCAAAGAATGGGCGGATCAGGTGATTAAATTCGAACTTCTTAATATCTAAATAAGAAAGATGAGAAAATTAATTATTCACTTGATACAACGGTGACATGTTATTTAGGAGCACAAATAAACCATGCTACTTGACTTTGGCCTATATAAACTTTAATTTTCATCAAAATCCGCTAATTTAAAATCACTTTTGAAGTAAACACCGTTTCCGGCTATTCTACTCCCACCCCTTATTAATAGATAGAAAAATGGCTGTCCAGAGAACGTGTGAAATTCGAAAGAGATGTTTCAAGATTTTAAATTGTAAATTCGAAAGTAATTTCTGGTGAAAAATAAAGTTTATACAGGTGCTCATACAGATCATCCCCAATGGCTGTCCATATTGGCACAGTAACGGGTTACAACAGTCGAAAGACAACCATACAAAAGTAAACACGGGTTTATGAAATGGAAAACGATAAAAAAAAATTAAAAACACTGATTTATTTACATTTGTTGCATTATATTTTTGTGTAAATTGTTGCTTTTTTATTTGTAATTATTGTTTTCTACTGTTTTTATTATTATTTTATTTTTTCAGTCACGCGGACCGATTTGTTTTTGTAAATTGTTTCAATTCATTTTACAATTTACAAAAATAAATAAACTGGTGATTGAGATTTTTTTTTTACAATAACACTAATAAATAATAATTACAAAAGAAAAAAAACAATTCAAGTAAACGTCAGTAAAAAAAAAAATGCAATGCAAATTAATCAGTGGTTTTTCGTTTCAGAAACCCGGGTTTCATTTTATGTGAGCGCCTTTCGACTGTTTTAACACGTTGCCGAATTTTACAGAGCCAATATGCCAGCCATGGGGGCTAATCTATACAAATATCTTTTTTTTCCCTTCTTCTAAATCTAAATTACTGACTAGATTATGAAATGAATTGAGAAAATATTAATTACTCCAATAAAATAATTACTTCGTTAGTATTTGATGACACTATACAAAACAAGCGAAATAACAATGAGAGGCCTAATCACCTGTTTTTTGGTTTGTTGTTTGTTTTTTCCATAAATCAAAATCATAATTTTTTTTTAATTCACTTTTTGATGGCAACTGAATATTGGCAACAATCGTTAACGGACCACTCAGATAATATTTTTCAATTATGCTGAGAAAAGTTTTGAGATGAGGATTGATAATTTAGATTGTTTTGATTATTATTCTCATCTTGGTTATTATATTCACAGCGTTTCGGCCGATGTAACCTTTGATCTATGAATATACTAATAAGTATGTTTACGTCGTCGTTCGTTTAATTGATTCTAAATAAACTGAAAACTTACAAATAAATATTCAAGAAGTTGTAATTCCTGTTGCTTTTTAGGGGATGTGGGAGGAGGTTATTTTATTCATTTTAAGCGAAGCGCTTATTTTAAAATATATAGTTTTTGTTTTTTAATTGAAACAATTTGTACATTACAAAAATAGGGTTTTATTATTATTATTTCTTTCTAAAAAAGAAGGTATACTATAAAAAAAAAAAAGTAAAATGTTTTCACTGTTAATAGGATTGGAGTCGTAACAAATCACGAGACCATTTTATCGTAAGTCAGTTTGTTCATAACCGGATTTTTGTTTTGTTTTTACTTATTAACATACACAAGTCAAAGTGATTTTGTAAATAAATATTTAATTTTAAAATCCACCAGATCGGTTATTTCCTAATTTTTGTTTTATTTCGCTTCAAAAAGATATTAGTATTAACTAGCTATCCCTACACAGCGTTGCCCTGGAGTCTTTTTACTTTCATTTTTGTTTCGCTTTATTCATTTATTTATTGGGGGGGGGGGAGGTCTTGTAAGGAATGGGCACGGGCACGCAGAGGGTTTCAGTGCTTGAGGAGTCAGTTCCGAGTATTGAAGAATCCCGAAAATGTCCGAAGCAGTTTACGATTTGAAAGCTGCGAAGAATTGTAAAAAGGCAGACGATACTAAGCATGCGAAGGGTTAGGGTTTAAATTTTAGCCCCTAAAAAACAAACAAACAATGAAGTTGAAAAAAATTCCTCAAAAAAAAAGAAAAAAAAAAGAAAAGGTGGCTTTCAAATCATAAACTGTTTCAGTCATTTCCGAGACTAACTCAGGATACTCGAAATTGACTCTTGGTGGGTGCTCATGCCTTGTATTGCACCAGGTACCTTTTTAATAGGATTTTAAAAGTTGGATTTAATAATTACGATATAGTTAGGTCATTACCAAAATGTATTTTTATTCAACAGTTTAAATGCTTCCAAACGGTCGCGAAGTTTGTTTTTTTTAACAAAAAATTCAAATGGCTGACTTATTTTCGAATAAGTCGAAATGCATTCTAGTGGATTCAATTTCGTTAAAAAGTTTTTATTAGGATTTTTTATATTTCGTTCTTTTTTTTTTAATTTCAATAAATAGCCTATTCGATTAATAGTAAATAAACCAAATAATGCGTAAGTAACGTAAAGGCGAGAAACACATACACACCACAGACGCGCGAAAAATTGTCTCAACTTTTATTACCATAGACATTATATAATCTAACAATAAAAACGGGACATTCAAAAGGTCCCGTTTTTTTGTTGTTTTCAAAACAATAGCTTTCATTCTATTTTTAGGATTGTTGATATAAAAATTACAAACAGTAAACATTGAGAACTCAAAACTTGTAGTAAAAAAAGAAAACGGCAAACAATCAAGAAAAGAAAATATATGTAGGTTAATTTTAGTTTTAGCAAAGGGGGAAGAAGAAAAAACATTTTTTATTGAAAACATAAGTTTATTAAGTTCAATACTTCGGTCTTTTTTACCACAATCGCTTTATGACACCTTAATCTTAAAAATTAATGATCTTTCAACATTTTATGAAATCAAAAAGGTGTATCTTTATCTTAAATATATGTCAGAAATAATTGTCAGCAGTAATTTAATACGAAACGCGAGGCTGTCCTTTTTTTTTACAAAGAGAAAAATAAATAAATAAATAGTCGTAATTTTAGGAAGAAAAAAAATAATAGGCTACACCCCATTATTTCCTTTAACAAATAGCAGAAGAGCCCATACTCTACAAAAGAGAAGACAGTATCGGGATTAGGAACTCAACACGTTTCCTGATGGATTCATGTAGATTGTCAACGCTTCTGAATCCTATTAAATAAGTACTTACCCAAAAATTGTCGGAAAACGAAGTCATTACTGACATTTCTTTGACATTTTACGAGAAAAATGGCGTGATATCCTAACTAGAAATGGCCCCACTACGCATGTGCGTTGCAAGTCTCGCCAATTCACACGTGGCTTTGCGCGCGGGCGGCGTGACTTCCGCCGTCCTCTCAGCTGACAACAACACACACACCTCTTCTTCAACAGCTGGAATTCGCTTAGGAGGTCACTCTCCAAGGAATTACCTCCTCCTTTTGGAGGCATCCCTATTAAGTAATAGTAATTTGTTTTTTAAATGATAAATTTGTGGAATAACACCTCCAAAAAATATGAGATTCTACTTTTTTTAGACGTTTACGTGTAAACACTGAAAAACTTAACGGAAAGAAGAAACAAAAACAATTATTTTAAAGTAGGGGGATCAGTTTCGTATATGAATTTAACGTAAAATGATCACCCTAAGTCCTATTGGCGATGTCGTAATCGCCTAAAAAGGTAGACCCCCACCACACACATAAAACCCCCGCATAGAATTTATCTTATCGGATTGGCATCCTCTATTTTATCAACAAACGGCGTTAGTAGAATAACAGAAACCAACCCGAATTCGCTTCAACATGGGCCATAAAAACCAGCTCCCAGCGACAAGTCAAACAAAAAAAGCCAAAAATAGCTGTCACGTGACCTGTCGCCAACTACGTCGGCCAAACCACTGGTGGAACAATATAAAAGCAGACCGCTGTGCGTGCGTGAGTTGAAATGTCCATCAGCCTCCCCGAAGGCGGGGAGGGGTAGTTGAAACGAAACGTCGCTGTTAGCTGCTTACTGGAATGAGGAGAAAGAGAGAAGAAATTTACAACAAATAACTTTTACCAAAGGCAAGAAAATTTAATCTTCTATCGACTCGCATAGTTTTTGAGCTTTGTAAATTTTTATAAGCGGTTGTTTTGTTTTTTTTAGATTTTGTATCGTCTCCTCGGAAGCTTGTAAATAATTCAAAATGGCGGACGTTTCTTTACTTGATGTGAAGATTCGATGTCGTATGTCTAACAACTGAAAAGTCGAAAATTAAACAAAAATACAACTGATAATTGTCACCAATCGGTTTAAAATTATTTTATTTACAAGTTTCCGAGATGACGATACAAAATCTAAAAAAAAAAAAACACTTATAAAAATTTACAAAACTCAAAAACTATGCAAGTCGATAGAAGATTAAATTTTCTTGCGTTTGATAAAAGTTATTTGCTGTAAATTTTCTTTTTCTTTACCCCCTTTTTTTCCTTATTAACTTAGGGGATCGACATGCATACCAATTCTCCAATGTTGACTGACCGACGGCGTGGGCGAAAACACAGAAGCCACGCCTAAAAATTCCATCCAAAACAAAATCAGATTTTTAGTTCAAAAAGTGGCTCCCAGCGCCAACTTAGCGAAAAAGTAAAAATGGCTGTCACATGATATGCTTTCAGCCACGTCCGCCACAACATGTAATCAAAATTCCGTTTCCGCGGTAAAATAACACCATGCGCTGCGAGCCGATGAAATGTGATTTAAGCTGAGGTTTTCGTGGAGAAGAAGGGAGTTGAAAAAATCAGCACACGGTCAACAAGAGGATAACGTTACCATTCCCTCGACTCTTGAGAGACGCTGCCACTATTCAATTCATCCTTTTTCTATTTGCACGTACACACATTCGTACAACTACGCACCCACATACACACTCATAAATTAAAGGCATAAACATTTTATTACTTCTCTAACTGAACATTTCAAATGAACAATTAATGTTCTTGTATTTTGTATATATATAAATATTGTGTTTCTTTAAATATTCTTTCTTCTTCCATTCATCTTTTATTCATTCATGTTTTTACTTGTTTTGTTTTGTTTTACTCTGTTTCTAACATTTTGTAACAACTCATGGGCACGTCCCACAAAGTATACTGCAGAATCTGCCTTTTTTTTCTCAAACTTCAATCGACATTGTTTTGTTTTTTTTTCATTAAAAACAAACAAAGGAAATCTGGATAATGTGGCTTTATAAAGACTTTCAAATTTCTTAGTCATTCAAGGATCAAAAAACTAAGTTAATGCCGTGGGCCCAGAGATTAACTGCATGCATGTTTGTTTTTTTTTGTTTGGTGTTGTTTTTAGTTTTTGGGGGGGTTGTTTTTTTAATTAAATTATTATTAGTGTATGATCTGCTTTTAGCTTTTTGGTCATTGATTAAGAAGGAGACATTAAAAGCAAAGCTAAATTACCCTTTAAGACAATGTCGAAAATACAAGGAAAATCGAGGCAAAATGTCCTAGGAACCAATAAATGAGCTAAAAAAAGTTCCAATTAGTGTTGGGACGATTAATTGGAATCGGAAAATCAGAACTTTTTGGGGTTTCGGAATCGGGGAAAATTTGAGCCTAATTTCTGATTCCAAATACGATTCTTTTAATATTTTTTTGTTGTTGTTTAAAACTTAATTTTTCATTGCTGGTACTAATGATAAATATTTATTGTTTTTAAACTCGCAGTAAAGCTAAAATAATGACGAATTTAGGTAAAAATAGCACCGGAAGAAATGGCACGGTAAAAATGACATAGGTAAAATGGCTGAGTGGATAAATAGGAAGAATTGGCACAAGTGAAAGATATAAATGAAAATCTCAAAATGAGTTTATCAAATCACTTTTTTCAATCAATTATGAGGAAAAGATTATAGAAAAAATAGTTAGAAAGATCTAATCGTGTAATGTATGCTCTCACCTCAGAAGTGTGCTTATACTTTTACGAAAATATGTGCACACATAACACAGGATTTTACAATAATCCGAAAAAAACTTTATATCTAAATATTTAGAAATTTTAAATGAATTGGAATCAGGGAAAATATTGGAATCGTCCTATCACTAGTTCCAATGATTCTTATATTTGTTAATGGTGACAATAAAAGAACAACACTTATCAGCTGAAAAGAGAATGCGATGCTTCGCATATCAGGAGTCGGGACTGTACATTCGCCGGGGGGAGGGGGGGTCTCTGCAAATGTAGCCTTTTGTAGTTGCAACTAATTAGCATATGTGGGGATCAGTTAATGTAAACGAAAGGACTAAAATGGAAAGCGGCAGTTGAATTTTGGACAACTAAGAGAGAACATTTGATTTGATTGATTGATTGATCGGTCGGTGTTCGTTGTGGTGTTATTGAAGAGAAGTTCCTCTACTTTCATTACTGGATTACATTAACTTAACATAATACGTTAGATATGATGATGTCTATATTAGAATATTAGAATAACCAAGAATATATTGTACGTATCTTAAATTGTAGAAGTTTAGGTGATTGATGCTTTATGGAGATAGACATTTTGTAATAAGGTCGCTGCGTCTGTATTAATTTGACTGGCCTTGTTTGAAATCAAGAAAAAGGGTCACCAAGTTTTCGGTTAAAAGGACAAACATCTTCTCTACAATTTAAATCAACTTTATTCAATAGTTTCGCCAACCCAGAATATGGTCTGGAAAGAGTTAGTAACACAAGAAAATAAGACAAATTGGTTCGGCCGGCATGTATGTACTATAGAAGAGGAATTGTGTCCATGAGTTCCATCTCGTCTCACAACGCTATTGCGAAAGACGAGCAGAGAGGTATATGACTGGTCTCGCCAAGTCTCCAAAAGGACTCTTCATAAATGGGCACGAAATAGTTTGGGTGAAAATGGAAAAAGGTCATGCATGCACAATGTATTCTAATCGCCCGAAATATCACTACATGAGTGATAACATGCCTGTGTTATCTCACTGAACCATGTGCTAATCACTCCGCAAGTGATAACATGCACGTGCAGAAGAAAATAGACCTTAATTATGTAACTGCAACAAAATTAACTTATCTCTTACTCATGGTACTTGTAAGGAATAGATATCTAGAGTATTTCATTCTTATGGAGTCAGTTTCAAGTGTTGGCAGAGAATTTTTAGTTAGTCCCGGAAATACCCGAAGCAGTTTACGATTTGAAAGACAGTTTCTTTTTTTTTTTTTTTGAGGAAATATTTTCAACTTTATTTTTTTTTCAGGGGCTAAAATATTTTTTAACCCTAACTCTAACCTAACACTTTACATGCTTAATATCATCTGCATTTTTAAAAATTTTTTTCGCAACTTTCGAATCATAAACTACTTCAGCCATTTCCGAGTCAGTCCCGGAAATGGCTAAATCAGTTCACGATTTAAAAGCCACCTTCTTTTCTTTTTCTATTTTTCTTTTTGAGAAAGTTTCTTCAACTTTTTTTTTTATTTATTTATTTTGAGACGGTAAACTTTTTTAACCCCAACTTTAACCTAACCTCTTTGCATGCTTAGTGCCGTTTGCATTTTTATATTTTGTTCTATCGTGGCTTTCAAATCGTGAACTGCTTCAGCCGTTTCCGGGACTGACTCGGGATTCTCCATCAATACTCGGAACTGACTTCCATAAAGACTGAAATCCTCTAGGTACTTATTCCTTAGAATTACCACACCGCAGACTGGATATATAAATAACAAATAAGGTACTTGTAAGGAATGGGCATCCAGAGGATTTCAGTTATTATTCAGAAAGTTTAAATTGGAATTTACGCACACACACACACAATCAGATGTTGAGTATTGATCGCTTCCAAACTTAATAGAAACAAAACTTGTTTCAATCAAATCGCAATTAGGAAAATTTCCCGCAACTTTTCACCGTTGCATTCCACGCAAAAAAAATATGCAAATTTGTCGAGAAATTATTATTAAATAAACTATTGTTTGCAAAGGGATTATAAATACATTATTTTGAAACTTTAAACGTGTAATAATGTTTTTTGTAGGTAACAAAACGACTTCTCCTTTTCTTTATATCAATATTTATCAATTACTGACTCTCTCTATCTCTCTCTCTCTCTATCTCTATCTCTATCTCTATCTCTGTCTCTGTTCACCCCAAACACGACACATTGCCACTGAACGTAAGGGGCTACTCTAATAGAGGGACAACATTAGTAGGGAGTTGCACAGCAAGATGTTTGTTCACATTACATTAAATTTTCTGCATGTTGATACAGTCAGGGAAGCAGAAAAGGAATTCCAAAGGCATGCAGTCCAAGGAAGGAAAGAAGCTATCAGAGTAACAAATCTTCCGGCATCTAGGGACCTCTACAGTGAAGGGGTGGGATGTTGCTGCTAGTGGGGTAGGTAAGCCATCTGAAGGGATAAATCTTTCTATTTTTTGCCTTTTAGCAGCGTGGGCCCTTAATTAAAAAATGATTATCCAATTTTAGGTCAAATACCGTTGAGTTTTAGTAAGAAAATTGAAAATATCTTGAAAACTTAATTTGACATAATGGTTGAAATGTTTGCTAATGGACTGGGAGATATATATTTATTAACCAACAGTGTGAACCAAGTCATGCATCATCATCATGATTATCATCATTTAATGTCCGTTTTACATAATGGCATGTGTTGGATAGCTTTTAGAAATTGGCTTCTAAACTAACCTATCTCTAGCCAAATCTTTATTTATCCCTCTTTCTCTCAAATCCATTTTTATCACTTCCTCCCATATCACTTTGATATATTATTTCATACCAACGAAGTCTCCTGTTCTGTACATATCTTCCTATACTGTCCAAATTTAATCTTCCTCTGAGGTCATCAGATCTAAGCCTATCTTTAAGACTCACATTACACACCAATCATATCATTCTCATATCATTTCTCTCCATGCAACACATATCCTCAACCCTCACGGGCTAGGTTTCACTTCCATACATCATCACACTGCGTACACATGCCTGATAGACTCTTCCCTTGGTCAACAGTGGTAATGCTCTGCTGGTTAGTAATAGTAGAAGTTCCCTGAACTTACTCCATCCACTCCTAACTTATGCAATCACACTAGCACCTGCTCCATCCTGTGCTCCAATGACCAAAAATGAAAAAAAAAAAAAGAAAGAAGGAAAGAAAGAAACACAGGAAGAGAAAATTAAAAAAAAAAAAAAAAAAGAATAAATAAAAGATCAGAAATTAATAAAAAGGGGAAATTATAAAAATGAAAGGAAGAAATCTAGAGCGGTGTTCAGTTCGCTGTGTAAGTTTTACAAAATATTCCTCTGTAGTTTATACACCCTGATGACTTCTTTCTCATCGTCTCAATTTTTTGTTATTTATTTATTTTTTTAATCTCCAAATTACTATATCGAAAACATTCAACCACCTGAGAACAGGAATGGGGCGATCAAAAGTTGCTATGACTAGATGGGGGCTACAAAACTGACCCAACCATCTGTGAATGTGGAGAGGAGGACCATACGATGAAACACTGCCTGTCTGCCATCTACTGCTCAACTAGTGCAGCTTGAAAGATCTTGTACAACAATAATGCAAAGGACTGCGTAAAAAAGTGGGAAACTGTTGTATGACCACATGCTTCAAAGACATGCAAAGAAGAAGACTATATCGATTGAACAGCAAATTCTCAGATTATGAAAAAACATTTTTTTTTAATTTACTTGTTCAATCTTTAGATGGGTGTTCAGTTTTTTAAGCAAGTTTAATGTAAAATGATCCTCCTGTGCATTTGTAAACGGATTTATTGTGGCTAAAGATGATTAAAATAATCAAGGAGATGGGCATTTTACGTTAAACTTACATAAAAAAAAAAAAATTGAAGCTCCCTGCTAAATATTGAATGAGTAACTTTTTTGAAAGATTTTTTTTATAATCTGATTTTCTTTTTAAATCAGAAATTAAAAAAAAATATATCATAAGTTTTTAGAGGGGGGGGGGGGCGTATATGTCCATCCATGTTTTAATTTATTGCTCCCAGGCAACTCCGGATTTCCTCACTAGTTTATAATAACGAAGAAGCTAATGTTATGTAAGACACTCAATGACAAAAAAGAAAGAAACGCAAATAATAGAGTGAGTTATCTCCCCTGAAACATTTTCCCTCCAAAACAATAATCCATAATTTGCAACAAAAATGTAACAAAAAAAAAGCAAAATGCAGCAGATTTCTTTTTACTTCAAACTTCCGCATATAATCTTAGCAATCTTTCTCAGATATTTTCTGATAACAAACACAT
Source organism: Sepiola atlantica (assembly GCA_963556195.1). NCBI lineage: Eukaryota > Metazoa > Mollusca > Cephalopoda > Sepiida > Sepiolidae > Sepiola > Sepiola atlantica. The sequence continues at coordinate 173,341,748 of OY744516.1, forward strand.
AAAACATTTTACTTAATCCTGGGTACCAGTACAGTGGCATGCAGAGGGGGTAAATTGCAGGGGCGGTGGAGGGCATCCAATCTAAGAGGGAAATAAGATAGTGATTTTGAAATTTCAGCGGTGATAAACGTTAACATTTCTTTCTCCTTGTGGAGAGCAGCCCCTGTGATGTGATTTGGTCACACACGAAGACCAATCAGCCTCCAGGGCATATTAAATTCAACCTGAACTTTGAAGGACTAGTTCCAGCCCCTTTGGGAATTGCAGACAACAGTCAGAGAGCTCCCAGGCATCAAAGAAAAAAGACGTCCCTCTCTCTCACCCCAATCAACTTGACTCTGAGCAAGACTATCTCCCCCACTGAGAGATATACTGCTTGAAGAACTTTAGCAGCCGACCCTTCCTTACTTTTTTACTTTATTACTTCCGTCACGGAGAAACTGCTTTAACTTTCAGCAACCTACACCCAACGGTGTAGGTCACTCAAATAAATATATCGTTGTTGTTTATAAAAAAAAGCTTTGTTTTCCTTTCGTTTGATGACCGTTTTGTTCAAAAAATATTATAGAAATTCGTCTTACAGTCAATACTAGGATTAGCTCCTATAGGCTCACCGCAATACAGAGGCAATGGGTAGACCTTTATTTCTTTAACATGTTGTACCGTTTCCGTCCAGAGAAAATGGTGCCCACACACGCATGACGTACGTGGAGCATCCATCAAAAGCAACAAGCAGACGTGGTTGTTCGTTCCTGCGTTTCCTCAATTCATAACTCATCTTTTTTTCAGATGTTTGTACATCCAGATCAGTTCTTTTCTAACACTAACCCTAATTCATGCCAGTTTATAGCTGTAGAATGGGTGCAACTACGTTTTACTAAGTTTTTAGTAACATTTAATGAAATATTTACATTGGATTTAGTAAAAGATGAAGCCTCTGGCCACTGACAGCTCATCTTTTTTTTATGTTCTGAAGCTTCTCATTGGGCCTCAGCCTGTAGGAAGTTTAATAAACATAGTACAAGTTTTCATACAATCAAGGTGTTGGCCCATAATCACATTGAGACACCGGTTTTCGTTAGATCACCGAAATTAAGCAACATTGAGCCTGGTCAATACCAGATGGGTGATCATTTGGGAATACAATGGGCAACAACTGCAAAAACCTAAAGTTGTCATCTCCCCTAACCGGGATATACATGTGACTGGAGATCGCTTATGAATTTGATACTCCATGAAACCTTCTTCGAAGGAAGGCGGTTCAACCCGCCCACGGTGAATGCCGTACCAGGTACAGGTAGGTTGGCCCAGGGCATCACCAGGTCCCTGCTAGTCACAGTACCCCTCCTCCTAAAGTCCAATCCTTCCTCACTGTGGTAGGCAACGTGGTAGTGTCAGAGCTATCCGGCTAACAAAGTTCTGGTGAAAATCCAGGAGGAGTCAGCATTAGGATCTGTCATCTTCTGGTCGTCTCTGTCATTACATGTGGCAAGCAAAGACATGTCAGCAGACACAGAACTGCAAATGAATGGAGTGAAAGTGGCAACGTTGCTTCTGCACCATTTCTTTGTGTGTTCTGGGCCAAACCTTCCCCGACTTTGTATGCAACCGCTGAGACTTGCTGTTCTCGGTGCTGGGGGTAAACACCTACAATCTTGCAGGTTAGCGAATAGCTGCGACCAACGAGTAGGACTTCATGCAGACTAGACAATCCTGAAGCTGATCATCATGAACCCTATGCAGAAGTCCGGCTCACTTCACAACAAAGAAAACAACAACAGCCACAGTACCAGTAGCCTGACATTATAACGGAAAATGTAATGAGAACCGTCTCGGTGCAGGAATCCTTCCAGACCGAGAACACCTTCCTTGGCCAGTGATCGTCAATAGCGGCTGCAAAAAAACAAAGAATGATATGTCGAATTCCCCCGGTCGGACGAATGACAATTTCGTGATTCTGTGAAGGCAAGATTACTTAGCAGGACAATTCGATAACAGAATAACTCGACAAACGGCTAGGTCTTTTCATAACAATAATTATTTAATAAAAATGAACGGTGGGTTTTTAACTTTAACCCAAAGTCTATTCTTCGATAATGGCTTTTTTTCTAACTATCCCGTCTTCCTTCTCTCTGTGTGCGTGTGTGAATCTCTTTACGACTGCAAATCCTTAATCGAGATATAACTTGTCTACTCAAAACGGTGTGTGTGGACTCTTACGACTGTTGGTATTAATTGAGACGTTAATCTCTGTTGGAAAACGATGGTGGAGCCCGGGGCAACGGCTCCCTCGGGATCCGAGGGAATCACGACCAGCTCGGCCGGGATCTCGGTTCTAACTCTTGTGCTGCCTTCTCGCCTCAACAACAAAGACGAAAAGTGTACAACTCATACTCTCTCTCTCTCTCCCTCTCTCTCTCTCTCTCTCGTTGGGTTGTTTTCTTTCCTGTCACCGTAAAGGACCCGTTCTCCCTCTCTCTCTACCATGGGGGAGGGGGGAGTGACCAAAAGACTTATTCCCTTTCTTTCCCGGGGGGGGGGGGGGGGGCTCGCGCGACCACCCACGGGTTGACATCCATCGTATCTAAAAGACCCATGACCAAATTGTTCAGCTGGTCAAACTCATCCATTGTATCTGGATAATTGCCACAGACAACCTACACGCTCTCTCCCGCCAGGCTGGCGCCGCTCCCCCTCTTCGCCAAAACAACCGATTTGGGCCGAACATATACTAGTGGTAACTCTACCTCATTTCTACGTAGGATCCAGCATCCTCGCTGAGATGCACACTGGTGCACCCTAAAAAGACAGATTGCGTCGGCTGAAATCACTGTTTCACATCCGCCCAATCCTTATTTCGTGTCAATTGGTTGAAATTGACATCTCCCAGACCGTCACGTTTCTCTACGTGGGGGCTGATCTCTCTGATGCATATTGGTGCGCCATAAAGGGGGCAGATACGTCGGATGAAATCACTGTTTCACAACATGAGAATTGGGATATATATAATATTAAAACTAGAACGACCTGCTAGCATATAATAATGACTGAAATACTAATATAATACTGACTGAAATAATAAAAAATATTAGGTCGTTACAAAAATAATGCCCGCCTGAAGTGCTGGGTTTTAAAAAGTAATTTTAACACAGAATTTGTAGTTTATTTCTGGTTAATTTTAACATATATAATAATTAATGTATTCTCAATAATAATGTGTAACTTTTTTCAGATATAAAGTATTTTTGAAGCATAGCAGACCCTCAATGATAAACATGCCAAAACATGACCTTCGCCTTCTTATGTTGCATGAGTTAAACTTAGGCACAATGTCTCCGAAACTTCTGCCAATATCAATAGAGCGATCGAATAGTACGAATGTGGTTCCAGAAATTCCGTAGTGGAGATGAGAGCCTTGAAGATGAAGAAGGTAGAGGACGACCGTGTAATCTTGACAATGAACATTTACAAGTACTTGTGTAGCAAAATCCACGTCAGAGTGTCAAAGAAATGTCTTAGACACTTGCTGTCAGCACTGCAACAGTTTCACGTCATTTACAGAGTATTGGAAAGGTTAAAACAAATTTAATGAATAAATGTATGTTTCTGAAATAGGCCATTACTTTTGTAACGACCTAATATATTGATCTTGGGGTTTTAATATAATTGAATAAGAACGAATATATGTGTACCAAGTATAAATTGTTATTATATAATGTTGCACAAGCAACAACACGATCTATGTTTCGGAATTTTTTTGATGAGGATTGATAATTTGGATTATTTGGACTATTTTTTTTTCCTGAAAATCGCTCCAGACAAGGCATGAAGCCATTTGATGCAATCAAAACGAAAGATGATTATAACAAAGCCAGGCGATGCATATTGGTCTTAGTCTTGAAAAGACCAAGGCTATAGGTAGGAGGAAAACAGTCAGTATGAAGAGAGTTCTACAAGCCTGCAGTTTCTAGAAAGAAGCTACTGGAATAGGAAGCTGTATTAAAACGAGATATCAAAACAGCGAATTGATGGAGACTACTGCACTAACGAGTCAAACGAGCTGGAACAAAAGAAGCAGGGAATAGATCAGACAATTCTGAAGAACACATGCACTAATAGTATTTATAGAAAAGACTGAGACTAGCAACATCACATCTGTGAGAGAGAGGGTGTAAAGAAGAAGAAAGGGTGGGGTTCAATCAAGTTATAGATACGTTTCTGAACCTTATCAAGAACCCTCAAATGGGACAGAGATTCACCAGCCCAAATATGACAGCAGTACGCTATACATGGTCTGATAGTAGATTTGTAGAGATAGAGAATAGTCTCAGGTATGAGAAAGTGTTTGGGGCGATAGAGAAAACCGACTTTACAATAAGCAGAAAGAGCAATGGATCCAATGTATGAACTCCAAGAAAGATTTGATGAAAGAGAAAGACCAAGAAGTTTCAGAGTCGATTTCTCAAGAGCAGAGTCATCCATGAGTATCTCAGGAAGAAAAGAGACACACCTACGATTGAAAGACACGAGCTGAGTCTTAACAGGATTAAACGAAATAAGCCATTTCGTACCCCAATCCACAACTGAACCTAGGTCAACTTCTAGATCAGCTGCATATTTCAACTGAACCGAGGGAGATGTGCGAGAAGTAACATCAGAATAGAAAGTGGTATCATCGGCATAGATATTAATTTTCTGAATACTGTTCTCATCTTAGATATTATTCTCATAACGTTTCAGCCGATGTAACCTAAAAACCTTCTACTGGCATGTTTTGTCGAACCCAGGAATCTTTATGTCAAACTCTGGAATCTGCACAGAATTTCTAACGGAACCCTTTATTTAATCCACGGGGGTAACTTGCTTTCCTTCCGTCAGTTATAACCGGGTAAAAGTCTTAAGCAATTTATAATTGTTTTCTAAGTATTGAGGATTAAACCTTCAACTGCCAAAAGACTGTCACTAAGAACTGATTATCACTTAGCACTTTTATCCGTTGTGCCACGGGTCCTTGCAGAGAAAACGGATAAAAGTGCTAAGTAATAATCAATTCTAAGTTACAATCTTCTGGAGGTTAAAGGTTCAATTCTCAGTGCGGGCGATACTAAGAATACAATGATGAATTACTTAAGACTTCTACCCGGTCATGACTGATGGAATGAGGGCAGGCAAGCAAGCTCCGTGTATTAAATAAAGTACTCCATTTGAAACTCCGTATAGATTCCCGAGTTCGACACAATGCACTCAAAGAAGGCTGAAGGTTACATCGGCCGAAATGTTGTGAGAATAACATCCAAGATGAGAACGGTAGTCCGAATAATACAAATAATGCAAATAGGATCTATATACAATAAAAATTCACATCATCCTCTCTTTCTTAAACAGTTTTGCTTTTTTATTCTGTGGGATTTACATAAGTAGTAGTAGTAGTAGTAGTAGTAGTAGTAGTAGTTGTTGTTTTTGTTGTTGTTGCTGCTGCTGTTTGTTTGTTTGTTTGCTTGTTATCATTTTTTACCCACTCAGAGGTTCCATGAAATCTGAGTGACAGCAAGTCTCCCCAGATTTTCAGCATTCTTCTCTTCGTTCGATAACTGTTGCAAGTCACTTTGTGCTCTTGCAACAACCGTTTACCATTGAAAACGGCCGTTGGCATTCTCTGGAATTTGAATGGCAATAAATCTCCTCAGGATTCTGTGCCCTTTCAGTGGATGTCTGGATGGTGCTTTTCGTTTCTCGGTCTTTTTATCTTCCCAGACTCTTCATTACCATTTTCTATGGAACCAACCGATGCTGATGCCACCTAGCTTTTATTATTATTATTATTATTCACTCACTAAGTGTTTTCCAACTAGTCATTACCATTGATTGCTCACTGACTATTAACAAGTCGTGTTCTCTGAAGTCGGAGTGAGAACAAATCTCCCCAGATTTCCAGCACTTTCTGCCTCTTTCGATAACTGTTGCAAATCAATTTGTGTCATCGCAACAAATGTTTACTATTGATTTCTCGCTTGTAAGAACCGTTGGTCTTCTCTAAAATTTCAGTGGCAAAAAGTCTCCGCAAGATACAAGTACTCTCTGCACCCTTCCAGTGGAAATCTGGTTGGTGCCTCCCCTCTTTTGTCTTTCCATCTTTCTTGATCCTTTAGGACCATTTGGTTTGGTTCCAGCCGAGACTGGTGCCACCATTTGTTTTTTGCTTTTTTTTTTTTTTTCGGGGATGTCAGATTAATATTGTGTACTCACTAGGAGTTCTCACCCAAATCACAGAGAAAACCAATGGTCGTTGCCAACGAGAAATCAATGGTAAGCGACTGTTGCAATAATACAAAATCATTTGCAATTGTTATTGAAAGAAGTGTAGAGTACTGGAAATCTGGGTAGACTTGTTGTCACTCAGGCCGCAGGGAACACCACCAGTTATTATCAGTGAGCAATCACCGATAATGACCTGTGTGAGAATTCCTAGTGAGTAAATAATAATAATAGAAATAGAAATATAGATGAAACCAAGACGAAACCAATGGAACTGAACCTGCTTGGCTTAATCAAAAATCTAAATGAATAAGTGCGAAATCAAAATTCCCAATTTCAAATTAATTCAAGTCTACACAATAAACGCAGCATCTTTTTTATATACTGCTTATGTATATACGATATCAGTTACAAGGTTAACTAATTTGCATATTGGTTTTGAAAAAGACATTTTATTAATTAACTATTATTTGTTATTGTTTTTTAATTCAATGATTGTGCTTGATTTTAATACAACAAATAGTTCTGGTTAGCAATATTGTTTTATTTCCTGGACAAATATTTAGCATTTTTTGTTTCAAATGTTCCTTTATTTAGAGGGACCAACTTGATTTTCAGTAAGTAGTGATCCATTTTTAAATTGCATGTGAAAAACCGCATTGATTTCTTTTTTCTTTTCTTTTCTTTTCTTCAGGGTCACATTTAAAAGATAAATAAATTTGTATCGAAATTATCAAAATGTTCATGTTTATCCATATGAATAAATGAAAAAGAATTTGTTTCGTGTTTACAACAAAGTTATGAATGAAATGTTTATTATTTTAAATGAATGTTTCAAGTATTTAAAGTAGTGAACTTTGCGAAACAATAGCGAACCAGCAAGACCAGCTCGTAATTAATAAGACATAATCAATATAAAATTTAAAAAGATAAAATTCAACTTTGTCCCAGCTCATTTAACTCGTTGGTCTAGTGGTATTCATCAATTCGCTGTGCAGATACTTCGTTTAATACATTTTTCGTATTCCAGTAGCTTCTTTCAAAGAACTGCACGTTTGTGGAAATCTCTTTCTTGCTGACTGTTTTCCTCCTACCTATAGTCTTGGTCTTTTCAAGATTAAGGTCAATAGGCATTTTCTTCTTTTGCACTAATCATCTTTCGTTCTTTTTAGCTCCTTATATTAAGTGGCTTTATGTCTAGAGCGAATTCCATTTAAAACAAAAAGAAACCAAGAGAACTTAAACTACTTGGCTTAATCAAATATTATTAATATAAAATTTAAAAAGATAAAAATTGAACTTACTCGAAATGGTGAGAGTTGTGGACTGTTTTCTTGAAACGAGAAAATAGAATTCTTTGGAAAAATTTGCAAATTTGTCTCTGTTTTGGAAACGGTCAATGTTGGCACTTCATCGACAAGCGACGACTGAACAACCTTTTCCTTGTAGGGCGACATGCTCTTCAGGGTGTCCATCATGCGGGACATAATACTGTCTTGCTCAGGAAAGATGAAAGACATGTCAGACTGCATTAAAACGAAATAAAAACCAAGGCTTAAGAAACCTTCTCAGCTTTTTGGTATGTTGTTTTTTTGTTGTTGTTTTTTTTGGGGGGGGGGGGGCAACCCCTGTTGTCCTCTTCTTTCTTTTTTTAAGTTTCTTATAATATAATTGATTTCCTTTTTTAGTGGAGCAAGATTTTATAAAGCTGGTTTAGCAAATGGTTAAAAGATAATTAAAAAATGAGAGAACTGTCCAAATGATTTCAGTAAAAAGTTGTGTATGAAAAAAACAAAAATTGATTTTGATGAGATAACAAAGATGGCTGCCGTTTTAAGCTTTGACATCAGTCAAACAATAACAGCCAATCAGCTGAGAGCTGGATCACGACACAAAACTAAACTGCCTGGCTTTTGGGCAGGATTAATGCCGTAACGAATCAACCAACCTGCTTGACTACCTAACAATCCACACATTTAAGCATATTTCTTGATCCATTTAACTACTTTTTCCTCTTATGTATTAATCATACCATTTCAGACAGGTAATTCTCTTTATATTTTATCATCTCTCTTTATTCTACATATATTGATTAATATATACTCTCACTCCTTATCGAACTATGTCTAGCTATTACTTGATCCACAGTCTTTTCCTTTCTTTGGCTACCAAATAAGAATAGCTATCAAAACATCATCTTTGCATTTATTTAACGACTTTTCTGTCTCTGTTTAGAGCCTACACTCTTAGTTCGGTAATGGTAATAAAACGTACTTAGCTTAACAATTTACTGCAGTTTCATAGCATCACTAATCACCAAACGTGTATTCGACTGGCCTCAATGGTGTCTTAATTCGGTTCTGTTCGTTTGAGAAGTCAGTTTCCTTGTCATATCATATTCATTCCTATATTTCATTTCTAATATATAAAGCAAAGTCAGTCTGATTCCCTACTTTAGACCTTAATAGCATTCATCCATCCATATTCCATAACGTCAAGGGACGTCGTCGGGGAGTCAGGCAGATACTCTATCTGTCCTAACTTTTCAGTGGCCATGATAGAACCTGGTAGAGCCCATGTCCTCTCCAGGCCACATACAGCACCTGGTATTCATCCATTTAATACTGGCTAGGTTCAATGTTGCTTAACTTTGGTGATCTAACAGGAACTGGTGTGTCAACATGATTATGCCATATAAATAAAATAGCATTGCATCTGACAAATCGATAGTTTATTCTGCCTAGTCAATTTTTTTAATTATTGTTGTACCATATTCTAATATATAAAGCAAAGTCAGCCTGATTCTCAACTTTAGATCTAAATAGCATTCATCATCATCATCATCATTCGATTTATTTTTAACAGGCCTTTGATTAGTTCTCTATAAGAGGGTGAGGCCTGTCTGTCAGTCTTGATCGAAGTCTTCCTCTCCAGGCTCGGTGGTCGCAAGGATCTAAGTTTGCGATCCCCAGGGCTGTACGGTCGCATTTAAACAGCTCATCCCAAGAGAGCTTCGGTCTTCCAGCCTGCCGACTTGATGTGATGGACATGTTTCTGACCCGGGAGATCACAGCCTTCATCTCTATATTAATAACATCATGTGACCACTTCACATGTTTTGGTGTATGTGTGTTTTTCTCACCTATACGTTACTTACACAGTATTATATTTTAAAATTACTATTAATATTATATTCACTGAAATATAAAAAACAAAACAATACAAAAATAAAATGTTATTTCTTTTTTGAGTATAAATTTATAAATGTGTAAACAAAAAAATAAAAATATAAATAAAATAGCATTAATGAATCCCGGGCAACGCCGAGTCGGTTCCAGTTGTAGTTTGATTCAGAAAAATTGTACGATCAAACCAATGAACCAAACAGTATTTTTATAATAGTACTCAATAATAAATAGAGCCATATATTTTTGAACTCACTAGTTTCTAGAGCAGGGGCAGGCAACCTCCGGCTCGCGGGCCACATCCGGCCTGCGAAGGCTTAGTGTCAGGCCCGCACCCTGCTATGCTTTATTATTGCAATCCAGCCCGCGGACCTCCCTATAAAACTCATATCATTTTGTGACATAGACGTAAAAGTAGGTTTCGATTAAGATTTACAGTAGGATGAAAATGTATAAATATCAGCGAGCGATGATGCATATATATTTCATTTTTCTTTAACTATTAATTTCAAATCCTTGGCCTGAGATAAAAATAGAAGAAGAGAAAGAGAGAGGCAAAGAGGAAACGAGAGACAGGGAAAGGGCATGAAACAGAGAACCTATGTGAGGTGTGTCAAAACGAATGCCGGATCTACTTGCTACTTCCCCCGTCATTATTTTTTATGATTCCAAAATGGCTCTTCATCGGCGCCTTTTATAACATTACATACAGAAGTCTCCTGAGAAAAAATATCAGATTTGTAGAGTGTTCAATGCAATTTTTCTACAATTTATTCATGTAAACAAAATATAGTAATTCTGAGATTTCGTTTTTCACTCCGGCCCGCGATCTCCTTCCAAAAGTCTCATCCGGCCCTCACTCTGAAAAGGTTGCCCGCCTCTGTTCTAGAGTAATGTTGGTACAGTATCTTGGTATGTCAATTTCCATCTTTACCTTGCTTCTACCACTTCACAGCTCGTATGAAGAAAAATATTTGTGTGGAAAAAAATATGCTACTTAGTATTTGCATGAGAGTAACTACGATGAATGTATTCATGTACTGTTTTTGTTAGCAAAAAACATGAGAAATCATGTTTTTAAGCAAAAATAATTTGCTTTTAGCTAATGCCGTCTACTTTTTTGCAGATTATCAAAAAATATGGTCACTTATTTTTACAAAAATATTCATGCAATATTTTTATATTATCATATTAAGTTAATTTCTTTAAACTTACATAAGATTCAAACTACTGCCTATTCTATATACTATACTGTACTCTGTCTATTCCTTTTTGTCAACCAATCGCAAGTTTCTATTTGTGTATGAAGAGACAAACTCTCAAAACATCATAACTTTCTTAATAGTATATAGATTTGTATTTATAAAAAATATTTTGCTACAAAAATACATTCATGTTTTAACATGCAAAATTTTCGGGTACCATCAGGCTGGTGTACACAATAAAAATGAAGTACGTCACGGGTCATCTATGTTCTCTGTTTTCATCTTTTTTTTACTTTAGTATTTATAACATCATAAAGAGTCTCTTCTTGATGTCTTCACCATGTTTTAGTGAATGACGTCATTGCTTTGTGACGTCTTCCTTTTGTGATGTCATCCAGTGTGGACGGAGACAAACAAACATGTATACATACAAGATAAGAGTTTTTAGTAGTATACTAGCTGACCTGACCCGGCATTGCCCGGGAGTATGTATTCTTTCAATTTATGCAGATCTCACAATAGATAAATAAAAATTAAAACTCTAATTTCTGAAGTAAAGTGATATGTATTTCCTAATATGAAAGTTTCAAATCGAATACAAACAGGTAATTTGGGATGCTGAAAACGTACGAAGAAAATTAATTTCTTATGAAAATTCGTCTTAGTTTATTAGTAGCATATGCGGAAAATATTGTTTATCTTTTATTTAAAACTAGCAGGACTACCCGGCGTTAGTCGGGCAAAAAGTGTAACATATTTCTATTAAAACTTCTATCTCTTTCTCTTTTCTCTTCCCCCGTTTCCCTCTCCTCCCCTTTTGAGAATTTATTTTTAGAAAGTGGCCATGTTTCATTTTTATTGAAAATGCTCAGTGATAATAAATGTTTGTAAGATTCTTTTTTAACGAATTCAAGTTTTGGTTCAACCGCACCTAAATTGTTCTGAGCAGACGACAATTCAATTGTCAATCCATTTCAGTGATTGACTCAGGGTCGTCATCTGATTGGTCAATTTGAGTGACGTGTCAGTTTTAAATGTAAACAATGCTGACGGCAATTTTCTCGATGGAATATTTTGAAGAAATTATCGTCAGATAGATTATGGATGTTGACTGATTAACATCTTGAATGTTGTCTCCGAGGACAGAATTTTCATTCCTTAGGGAAATTATGCCTTCGTTAATTTGATAACTCCTTTTCATAAAAAATCGACATTACCATGTCGAAAATTAATTTGAATGATAATTTAAAGATAGCTTTAAAAGTAACGAAATAGATTTGAGATGTTTATCTCTTAGTTACGATTTGGACTTCAAAAATGTTAATTTGATGACTATGTTAATCATAATTCGAGGAAGAGATCCTAGAATTATACAAAGATTGTATTTGAAAATCTCAAATACAAACCATTATTTATGAAGAAAACTTATGACGATAAGTTATTATTTGAAAGTTTGTGAAAAGAAATTTGTGACAATATGTCAGTATTTTAAAAGGGTTAAACGAAGGCCAGTTTAACCTGATATTTGATTGAGAATATCTCGACAAAAGGATCGGTGATGTTCTTTTAGTCTAAAAAAAAGGACTAATTGTTTTTTGTGGATTGATTGAAAAATATCGACACAAGATCGATAATATTTATTATTTAGTCAGAAGGACTAAAAGATTTAAAAGATTTATTGAATTTAATATTCGTTTATCAGAAAGGTAAACGAATAAAGTCATCGAGAGTTTATTTTGATTGGAAGTCTGTAGTTCAGAAATTCGCATTTTAAATATAAAAAAAGCAGTTACAATTATTTTTTTTAATTAATATTATAATTAATTAAGTTAGGAAATAATAATTATTTGATTTTCAGAAACACGAGTAATATTTGTTAAATTATTACTTGAATTAAAAAAAACGAAGAGGATGAAAAAGCCTGTTTCCAGAATTTCGCTTTTGTTCAATTAAAATGTCGTCTGCTTGAAGCGGTTTTCCATGAAGAATGAAAGACTTTTTTTTTCAAGAGAAATTTTATCGCCCACTGATGAGCGAACTAAAACAAAAGAATACACAAGAGAATTTCCACTTCTGTAAAAAAAAGTATATGGTAAATTGTGAATTGTGAGTACATTTTGTTGTTAATATTTTCTTTTTTGAATAACATATGAACATATATGCATGTCTACCTTTTTTCTTATCTTGATCTTTTTTTCATTTTATTGTTAATAAAGTTACGATTCTTTGATACACAAGTAAGTTTTGTCTGTCTTTTTCCCCATTAAAGGAAAAAAGGGCGAATAGATGAACTCGTTTTGCGCTTTAATTTTTTCATCATTTAAAAGAAAAGATTGATTTGGCGTTTTTAGTAAAAAATAAAAAAAAAGGAGGGAAATGTTTTAAAACTGAAGACGTTATAATTTTAATTTTTTCACTCTCTTTCTTCTCCGCCCACCCCATTCCTCTCTTTAGACATACAAACATATACACACTTTTACAGATTCCTCGATGAATGAGTCGGCATAAGGGAAAAAAAACTAATTAGAAAAAAAGCAGAGTTACTTCCCTTTAGTTAATACATCAATTGTCTAGGAAACAACCCCCCCCCTCCCTGACGAAACCTGGCCCTGGTTTCTCTCAAAGAATAAATATTGTTTTCTAATGTTTAGATATTATACCACCGGGCAATGTCGATCAAGAAAATAAAAACTTTGTGGGTCTTTGGTTAATAGTTTTGGAGTGTTAGCTGGACATATGCACATACACACACAGATAACTTCCCTTTATATAATAGATCACATGTGAACTATAATTATTGCTTATCTACTCCATAAGCTTTAATTCTAAAGTTAAGTTTCCCTTATGTTAATAATGAAAGAACCGGAAGTGACGTCTTTCTGCCTACACTGGGAAACGAGAAAAAATAATGAAAACATAGAGCTAAACTGATATTGGTATAATTGTATTCGAAGCGTCCACACGTTATGCAATTACACATCAACAAGCAGAAAATACGCGAAGAGAAGGGAATAAATAAATAAATATTGTATATTTTATTTCATTATAATTATATGTTTTAAATAGTCACGTTATTTCCATTATTTAGTATTGGTATGGAATAAAGAATCGTTTTACGTTTAAAAATTTCCTTCCCTCTTCTATCCGTCACATCTCCTTTTGTAAGTAACATTCGTGTGTTTGTATTTATAAAAATTTCGTAAATGAATAAAATGTTGTTAAGTATGATATACGAAATCTTATTATTTTTAAATGATCCTTACACCTGTGCCAGTTGACACGGTTAAGATTCGAATAAAAATTGTTGTTTGGAATAAATACAATTTAGGCGTGCAGAGTGAATATAACTGTATTGGCGCGTGACAAATAAAAAATAACGCCCACGCAAATTCCGATGTGGCTTTATATATTAAATCAACTCAAAACGAGCGGACGTAGTTGAGAGCACACCACGTGATATTTCTGTCCAATGAGATTTCTCCAAAGACATATTTTTCTAAACTTTTCTCTATAAGCTCGCTGGAGCCTATCCAAATAGTATTTAAGCACACACAAACATCAAACTCTCTCTTTCAACTGACTTTTCATCCGAAGGTTACACGCATCTTACTATCACTCTTCCATTTCACCCTTTCGCGCGCTTCATACAATTTCACAGGCGAACATTACCTATTGCCTCTTTTAACATTTTATAACAAATGAACATTTCAACAAAAGAAAAGACATTCTTCTTTTCACTTACCCTGAAACTAAAGGAAGGACTCATGAACTCATTACAAAAAGAAATATATTCTATTTGTTAATAGTTTATTTCAGTAAATAAACTTCCGTTGATTTTGCATGTAAATCTTCTTATTATTATATTTATTTGTGGAGGAAGTTATCACCAAAAAACGGTATGACGACCCCCACACACCCACCTCGTGTATATCTGTCACCCATCTGTTTTCATCAAATCGTGTCATCATAAAAAAACATTAGTAGTATTAAAAAAAAGAAACTAGACAATGGAAAAGTTTGTAAATCTGAAAAAGAAAAGAATCGGTTTTTAATTAGCATGAACGTGCTTCTGTTTGCGTTCATTGCAGACACTGTGAACATCTGCTCGTTGTGCTGGGCCAAAGTCATAGCTCGATTCCAACACCGGTCGCAGTGTCAATGTCATCTCAGTCAGTGCTGTAACAGAAGGATTTTCTCTCCAAATAAAATCACGACTCCAGTTTAAAGCAAGTAACGACGGTTTATTTTCTTTGGAGGTTACACCGATATTCGTTTGTTTTTTTTCCTACTGAACAACAGACTTGCAAATGAGAATTCATAGCCTGACCAAATAAAAACCCAAGTCCAACCGAACACCAACAGGCCATCTGTTTCCGGGGACCACTGAAACCAACTGCCTGTCAGACCCCAGAAAACCAAACTGACCTCCCCTGCCTATCTGCTAAAAAGTATGTAAATATCACTTGAGATAATGTCCAGCTTTATCTATGAACATAAAAACCTAATGCCTAGAGTGTCTCGTATTTTGCCGGCCATCTTTTTTGGAAAAACTCAAGTGAGTCAGAACCACAAGAACCTCGTATCTGAAGGAACATTATTATCTCAAGTGGATAAATCGAATTCTGAGTGGCCAACTCCAAAATCAGAAATATTTCCCATATCTTGGATGATTTCTTTTTGTTTAGTTAAGTATTTCTCACTTGCAGCAAGTCCGTTATTCACATTCATTGCAACTATGCAGCCCACTAAACATGTCGCCTATTTTTTATACATAAAGACAATCCAATGAATATATCTACTTACAAGTGTGAAAATGGAAACGTTGATACAGGTAATATGCAATCATTTTTAGTTCTTTTTAGAAAAGAATGCAAAATAGTGACGGTAATCCATTGTTCATGAATAATAAAAGACCCCTTGCATCCTTAAAAAAAATAATGATTGTTCCCAGTAGAGGAGAGGGTATAATATTTTTGTGATGGCTTTTGCTATTCTGCGGGTGGCGCTAATTATGCTAGAGACAGTTGGTTGTAAGGGGATGTTTGGTTTGTAGGTTTTCAATAGGCCATATAATGTGGGGATGATAGCGTGATATTTGATGTGCAATAAAAACAAATTTCATGTATATATGAAGTTAGGTATGTGTGTATGTTTAGATATTTTTATGTATATGATTCACTCTTAAACTAATTAACCGATCATTATGAATTTTAGAACACAGCTGCTAGGCGTAAGAGGTCGTAATGTGAGTTATATTTTGTTTAATTTAATATATGCAAAGGGGGTAAAAAGGGGATGGAAGTCTTTTGTGAAAATCTAGATACCTCTGATCTTTGTAGAATTATCACAATAGGTATTAGACATCAATTAATAAATGTTCTCCAAATTTCAGTTTCTTTGGAGCATTTTAAATGGATTTCAGGAGAGGCAGACGATTGGCACAGTCTCCAATTCAAATATTCCAGAATTGCATTGCATTTGATTCATAGTTATTAGACACTAATAAGGCAAGATTTCCTGAATTTCAATTTCTTCTTAAGACCTCTTAAGCTTAAGCCTTAAATTTTAGTCATTTTCTATAATCAAAATCATGTAATAAATTTTGATTAAAATTGGATTAAGGATTCTGGACATCATAATATCTTAATTTTAATCTTTGTAAGGGGACATAAAAGTGGTGCAAAACTGCTCTGTTCAGAGAATTTAATTTTAATAGCTGCAGCTAAGATTTCTGAATTTTTAACTCCGGCATGAATCATCATTATGCAATTCAATCTCTTCAAATATTCCAGTGCTTTTCAGTTGTTCATTGTCTCCAGCTTTCAAACCCACCAATAGTACACATAAGCAGCTATCAATTGCACTTTACTGTTATTAAATACTTCAAATGGTTCTGAAATGAAAGTATATCAAAAACTTGTCAAATTTGTCCTGAACACCCTGTACATCAACTCTGTGTATTTTTATTCTACATTCAATCAATTTTTATTGCAAATATAGCAAAGTGAAGCAAGTCATGTAAAAAGATAGAAAATATTGCATCTATATACAATCTGAATATTTGTCCAAGGTGACTTTAGACCTGGATATGGTAGGCATTATCACGACCTCCTCTGGCAGGCTGTTCCAGGGAACAGAAACATGGACTTTTCTTCTGTTGATACAAAAGCAACCATGGTACATCTTCTAAAGGTGACCGTGGAGACCATGACTAGGCGTTGGGGTGACAAACTTCGCTAAAGGTAGATTTAAATTCTGGTCGATGATGCTATGTGCCAGGGTATGGTCACCTCGCGTCCTTTGCTGCTCAGGTGGGGACGGATTTGGTCTTTGAGTCCGTTCTTATGGGTGTTGATTCTACTGGTATATAAGGAATACAATATTTCAGAATATTTATAGAGAATTGATGAACTAAATCCAATAACACACAAATATAATAGGCATGGCAAAAATTCAAAATGACCATCAGTTTTTAATGTGATTATTTCAAATGTTTCCAAAACATATACCAGCAGAGTCTGTACCTGCAGGAGTAGCTTCGAGGACTGGATCTGTCCTCGCAGCGAGGGATGTGTGTGTGTGTGGGGGGGGGGGGGCATATACCATCATTGACGAGAAATGCTCTGCTGAACTGGCCCCTGTCCTCTCCAAACTCTGCTTCCCTAATAGCTGGAAAATTGCCTCTGTGGTACCAGTTTTCAAGAATTCTGGATATAGAACTGAACTTCAGAATAATCGTCCCATCAGTCTACTCCCACTCTTCGCTAAAATCTTTGAATCCTTTAATCAATCTAGTGATAGTCCGTCACCTCATTAATGCTAAACTTCTTTCTGACCATCAGTATGGATTTAGGCAAGCAAGGTTTACTGCAGATATCCTAACGGTCATCTCTGAAAATATATACCATACACTGGACAAGGCAGGTGAAGCTATGGCAGTAGCGCTTGATATATCCTAAGCCTTTGACAAGGTCTTCTCATAAAAATTAATTCATATGGTATTACTGGACGATTATTTAATATAATTAGATCCTTCCTATCCAGCAGAAATATTCAGGTTGTCCTCGATGGCCGTTCATCCAATCAACATGACATAAATGCAGATGTACCCCAGGCACCGATGCTTGGACCTTATTTGTTCCTGATTTTCATAAACGACCTCCTTGATGACATTGTGTTTGCGATGGGTATATTTGCTGACAACAATACGCTCTACTCTCGTTATGTGGGCAAAACGGACATGCACATATCCGAGGCAATGGCTGAATCCTTAGAAAGTGACCTCCACTCTGTAGTGGAATGGAGTTATAAATGGATGGTAACATTTAATGCTGCAAAGACAAAGCTTCTTTCCTTCAACAACTACAAGAAGTTTTTTCAACCACCGATTGCCATAGCAAATAACACCCTACCTGAGAGTCCAACGTTCAAACTCCTCGGCCTAACATTCACAGGTAACATGAATTTGAACAAATACATAGAAGACATTACCAAGGCTGCTGCAAAGAAGGTGGGCTCCCTCTACTATGCTAGAAAACTTCTCACACCTGACAGTATCCTATATCCCTACAAAGCCACCATCTGCCCATGCATGCCAATCTATCATGCATTGTTGTCACATCTGGACTGGTGCACCATCCACTAGTCTCTCCCTCTTAGACAAGGTCCAAAAAAGAGTCTCTAATCTAATAGGTCCCTCACTATCCACCATATATATATATATATATATATATATATATATATATATATATATATATATATATATATATATATATACGGTGTCTGTAAAGTCCATGTGCACTTTAAAAAATGTATAACTTTATTTCTATTATTTCTATTTACGATAGAAATAATCTGTAAAAAGAATTAGAAAGAACTAAATCTATATTTTTTAAAGTTTTATTGAAATTATTTTTAAGTTTCCAAATATCTTCCATCATTAGCAATATAATTTTGCAGTTCACGGAAAACATTTGCCAACTGGTTTACAACTAAAATCACATTAGTTATTTTAGCTTTCAAATCTTCTAATGGACTAGGTTTGGTTGCATACACAATTGTTTCACATGTCCCCATAAAATATCTAATGGAATCAAATCTGGTGATTGTAGCGGCCAATAAAATGGTCCACCCCTTCCGATCCATCTGTTAGGAAATTCCTTATTTAGAAATATGCAAATTTTGTGGGGAAAAATTATTCAATAGTTATACTTAAAACTAGGTATATGAAACTTCATAACATTTTTTAAAGATTATTTCTATCGCAAATACAAATAAAGTTATAATTTTTTTTAAATTGCACACGGACTCTATGAACACCCTATATATATATATATATATATATATATATATATATATATATATATATATATATAAACATATATACATACATACATACATATTGTTTTTTTGTTAAGTAAATATTAATTATTTTTACCTACAGATATTGATGTCTCATGCTTACGCAATCTTCAGTGTAGGGATGTTAATTCACGTCTGTCGGAGGGCTTGAACCCGGTTTTTACAAATCGCCACTGATTTGCAGTCGGGTATCGTTCCCCTTGGCCGGCGAGAATTCGCATGACAATTAGGAGGGATTTAAATCTAAAAACACCAAATCGGCGAGCGCATATAGTGAGCAGCGGAAAGTGATTCGACAACAACAAATAGGGTCGGAATCTCGCTTTTAAGCCATAGTATTACTGCTCGTTTATAAATTTTCTCAGAGTGTACCATTCCTAGTAAAGGGGGCTATAATTATATTTTTAAAGTAAATATTAATTATTTTTACCAATAGACATCGATGTTTCATGCTTACGCAATCTTCAGTGTAGGGATGTTAATTCACGTCAGTCGGAAGGCTTAAACCCGGTTTTTACAAATCGCCACTGATTTTCAGTCGGGTGTTGTTCCCCTCGGCCAGCGAGAATTCACACACACACACACACACACACACACACACACATATATATATATATATATATATATATATATATATATATATATATATATATATATATATAAATCACTTGAATATATATAGTATTTCATTTTATATATGGAGAGAGATTATACTCTCTGTGTCTTACTCTCTATATATATCTATTTATTAATTAATCAATAACCTAAAGAGAGTTAGCATTCTGACTAATCAGTGGTAATCTATCATCAATGATATTAAAAAAAGGTATTTACAAGCCACGAATCAATATTGAATCCATCAATCAGGACATATGTGTTGATCTGAATTATTTATTCCCCTGCACTCGGGCATTCTTTACTTTTTGCTACCTTTGATTTCACATACACACACACATATCTATCTATATTTGTTCTTTCTTCTTTCCTTTCTTCTTTCTTTTCTTCTTTTTCTTCTATATAATAAAGTAAAGTCAGTCTATTTCTCGATTTTTGTCATCGATAGCTACCATCCTACAACATGAATAGTTCATTCTGAAAAGCAATTTTCTTTTCTTTAACATTGTTCCATGGTGTTAAGAATAATAAAATGTAATTCGATTTAGTTCCTTTCAGAAAATACCTTACCCAAATAGGAATATTTTTCAGATGGATTCTATCTTTGTTATGAGCAGAAAATTTAAATGTAAATGGACGCCATCTTTGTTATTGGCAGCAAATTAAACTAATAATAGTAAATACTAATAAATATTATTTCATTTATCATTTATAAATAAATATACTATCATTATAGAAACAGAGATGTAAAATATAGGAATTCTGTGGAAGATTGGAATGTTCACTGTCACATCAGGTGACGTCACGTCTCTTTCATATGTGATGTAAAAAAATACCGTAACAATGTGTTTCTTTTACTTCGTAGGTCGTTTCACTCTTTTGTTAATAGTTGAAAAGAAATATGAATTACCAACGGTTTTGGAGCGTGAATTGAACATTTACATGCAAAGATTTAACCTAGAAATTCCTATTTCAATCACCAAAACATTTGTTTTCCTTTTCTTCTATTTCCTTTACACCAGTTTCGTTTTCATAATGATTTCTTAAAAACACAAAAAAAAAATCGTTATGCATTAAGCTTGCTTAACTTAATTGGAAATATTATTTTTAAAACTTCAACATTTTTGTTTGTTTTACCAACAATAATTACACATTAAACTGAGTGTTGTTGTATTTCAGATTATCTGTGATTGGTCACAAGTATCTAGTTATGTAGGTTGGTTTCCGCACTCAAGGGTTTTTCTTAATATTTCAGTTGTTTTTATTAGTGCTGTGCTTTGAATGCTTTTGAATGCTCTTTGAATTTAATTTATTCTATTCTTTTTTTTTCCTAGTTGTTTTTGGGGGGAATTGTTCCTAGTACTCCTACTATTATAGGTATTACAGCGACCTTCTTCATGTTTCATATTTCTTTCAGTTCTCTTGCAAGCTCTATGTATTTGCTTAGTTTTTCTGCTGTCCTTGGTCTTCACTCTGTGGTCTGCTGGGACGGCTAAATCTACTATTTTACATGTTTTTCCTATTATCACATCCCGGTCTTCTTGCTTGGATGAGTTTAACCGTTTGTATTTCCATGCCCCATAAGATTTTATGCTGTTCATTTTTCAATACTTTGTCTGCATGTTCAAAGTGTAGTTGTTTGCACAGTTATTAGCAAACCACTTCTCAACCCAGTTTTTTGTTTCTCCATGTTTCCTATGCATTGTGATGTGGATTTGAATAACTTTTAACGAGGTATTTGACAATGAATCTATTCTTGTGATTTTTTGCTTTGTTTTTGGTGGAAATTGTAACTTTTAGGGAACATTGTTGTTGATTTGTATTTTTGCTCAGCACCTACAAAAAATTCTGTTCTGAATAAGATCTGCTATTTAAAAAAAATTGTTTCATTATATGAACACTGTCTTGAAACAGTTGTAAACAACTATAATACCTTTGTGTCCGCTCTTTTTTTTAGAATATGATTTTAAAATAATTTAAATCGTCAAAAATACATATATATTGTTTTATTATTTCATGTATACACAAATAATATTATAAGGTGATATAATATATTGTGTATAGATTTTCAATATTTACTTCAACAATGCTCATACGTGAGTAGAGCTTGGTAGTAAAGTATGAAAATATATTTATGGCAATTAAGCTACACAGAGGCGTCCGCGTTTCATCCTTGTAGGGAATCGGCAGGCAAGGCACTTAGCCTAACGATTCCCTACAGGGATGAAACACGGACGCCTCTGTGTAGCTGAATTGCCATAAATATATTTTCATACTTTACTTTTACTATATATATATATATATATATATATATATATATATATATATATATATATATGGTGATTGCCACTTCTTTAAAGAAAAAGGCCATCCCTAAATATTGCAATGTTCGGTTGTGGGCATGCAGATGACTCAACAGGTCGGACTTATGTTTACAAATCTTGCTGCAGAGATGACATACAAGGCTACTGGTTTCAGTTTGTAAATAGCTATATTAAACTTCTATTAAACACTTGTTTAATTGGCCCCTACTATGGGACCTCATGTGACTCAGTAGACCAGCCTTTGACAGACAGACTTTGCTGCATAAACCACACACATGGTCAGGTTGAAATGTGGCTGGGACGTTTGGCACTGATTACTTCCGCAAAGTACGTTTCAAGATGTTCTAAGTCGAATATATATATATATATATATATATATATATATATATATATATATATATATATATATATATATATATGGTCTAGCCATACTGATGAGCTGTGAAACAGCGAAACAGTCTGTATGTGGATGACTATATATATATATATATATATATGTGTGTGATTTTTTGAAGGCTTACCAAACCATTCCGTTCAGGAGATCATTCATCACCACAAAAGACTGCCCACACTATCAGTGGCTTGGAACGGCAACTTGTGAACTGTGTTTTGACTGTTTTATTTTTGTTGGGGGGGGGGGTACTTTTCATCGTTGTGCCGCCCGACGAGAAGGTGTATTCTTGCACATTGATCCTGTTTCTTTTGAATGCATTTGGGACTAATTCTTTGCTGTTTTGCTTAGTAACAACAATACTGCGAAAATCTTACGAGCTACTTTTTAAAGACATTTTTTATTTTTTATTTTTATTTTTTCTTCTGTCCTCTTCTTACGTGACCTCAATTAAGGCAACACCACATTGTGTATTGTCAGTTGTTGAAACCCTTACTCCAGGTACTTAATTCCCCTGATGATCTGCCAAGCAAGGACCTGCTTGGTAGTGAAACACGTGTAGGAAAAACTCTTTAATTTGGATATATATGATAAATAAATAAACTTTGAAAGAAAAAGTATTTTGTGGTGATGAATGATCTCCTGAACGGAATGGTTTGGTAAGCCTTCAAAAAATCACATATAAATGCTCTGTACCCTGTAATCGAGTATCATCGAGCTTATTTTTATTGGCCTAACCCCGGTCGTCACTGTATAAACAATCTTCTAAGTGAAAAATCCCTCTCTCTCTCTCTATATATATATATATATATATATATATATATATATATATATATATGATGATTCTTTACAGAAGAAGTCCATCTTTACAGGATTACAATGTCCAGTTTGGGACAGGCAGATGAATCAGCAGGCCGAATATATTTTTACAAGTCTTGTTACAGATATGACATACAAGGCTACTGGTTTTCGTTTGACAATTATTTATTTTGCTCCTACCACTTGTACGACACGCACAGCCCGCTCTCCTTCTATAAAGCCTAGTTTCAGTGACAAGCCAAGGCAAGATAATTGAGAAACTATGTAGAGTGCAGGTTTTATATCAGAGTTTCCTTCTCCTTGATGGATGATTTAACAAAATCTATGGTTTCATCTCGTCGAGTGAGGTAGCATATACATAATATTATATATATATATACTTTTAACTTTTTAATTTTTGAATTTGTCATGCGCTTTGCACGTGATCACGTTCTGCATATGGCGTCTCATCAGCCATGCGTTCATTTCAAAAGCCATACATTACCGCACCGTTCGACGAACTCAGCAGATATTATCACACTAAGACTAATAACCCGTTTGAAGATGATTGAATAAATCAATGAAAAGTACCTGCAGGGAATTCAACATAAAACCTATGGATGTTACATACGACAATTTGACAAAAATACTCAATGGACCAACCGAAAAATCGAAAAAAAAAAAAAAAAAAAGACTTCTTAAGCAGAAGCATTCTGTGTTGTTCAATTCAATAACATTTGTTTTAATATATATATATATATATATATATATATATATATATATATATATATATATATATATAGTGTGTGTGTGTGTGTGTGTGTGTGTGTATATATATATATAGTAAGTTATGAAAATATATTTATGGCATTTTAGCCTGAAGATTCCCCCCGGGGATGAAACGCGGGAGCCTCTGTGTAGCTTAATTGCCATAAATATATTTTCATAACTTACTACCTAGCTCTACTTACGTATCGAGCACTGTTGAAGTAAATACTGAAAATTGATACATAAAAAATTATATCCCCATATAAAATTTTATGTGGATACATGAAATAGTAATATATATATATATATATATATATATATATATATATATATATATATATAGTGAGAGAGAGAGAGAGAGAGAGAGAGAGAGAGAGAGAGAGAGAGAGAGAGAACTAAGCCGGAGGCTATAGATCAGAAGTCAAAATCAGTAAGCTCAATTTAAATTTCAACTGTTTATTTTCACTTCACATTGATGAGACTTAGAAAGGTATGAACCCACTTATACCTGGTTTTCCTAATATTTCGAGATGTCTTAACCTGTCCATGTGCTAAAGACAAGTAAGGAACACTTGAAATATGTGCCCCCCTCTCTGTCTCTCTCTCTGTCTCTCTGTCTCTGTCTCTCTCTCTCTCTCTCTCTCTCTCTCTCTCTCTCTCTCTCTCTCTCTCTCTCTGCCTGTAATGTGAAATCGTTTTAAAGTAGATGCATCTGTACCGAAACATTAATCCATGGCGCTCGTATTTAATCCAAATGTGGATCATTTTCATGGATTATCATTTTCGGATTAATATACGAATGCCCTATTTTTTAAATTTTTTATTTTTACAAATTGGCAACAAATAGTTGAATGCGTGTTGGAACTAGGATAATCGATCGCCGACTGTTTTTTTTTTGGGGGGGGGTCTTTGTTTTCACAAGATGACAATCCGTCGATTTAGTTGGCCACTGAATCTATTAGGCAAAGATTTGATAATCCCCTCTAGGATTAACGTTGGTTATTCCACCCCCACCCCAGAGCTCTTTTCTTTTCTCTCTCTTTCTCTCTCTCTCTCTCTCTCTTTCTCTCTCACACACTTTCGCTTAGTGTTTATCTATATATATCTTTTTCTAACGTATAATAAACACTCTCTCCCTCTCTTTATATGTCTATCTCTTTTCTATGACATACGCATATATTCTCTCTTTCTCAGATTTTCTCTGCCCTCCCCCCCTCTCTCTCTCTCTCTCTCTCTTCATTTATCTACCTATATATGTTTTACAGATTAATACACGCCCCTTTTTTAAATCTTTCTCCCCCATTCCTCTGTCTTTCTCTCTCTCTCTCAGTCTATCTATCTTTCTCTCACACATATATATTATTTTCTTTCTCTCTTCTTTGATCTGTCTATCGATCTTTCTCTTGCACACAGATCCTCCTTCTCTTTTTCTCTATCTTTCTCTCTCCATCTCTCTCTCTCCATTTATCTACTCTCTATCTTTCACACATTAATACACTCCTCTTTTTCCAAATCTCTCTCTCTCTCTCTCTCATTCTCTTTCTCTCGCACACAGATACTTCCCCCCCTCTCTCTCTCTCTCTCTCTCTCTCTCTCTCTCTCTCTCTCTCTCTCCCGTCTCTCCTATTAATCTTTATAAAGTGTTACAAAGTAGTTACGGCTGAGGCCTTATATGCCAATTAGTATTTATTTCAAGGTTGAGAACTATATTATAATTATTGTCAGTATAATCTCTCTCTCTCTCTCTCTCTCTCTCTCTCTCTCTCTCTCTCTCTCTCTCTCTCTCTCTCTTTCTCTCTTTATCCCTCTCTCGTCCTTCCTTACCTGACCACTGCCTCCTTTCTTGCACCCTTGACATCAATATCAAGAAAGATGTTTCCCATGATACCTGCAAGGTGTTGCTTATTCGCAACTAGAAATCATAACAAGTGAATACTCATTTAAAAAGAAACATTTTTTTTAAAAAAACAAACACTTCAAAGGATGTAAAACAGCAACAACAACAACAACAACAACAACAAATTGGTCTACAAGATACAAAGATAATTCTCTTTGGTAACTGACGACTGAGTTGCAAACGAATGGAATTTTGATTACCAATTCTTTCAATCTTTCTTTGGGAATGGCACAAAACGGAACCGCTTTTTCACAGAAACAGATGAAGAAACATTTGAAATGAAATGAAAATTCCTTCTGCAAATACCAGTGTTGCCAGAAGGATTCAACACATTTTATCAGGTACGCTGTGCACAATGTCATTCTACCCACCCCCTCCCTCACAATGAGTGTCCAAACATTGTGCTATCTTAATGACTTTGCTGTCAGTTTTAAGAATCTGTACAAGGTCGGGTCATTTGCCTATGGTTTAAATTTCATTAAAAATAGATTTGATTTAGTTCTAAAAAATAAAGAAAGAAAGAAAAGAAAAGGTTCAGAAGCGTATCTGTAATTTGGTTGGCACTACCATCTCTTCTTCTCGGCACCTTCTCTCTCACAGACGTGATGTTGCTAGTTTCAATCTTTTCTATATGTTCTGCAGAATTGTCTGATCTATTTCCTGCTTCCTTTGTTCCAGCTCGTTTGACTTGTTGGTCTAGTGGTCTTCGTCAATTTGCTGTTTTTATACCTTCTTATAATATACCTTCCTATCCCAGTAGCTTTTCAAGAACTGCAGGCTTGTGGAACTCTCTTCCTGCTGACTGTTTTCCTCCTACCGATAGCTTTGGTCTTTTCAAGACCAAGACTAATAGGCATCTCCTGTCTTTGTGATAATCATCTTTCATTCTTTTTTAGCTCCTTACATCAAGTGGCTTCATGCCTTGTCTGGAGCGAATTCCATAAAAACAAAATCAATCATTTTGGTAAAAAGAAAATGTGTTTTAAGTTATTAATATCTTCAAATATTTATTGATTAATTTGTCTTGGAGGAGTATTATTTTTTTAATTAATAAACCATAGATTCTATTTAACTCATAGATGGGACCTTGATATGTACTACCACCCAAGGCAGTGGTGTGCAGAGGAGTGGGGACGATGGGACAGTTGCCCTGAGCACCTAAATTGGGTGGGGTGGGGGCCATCCAATCATATTAATACTGTCTCCCGTTCTCATAATATTTCTCAGTACTAGGACTTATACTTGAGTCTTTGGGACATACAATCGAGGAGTTGACCTTGAACATCATCAGACCTCTACACACCACTGACTTCAGTTCAGAGTGAACCTGGGAGCAATTGCAGCAAAGAGATGCCCCCCCCCCCCAAGGCTCCCACATTGGGACTTCAGCACTAGATACAGTTTTGTATAATACTCGGGACAGATTCTCTTTGACCCATAGATGGGACCCTGACAGGTACTACAACTTCAGGTTAGTGGACCTCAGTGTATTGCCTAATAAGGGGCGACTCAACACTCCAGAAAGCTCCCAAATAAGGGCTTCGCCACCGGATACAGTTTTGTGTCATACCCAGGACAACGTTGGAAAAGTGGGGTAGGCAGAACAAAACAAAAGTATATATGAATAAAAAGAGCTGGAAAGGATGGATTCGGGGTGATGGGGTGAAGACCATTCGTAAAGGTGTCTGAGGTAAAATAAACAATTTCGATGGGATGTTTTACAATAATATTTTCTATCGTTTATTATATTTTTTTTTTCAAATGCATTCAAGTATTTTTTTTTCATTCTCATATAAAAATATTGGATTTAATCTAATTGAAAAACAATGCACCTATTTAGATATTTTAAAAACGCATTATATACATACTAAAAGAATAACCGTCCCATGACGGGTAAAATCCATTCCCCGAACAAAACAGTTTTGCACCACTTTTATGTACCCTTACGAAGATTAAAATCAAGATATAATGCTACTAAACCTTATGTCCAGAATCCTTATTCGAATCTTGATCAAAATCCATTACAATATTTTAATTCTAGAAAATGTCTAAAATTTAAAACTTAAGTTTAAGGGGTCTTAATAAGAAATTAAAATTCAGGGAATCTTGTTTAATTGGTGTCGAATGAATGTGGATCAAATTTATTGCAAATTTGAAAAAATTACACAAATCGGAAGTATCTGAATTTTCACAAAGGGTTTCAACCTCCTTTTTTTTCCTCATTTGCATGAACTAAATTAAAATATATATAGCCCATATTACCTACTCTTATGCACAACAGCTGTGTTTCAAAATTCATAATGATCGGTTTATTAGTTTAGGAGTTTATCCTTTACAGCGAAATATATATATATACTAGCTGACCCGTTCCCCGGCGCTGCCAGGGAAAGTCGAATAACTCCAGAAATTTCTTGCAAAATCTGTAACTCTTGAATTATTTGGTGCTTATGACTGACCAGCGCGAACACAGACCCCACAATGTTAACGTAAAACAGCAACTGAAATAATTAATGCAATACGTGGAGTAATAACTCTCTTGCCATAGTTAGTTGTTGCAATCTTTCCATTGAGAGTTATCCTTCTAGACTGCAGCAATTTATATTTTAGCCGAATCCGGAGTTTCCCTATTTTGGTAGATAGATTTTTCCCCACATTAAAAACCTACCTTCTGTCTAACAGTGCCCCCGTGTGGAGGCAATTAAGCCCGGTCCGTAAACTGCATAAGCATCATAAAGAAGCAAATAACATATTATATAATATAGCAGGACTTGTGTCCCGGCGTTGCGCGGGAGAGATATATAAGTATTAGAGTATTAATTTGTAAAAAAAAAGTTGAAAAGAACCTTGTAAGTAATTTAGGAGATTCAAAGAGGATTTATCAATGTTTTGAATCAAACCAAATAGAGTTTTTTTCTGTTTTGTGTGACTGCCCTCCCCACTACGATTTTAAGTAGCAGGTTATTTGTAAAAATCCCCCCCTCCCCCCCAAAAAAAATTAAATGTGACTCAAAAATATGTGTGAATGTTTCCAATTTCAGTGACAGAAAAATCCTTCTAGAGTGATACAATGTTTATCCTAATCCGGAGTGGCCTTTTTGATTGTAGAAAGAATTTACCAGTCATAAAAGGCAATGTTTGTTTTAAGTTGCTGCAGTCTAGAAGGATTTCTTCTTCATTGACATAGGAGAGAAAAAAAAATAGGTTTAGTACGTCACTCACCGAGAAGAGAAGAGATTAAATAATAGATACTACACTGTAAAGTTAAGTATATATTTAAACTTAAAAAACAATAAGTAAAAATAAAGCGAATCAAATTAACGTTTTTGTGTATTGTAGTAAATAAATAAAGAAATAATTTTTGTTATTATTTGGGGGTGGGGGAAGGTCCCAAATTCATCTACTGGAGAAAAAAGCAAATAATTGTCAGTCTAGAAGAATTTAGTCTTCACTGTGAGAAAGAGTCTTATTTTTATTGTAATAAGTAAATAAATTAAAAAAGAGACAGTTAGACGTAGAGAGCGGATGGTTATAATAGGTAAAAGTTAAAAGAGAAAGAAAAAGAAGAAATGATTAGAAATAAAAATCACCCAAAGTATCGATTTTTCCGAGAATTGTAAAATAAAAAATCATATGAAATAATAATAATAATAATAATAATAATAATAATAATAATAATAATAATAATAATAATAATAATAATATATTGTGATGTTTCGTGATTGTTGCAAAATACGGATGGTCAAAATTGAAACAATTTACCTGTTTTGTGTGTGTTTTTATTACTGCCTAGTTTCGTGGACAGAAGCTATTACGGGTGTCCATAAGATTTCTATGAGCAAATGGATGTTTTGTAACTGTGGATCGCTGTTCGTTTCACGCTGTGAGTTGTTTTAAATTCAGTTATAAGCCGTAAAAGTGTTATGCATAAAATTGCCGAATTGTTAAAGGTATAAAAGTATAACATATAAAAAGAAAGTATATGTGTAACAATCGGAGATTCGCAACTGAAATGAATTGTCTCCAGAAGATTGCTAAGTATGTGACGTCATTTTGAATCAATGTTGGAAAGAATTTAAACTGTTCGTTAATGTAAACCTGAATCTGAAATAAGTTTAAGTGTATGTGAATAGGTATAAGTAACTACGGTCAATAAGTAAGTATATGTAATCCTATATTCTGTAAGTTGGAAAGAATATCAGGGAGCGGTTATTAATTGACTTAGCAGTCTTGTATATTATGTAGGAAGTTATTAGAAGAATGAAATTAAATATTTACGGTGAGGATTCTATAAATTATCCAATCTAATTTAGTTTCCGGTGTTAAGTGGGAGAGTAGGAGTAGATGAAGATGAGAGAGAAAAGTTTTTGCTACCATCTGTATCGAGTATGTTTTGTGAGAATGAGATGGCGGTCTGAAAGTAGCATTTTTTGTTAGATGATGAAAATAGTCATAAATTTCTTCAAGCACGTTCGAGTGAATAAGGTGAATAGAGTAGACTGTGATGCATGTGGTTATTTTCCTATTCTTGACAAAGGTACAGGGGAAAACTCGTCTTAAATTTATATACAAGAAGAAAAGAAGAAAAGAATGTATATATATATATATATATATATATATATATATATATATATATATATATATATATATAACATATACACATACCTAACCTTATATATATATATATATATATATATATATATATATATATATATATATATATATATATATATATATATGCACCTCCTAAATGTTAAGATTTGAAAAAATATAATTAGAGAACTACAAATAATAACGTACCATATGAATTGAAATGGTCCATTATTGTTTACCGCTGATAATTTTTTAAATGTAACCTCAGCCTCCTTGAATCTTACCATATAATAACGTCTAAGGATAACTTAATTAACATAAAACATGAAATCCTACAAAATTGAATACTAGATTTATGTATAGATATATAATAAATAAAAAGTATATATATAAAAATATCTAGGTAGGTAGACGTGTAAATTTATACATGTAATGAATGCATTTATAATAAGTAAATATATTTAAAATATATTAAAGTAATTTATATATTGGTGCATACTCTGTAGTTATGTGTAAGTTTTAGAGTAAATAAATATATAAGAATATTCTAATAGTAAGCTTGTAATTATTATTTGTGTCTTTCACTCTTTGTTTTTTTTGGGGGGGGTGATCTAGATTTTGGTGTAGTGGATTTAAATAAAATATTTTTAATATTTAAAATGTTTTTAAAATTTTGAATTCTTTAATTGAACTAGGCATTTATAGTGTTTATATATATATATATATATATATATATATATATATATATATATATAATTTTAATTAATTATACTGGAAATTAGAATTGAAATTTTACCATTGTAATAGAAGTAACTCGTAATAAAAAATTTGAGAGTTGCTCCCCTTGTTTTTAGGTTTAATTGCATTTCACCTCTAACTTAGAAATACCGCATGTTTTCGTTTTCCCTTTTTTATTATTTATTCTGATTCTTCTCTTTCTTCCTTTCTTGACTCTTGTTTGTTTCTAATTTATATACTTATTTAGATATTTTTTTATTTTAATTTTGCCATTTCTTTTTACGACATAATGTTCAAGTAATATATATGTATCTTTTGCTGCCTTCACTAGTATCAAATATGGCGTCCAATTGAGTAAAATGAACCCTGTATTCTTATTTTGAAACTGCATTTGCTTTAACTATGTAAGTGTTGCTATTGTTTTATATTTTTTGTTTTCTGATGTTTCTGAACACGATTTAAAAAAAAAAATCCAGAATATATAACTCTGGTTGTTTATGTTTCAAAGAAAGTATTTGAATTTTGACAGGTGAATACAAACATGATTACTGGAATCTAACTTTCTATTGCTTATTTATACATACACACATATATATATATATATATATATATATATATATATATATATATATATATAGTCATCCACATACAGATTGTTTCGCTGTTTCACAGCTCATCAGTGCGGCTAGCCCAGTTAGTGCCTCAAGCCGGGATTGAAACTCGACCGTCAGCTCGACGGTCGGCGCTTCTAACCCCTACGCTATCATGCGACACTGACTGAATGTAAGATATATCTCAATGTAAACATTGCAATTGCTGTGGCTCGAATTAGTTTTACCTAAAGCTAATAGCAGTTGGCGATATCCTTACAAATTAAGCTCTACCCTGGGAGGGAGCTTTATATAGTCATCCACATACAGACTGTTTCGCTGTTTCTCAGCTCATCAGTGCGGCTAGACCAGTTAGTGCCTCAAGCCGGGATTGAAACTCGACCGTCGAGCTGACTAACCCCTACGCTATCATGCGACACTGACTGAATGTAAGATATATCTCAATGTAAACATTGCAATTGCCGTGGCTCGAATTAGTTTTACCTAATGAGCTATGCCTTAAAGCTAATGGCAGTTGGCGATATCCTTACAATATATATATATATATATATATATATATATATATATATATAGTAAAGTGTGAAAATATACTAATGGCAATTAAGCTACACAGAGGCGTCCGCGTTTCATCCTCGTAAGGAATCGTCAAGCTAAGTGCACAGTTTTTTTGTTATTGTTTGTTTTTAGTTATCCCAGTAGTGTTAAAAAACAAACAGTAACAAAAAATTGTGTACTTGGCCAGATTATTTTCTTATGGGGATGAAACGTGGACGTCTCTGTGTAGCTTAATTGCCATAAATATATTTTCATACTTTACTATTAAGCTTTGCTCACGTATTGAGCACTATTGAAGTAAATTCTGAAAATATCTACACAATATATTATATAAACATATCATATTATATGTGTATAAATTAAATAGTATATATATATATATATATATATATATATATATGAATACAGCATAATCATGTTGACACACCGGTTCCCGCTAGATCACTGAAGTTAAGTGACATTGAGCCTGGTCAGTACTAGATGAGTGACCATTTGGGAATACTAGACACTGTATATAGATATGTAGCTATGGGCAAATAGTGTCGCCAAACCGCGGTGCCTAGCGTAGCGACTATGGCAAAAAACCCTGAATGACACTCACCAACAAGGTGGACAGAAACTAGGGAGGGTTTCCTGCTCCAGGAGTGATCAAAAACCCTGATGGTGGTGATGGTGATGATATATATATATATATATATATATATATATATATATATATATATATATGTGTGTTTATGTATATATATGTATATATATATGAATGTGTGTGTGTTTATGTATATATATGTACATATATATGAATATATATATACGTATGTATGTATCTGATATATAAATAAAAGCCAATCCTATTCTCAAAGTTGGACTGCTATAGCATTACATCTGACAAATTGATATTTGATTCTGCCTAGCCAGTGAATTACAGAAAGTTTAGGTCTATGCTTTTTACATTTCATTAATTACATATTTGATCCGGCTAAATAATTATTTCAGTAAAAGAAGCTTCCACATATACACTATAATTGTCATTGCCTAATCTTTTATGTTCATTAACCAATGAAATTGTTCCGTTGGTTACAAATACGAAAATTAAATTTTGTCCATAATCTTTTCGCTGAATTTCGGAGTACGGCCTAAATCCAATTCACTAATAATAAGCGACTGATCATTTGAAAATACGGGCTCCATCCTTTTTTAAAAAATCATTTTATTCTGATACATAAATAAAATACAATATACTTTAAAAACAAATATGAACATGAGTAAGCTCCCTTAGTCATTACACCATCCTGCGGCCATCTTTAAAATGACTGTTTTTAAATGTGTGTTTTTAAAGCTTGAAATCCTTAATAACCAATCTAGTCTCATGTCTAAATGTTAAAATTTTTCATGATGTTATATGGATTACATATTCTTTGGATTTTTTCCGACAAGCCCCTCATATATGGTATAAATAAACTAAACTAAAATGTTTAGTTTATTTATACCATGAAAAATTTAAACATTTAAACATGAGACTAGATTGGTTATTAAGGATTTCAAGCTTTAAGAACACACATTTAAAAACATTAATTTTAAAGATGGCCGCAGGATGGCGTAATGACTAAGGGAGCTTACTCATGTTTATATTTATTGCGAGTAAATAAAGTAGTAACCAAGTAAACAGGAAAGTCATAATTCTTTCTGTGAGTTTTAAAACTTTTAATGTGTATTTTAATTCTTTTTCTACCCTTAATAACATGTTTTAATTAAATAAAATCCGTTACAAATAGTAAGTTGTAGCAATGCCATCCACTAATACATATTTGTTCATAAAAGAACAAAATAAAGAAAGAGATAGAGAAGCAGACAGACAAACAGATAGAGGCAGACAGATATGCATATATACATACATATCAATTGCTTATATCTTCATGCACCTTGCTAAACGCATAAAATATGTATACCACATACATACACACACATATATTTATATATATACATATATACATACAAATATATACATATATATACATACACATAGATACGCAAATACATTCACATATACACATATAAATATATATATATATATATATATATATAGGTAGAAGGATGAAAAGGAATTAGAAAAGCGACGGAGGTAGATCTTTTTTCAATTCAGTTGCTCAATGCAAGGTACATTCCGCAAAAAAGCAATTTATTCTAATTCCTTTGCATCCTTCTATCTATCTATCTGCTCTATCCGGTATATTGAGCTGTATACTTTTCACAATAGGTTTTACCTTTCCTAAAAGTTCGCTTTTAGTTCTCTGCTTAAAATTATATATATATATATATATATATATGTGTCTGTAGAATTTGGTATATTCTAACTACTGTTCTCATCTTGGGTGTTTTTTATCACAACGTTTCGACCGATGTAACCTCCGACCTTCTTCAGGTGTACTTTGTCGAACTCGGGAATCTGGACGGAATTTCGAACGGAACCCCTTTATTTAATCTATGGGGATAGCATGCTCTCATTCCATCTGCCATGACTGGGAAGAAGTCTTCAGTAATTCGCAATGAGGAGTGAACCTTCAACCTTCAGATGACTGTCACTTAGTACTGAATTATACTTAGTACTATATCCACTGAAACATGGGTACTTGCGGACAATGCTAGTATGAGTTTTGAAGGCCTTAAACCTATTCTTGTTTTTGATCTAACTACTTATAACTATAGATCACTACTTATCTATTATTTATAATTATAGGTTCCCATATTGTTTTGAATTCTATACTATGTCTGCTGAGTAAGTCATTGTTGTCCAACATATGTGCTGCTTCTTTGAGTCGTCTCACTCTCCACCGTTCTTCTCTATCTATAATTTTTACTTCATCCCATAAGGGTAGATGGTTTCCCTTTTCCTTCCATATATGGTCAGCCATACCCGACTTTTCGATTTCTCCACATATTACGGCTTTCCAGTGTTCTTCAAGCCTTACCTTTAGTGGACGACATGTCTCACCTTTGTATACTTTTCCACACTTACATGGGGTCGCATACACACAGTTCTTAGTCATACATTTTTCCGTAGGGGGTTTGACTCTCACAAGATGCTTTCAGAGAGTTGAGTCGCTCCTGAATACTGTCCTGATGTTATATGGATTACATATTCTTTGGAATTTTTCCGACAAGCCCCTTATATATGGTATACAAACTGTGGTGAGTTCTTGGGTGGTGTCCTTTGGTCTTGCGTCTAGATTTGTTAGAGCTGATGTCATGCTCTCTGGATAGTTGTTTCAGTGGAGGGTTTCTCTTAAACTATCCATTTCCTCTTGATATGTATTGTTGTTACTACATATTGTCTTTGCTCGATGTTGTAGGTACCGGACAATTCCTTTCTTTACTTTATATGATGGTGGGAGTTGAAATTTACATATTGTCAAGTGAAAGTTGCCTTTCGATACACAGATGACCTAAACCCCTGATCAGTGCAAGTTATCAGCATATCTAGGAAGGATAATTTGTTGCTATATTTTTTTTCCATCATGAACTGTATAGATGGGTGGAGAGAGTTCACATATCGCAGCCACATTGTTGGCTGTAGTGGTGTTGATTGTAACGCTATTTCCTCAAAGTATTCCATGTAGACATTGGCCAGTACTGAAGACAATAAAGAACCCATAGCTTGACATACGATGGAGATTTGTCTGTGAGTGGAGTGATTATATCCACCAGGAATCGGCTCATTGGAATCATTTTCTCGGAAGTGTGATATGGAGCTGAATCCCACTGTCACATGTATGGCCACTTCACAGCCATTCTTTCCACCAAACACTTGACAACAGTGAACAGCAATTCACTATAGCCATCTTAATTGAGTGTGAGTCTTTTTTCAAAGACGTGAGGCAGAATGATGTGGATTTCACTGGAAACACACCAAAAGACCGTCACAATTTGAGGGAACTTGGACTTCATACTGACTGTAAGCTAACCACCTGTTGTTCTGCACATTGTGCAACTGGTCTTGAAATAAACCAGAGCCTTCTCGGCACAACTGGGTGTTTGACCTTGTTGAAGAATTTCTTGACTTTCTCTTGGGTCTCGGATATGAGGAAAATATACATTTCGTTTAGTCAGTTAGTAATGTAAACAAAGATGGCTACTTTCCTCAGATTCGATATTTACGAAACTTTAAAGGCTTATAACTTCTATTAAATATTAATATTTTAAACCAAATAGGTCACAAATGAGTAGGTAAAGCAAAATAAATCGTTTTTGACTAATTTCCAAATGGTATTTCCTTTTAAAATAATAAAGGAGGACGCCTGCTCCCAATCCTGAACCCCATATTTATATTTTTATTCTTATTGTTTTTATTTCAATAATTTTCAAGTTATAAATAAATTAGAGTCAAGTACAACATTGTCTTTGCTGTTCATGGATGTCCTGCGTGAACAAAGACCCCATAATATTGTAAATACAAAATTTTATTAAGGCAAGGAATAAGGACATGTGTGACATTTTTTTTTTCTTTCTTATTTAGGAAATTCAAACATTGTAAAAACGAGAGAAAATGATATAATTGCATTAATTTACTGAGCCGGCTTTCATTCACACTCATCAGAGTAATACCACTGTTGGATTTCCCATTAAATTTCACTCTAAAAATGTTGTGTATGACCTTGGCATGACTTTGTTTTCAATTGTATCCCTTTTATGGTCTGCTGCCAAAGGTTGATCGGTGGTAGCTTATTAAAATAAGATCGCAGTCTGTTTACATACAGAGCTGGATCTGTTGCCATTAAATCTATCAAGGTCAGCATCTGACCTGGCAAAGATAGAGGTACTCCATAAATGAGTTCGGCTTGAGAGTACCCAAGATCCTCCTTGAAAGCTGCACGACAGCCAAGAAGAATGATAGCCATGTACTCACGCTATCACTGTTGGTCAGGATAAGCATACAATGCGGCTTTTAATTGGTGATTGAAGCGTAGCTAGTCGTACGGATGCGTTTAATTCCTAAAATCCTGGAAAGTTCCTGGAAGAGCTGGGATTAAAACTGTTCACCATGGTTGGTGGTAATATTTGTGGAAACTCCATAACACGATATCCAGCAAGATATTAGCGATCGCGCTACACATTCAGTCGAAATGTCGACATAGAGTTGGCTTCAGGCCACCGTGTGAAGATAAGTGTATCCCTGACTAACCGGTCATGGTCCAACAAGATCAATATGAATATGGCTGAACCGAGCATCTGGAGTACTACATGTTCCAAGTGGTTTGCGGATATGCTTGTGCACCTTTGACTTTTGGCAGGATACGCAGGAACGTGTCCAGACAGTGATGGCCAGAAAAATCTAGCCGAAATCAGTTTCACTATGGCTTTGAGTCCAGGATGTGCCAGATTGTGAAGGGTATCAAAGACAACCTGATAATGAGTCATTGGAACAAGAAGACAAGGTGAATTGTATCCTCGAACTGCCAGATATATAGACAGACAGACAGGTAAACGTTACTATTAGCGACATAAATTATTTTCAACGAAATACAGTTGGGAAATTAGTCAAAAAAAACTTATTTTGGTTTATCTACTTATGTGTGACATATTTGCATTAAAAAATTATTTAATATAAGCATTTTAAGTTGCCATAAATATTAGTTGTGAGTTAAGTGGAAAGGACTAAAATAAATAAAATTAAAAGTGAGTTCCTTGATATGACATTTGTTTTAGTCCCTTTCCGGTCCGGTCAGGTACATTACTTTCTGCAATAACAAGAGGACTGGTCCTTTATTACTTTACTCACAACCAATATTTACAGCAACTTAACATGCTTATATCATATATCAAATATTAAGTTTTTCAACGCAAATAGGTCACAAATGAGTAGGTAAACCAAAATAAATTGTTTTTGACTAAACCCAAGGTCCGCTTTCTAGTCTCCTTTATAGTTTTATTTATAGTAACAAGACAACATTATTTAAATTAAGGGTCCACTAAGATCTACTTCTAAGTAAAATCAACAAATAAAATAAATACATTAATTCAGACAAACATAAAGAACAATGTTTTTGTATGTGATGTTACCTCACACCCAGGTCACCTCGCCACTTAATATTTTTGAAGAATGTGAAGAAATGCAAGACAAATATTTACTTCACTATTTACTAAGACAAATAATAAATTATCATCATTTCCTGGTTCTAAGAATGAGTAAATTTAATCTCTAAACTTCTCTCGGGTGACTATCAAGTCTTCCGATCAAGACTGAACACACACCTGTAGCAGTTACATAATTACGATCTATTTTCTTTTGCACTTGCATGTTCTCACTCGCGGAGTGATTTATGCATTGTTCGACCGAAACACTTTTGTTTGGGATAGCACTTTCCCCCTAATCTTTTCACGCCTTTTACGAACAGTCAGACTTTGAGTGTCACGTGGACAAGATGCCATATTTTTTTCCTTACCTTTTGCTGGGACTTGAGCAAGAGACAAGATAAAATTGTCAATATGACAAGACGTTATATCTCCCTTCTCATCTCTAGCAATGGGGTTACTAGACAATGGACTCAATTTTATTTCTATAGTACATATATGTCGGCAGACTCAACCAATTTTGTATTTCTGTTTTCATAACTCTTTGCGGACCATGTTTTGTGTTGATGAAACTGTTTGAATAAAATTGATTTAAATTGTAGAGAGGAAGTTTGTCCTTTTAACCAAAACTTGATGACCCTTTTCTTCATTGCAAACAAGACCAGTCGGGTGGATACTGACGCAGCAACCCTGCTACAAGATGGCGATCCAACATCTTCTCTCATCGACTCTACACATCTGACTGTTTCAGTCTGGTGTCGTCAATTCACCTTGGCACCTTTACATTACCCATGCAAATCGTTTACGGATACACATCTTAAAATTTTTCTAAATTATTTTTTTTTTTACTTATATCTACTCCAAACAAGACACATTGCCACTGAGACATAAGGGGGCTACTGTGAATTAGGGGCCATATTTATAGGGCATCCTAAGTGGTGAGTTGAGCAGTGAGATGTTTGTTCACATTACA
Organism: Sepiola atlantica; assembly: GCA_963556195.1. NCBI lineage: Eukaryota > Metazoa > Mollusca > Cephalopoda > Sepiida > Sepiolidae > Sepiola > Sepiola atlantica. The sequence continues at coordinate 173,381,080 of OY744516.1, forward strand.
TTCAAATTTTTGCATGTTGGTACAGTCGGGGAAACGGGGAGCAGGGAGGGATTTTCAGAGGCAAACAGTTGAAGGAAAGAAGCTATTAGAGTAGAAAGCTGTCCAGCATGTGGGGACAGCTACAGTGAAGAGGTGGAATTTTGCTGATTGTCAGGTTGGTCTGGGGTATTTACGTTAAAGGGGCACAAATGCAGCAATTTCGTTGGAGCACATTCCATTGAAGTACTTGTAAAACAAGCACAGGGATGCAAAATTGCGGTGATGGCACAGGGGCTGGGGTAAGTGCTATTGTGGCAGACGTAATGAGCAAGAACCTGAATCAAGTGGTGGAAATAAGCTTGACTTACCTTATTGTTGCCGTAAAGAACCTGGATGTGAGAAAGAACAAGTGTACGCTTGAACGAGAGTATTTATGCATATCGACCACATGTGACCAGCGTGCTTTACCATCTATAAAAGACGAGCCTAATAGAAGTTGTCACTTTAGCACTCAAAGGGTTAAAACCATTGAGCAATAGAGATCGGTAGTGAAAACGGTGTTGTTGGAGAAATGTTTACTACATGATAAAAATCTAGTGGCTAACATGTTGTTACCTTGAATACGGTGTAACCTGAGAAAAGTAAACTACATGTCAAAATTCAAGTGGCCATCTTTTCCTCCTTTTCTTTTCCTTTTTTTATTCTCTCCGCTACATTCTGCATAACCCTGAAAACTGTTTTTAGTGAATGTCTCATCAGAAAAAAATACACTCATATCAGCTTACTAAAAGTTTCTAGTTAAACAGGTTGATCCTGAGCTGGCTTGGTGAGTTTGTCGAGGGGGGAAAATACTTTGTTGGAGACATGCGAGGAGGATAGAAAGTCGAGGAAACTAGAGAGAGTGGTGCAATCGAAAGAAAGGTAGAAATAAGAAGTGGAGGCAGAAAGTGCATCAGAGAGAGAGAGGCACTAAACGAAAAAGAGATAAATGAGTTTATTACATGGTCATGCTTGGGTGATACCAAGAAGTTTTGCATTTGTGCTTTTCATCAAAACCGTGTCGCACGTTAAGTTCTAAAAAAAGTTTGAGCAGCCTCAAGCTTGCATTCAATTCACCAATGCCAAAAGGAACGATCACACTCCATGTCTCCTTTAACACCAATGAGAAACCTTTCCAACAACCGATTGTCATGGCGATAGCATCTTTCTCAAGAGTCCAACATTCAAACTCCTCAGCCTGACATTCTCAGGCAACATGAAAGAGAATAAGTACATAGGCTGCTGCAAAGAAGGTAGGCATCCTGTACCGGAATAGAAAACTTCTCACGCCTGCCAGCATCCTATATCTCTACAAAGCCACCATTCGTTCATGCATGGATGCACAGAATACTGTTGCCACATCTGGATTGGTGCACCAACCTATCCTGGACTGGTGCACCTAGCCTATCCTTCCTGGACAGGATACAAAAAAGAGTCTCTAACCTAATAGGTCCTGCACTATCTGACAAACTCCATCCCTTGTTGCATCACTGTAGTGTTGCATTCCTGTGCTTGTTTTACAAGTACTTCCATGGAATGTGCTCCGAAGAACTTACTTCACGTGCATCCGACTATCTGGTAAATCCCATCCTTTCACTGGAGAGGTCGCTAGATTCTGGAAGATTTTCTACTCTAATAGCTTATTTCTTAAGGCTAGTTGCTTTTGGAATTCCCTTCCTGCTCCATGTTTCCCCGGCCGTACCAACATGCAGAAATGTAAATGTAATGTGAAAAAACATTTTGTTGCCCAACTCCCCAACTAATGTGAACTAGCTGGTTAGTGGTAAATAGTAAATATTCTCACATATCGATCAAAAAAGAGATATTCTAATAGAAAATCCAACACTATTATCTCTCTGTTTCCTTTTGGGTTTACCTACTCACAAATGGGTGAAACTCGGTGATACCTCGGTTAGCTGATCCTTTTCTGTTTAATAGTTTGTGAAAGTTTCTCGTTATGTGTGTGCTGCTTGCCGAGGGTCCTTTTGCCTAAAAGGGGATAGGCAGGATTGTGTCATGCACACGTCAGTTATCTCCAGAAGACAAGAGGAAAAAAGAGAAAGAAAGCTGTGTGTTTGGGTTTTTATAGTATAGCAACTTTTAGGGAATTAATATTTCTTGCACTGTGATTGGTTGAAAGAAACTGCTGATTTGAGCTTTAGTTCAATCAAGAGTCGATATGTAATAACCACATTTGCTGCCACTGCTACTTTGAACAATATATTGCAGCACATTTTTTTGTTTTATCCTGCTTTGATCCAGGAGATGTGCATATATCTTGGATATTTCTCTTTAACTATTTTTATAGAAAACTATAAGTTTTTGTTTTGGTGAGTTTATGTATTTTCGTTAAATCTAGTTTTTCTTCTTTTATGATTGTTTCCATGCAAAGACCAAAAGATTTTATATATTTTATTTTTTATTTTTCATGGAACATACTATCATATGCATCATATGCAGAATTAGACGGTCATGATTTTGATTGTATAGCATATTGGAGAGCTAATTTATCACATCTAATATTTGCAGGTGTTTTGTATACACATTTAAAGTAAAATGGCCAATCATAGTCGAGGGCGACCCAAAGGCTCCCTTTTTATTAGCTACCACCCCAAGGTGTAAGAGAACGCGCTACCCATGATCCTCGCCTTATAAGTGCTGAATGTTTAGCAAAAGGGCATCAAGTACCATTTTTTAAGTCTTTGGTATGACTGCCCCGAAGATTGAACCCTGGTCTCCTGGCCTATTAGCAAACACTCTTACCATTATGCTAAATGGGTCAATCAACAAATTTAGTATAGTACATGGAGAGCGTTTTTTTTATTTTTTGGGCGTGTTCACATCACGTCGATGTCCATTTTTTGTAATGAATGGTCGATTAGAATAGATCAAGTGAAGTCGAGTGGATATCTAAGACCACCATACCCAAGGGGTTTTGTAGCGGTCGATGACGCTATTGATTCTATGTTAAAAGCAGTTAAATGAAATGTCCTTCTGAGGCGAAGAAGAAAGAGTAGACAACGGTATTGTTCCTATTTACTTGCCTCCCACGAGGGTAGAGTTAGACATCAGGTCGATTTTTAATGTGCTAAAAATCCAGCTCCCTAAAAATGGACACTCTGGATTGGAACAAAAATTTAAATTGCCTCAATCTAGAAGGATTTCTCCTTTACTAACCAAGGACAGATTAGACAAAGTGTTGCATCAGAACAGATATTACACTTTGTAATATTTATTTGCAGAAAATATTAAAAAATTACATTTAAACAAATTAGGCACAAGGCATGGCCATCCCTACTACAGGTCAGGCAATCATGCAACTGAGGTCCTTTACTGGGGGCCATGTGAATTTTCTTAAATATTCGATATAGAAGTTGCAAACAAAGGGGAAATTTCCCTGTGAGATTAGTTTGATGTTTTTATGTGTTTTACATACTGTTGCGGGACCGACCGACTGACCGACCGACCAACCGTTGGGGTTGGTGTGATCGATCGGCCCCAACAACTAAGAAAAGGTGGACACGGGCAAGTAACGGCAATGGCAAAGAAGAGATGACAAACAACTGGTGAACAGTTTAAAGAAGGATGTTTATTTACCATATGGTAATAACAAGTGAAGTGAAATGGCGTCGCTGGATCAGGAGTGGTGCAGGAGCTCAGGACTGCAGGATGCTGGAGCAGGAGAGCGCTGGTGCAGGAACTTTGGACTGCAGGATGCTGGAGCAATTGGAGCAGGAGAGCGCTGGTGCAGGAACTCTGGACTGCAGGATGCTGGAGCAGTTGGAGCAGGAGAGTGCTGGTGCAGGAACTCTGGACTGCAGGATGCTGGAGCTGCAGGGTTTTGATGCAGGAGTCGGGACTGCAGGGCGCTGGAGCAGGAGCGCAGGAACTGGCGATGCAGATTGAGGCAAGTAGCAAAGAGAGTAAATCGCATTAGTAGCCCTGAAAAGGGCTGTTTGTATCTTTGCTGCTGCTGCTGGAGTTGCGGGTGCAGGAGTTGCGACTGCTGTGTGCAGGAACTCAGGACTGCTGGGCGTTCGGACTACTGGAGAGCAGGAACTCAGAACTGCAGATGCAGGAGTTCGGAACTGCCGGTGTGAGGGGGGGGCAGGAGTTGCGACCGCTGTGTATTGATCAGACTGCTAAAATTTCAAGATAACTTCAAAACTTTTAGTGCTGGTTCTTTACTTGACTTGGGAGACTGAAACAAACAATAATTCTTGAAAAATATATTTGATAAACAGATAATTCCATGCACTCTCTTTGTATTGAAATGATGCATTTCAGACACCAACATGAACATTTTTGTTAAAGAATTTCTGAAAACCTTTGATTTGACAGCATTGAACATTATGAAACAAAAAAACACCCACTGAACAGTGGTATCCAGTGGAACTTTTAAATCACCACGATCTATTTCTTTCAAAAAACTTCCATACTCATGATGATAAAAAGCAGCATCATTGAATATTTCCTCCTCTGTAGGATAATCTTTTCGTGTTATATATTCTCTATATAAAAAAGTGACATTTTAATATCTTTGGGGATACCAGTTTTTAGGTCTGGCAGGTGATCAACTGTTTGGCATGCCAATTCATCCAACAGATATCCGCATTTTGAGCAAGTATGGCCTGGATCATGGCTATACTCTCTAACATCAATTTTCAACCGAAGAAGTAATTTTGTTTTTTTGAATATGGAATTTCTAAATAACTATTTGTACAGTAATAAAATAAGTATCACCAGAAATTTGTCTCAATTTACAAAATTCAGTTTCAAGATAGTCGGTGGTAAATTCTCCAAAAATGACAAAATTGAACCCACTGTCAAGTAAATGTCTGCAAACATCAATTAAACCATTACATGTATGCTCAATAGACATACTAATGTCTCTTGTGAAGGATTTTATTCTCTTTCCTTGCTTTCCCCTCATTTGTTTTGCCATACTTCCAAAATTTGCACGAAATGTCAAATTTCCATCATTTCGATCTGATAATACTCTTTTCAGTGGATCATTTGTCTTGACACTTCCATAAATATCTTTTACACTCACTATTTTTCAAAATTTCAAAACTTATTCAATAAAAGTAACAGTTTCTTTTGTATCATCATCCTATGATAATGGATGAGTTTTCATTGCAGTTACAGTCTCATCACAAAACACGTTCAAACAGTGGGAAACTTTTTGTCTCTCAACTGGTTTTGGAAGAACCGCTACTTCTGTTAGTTTTGATAACTTAACAAATTGATTTTTTCATGCGTAAAAAGTTGTTTCACTATTCCTCATTTTGCTGTCATTTTTTTACCATCAGAATAAAACAGTAATTCTGAACAAGCCATAGTTCTCCAGTTATTGTGAATACTTTTAAATATATGTACATAATCGAAAAGCAAGTATATACTATTTTTAGTAACCCAAGGCTTATTTTCAACAGCATCAAATTTCTTGAATAAAGCTTGATTAGTCCAATTATTGTCACAAATAACTGCAATTACATGACCTTTCGAATGATTGACTAAATCAACAACATTTCTAACATTTAGAAATAAAAATTCCGAATTTAGTTCATCAACTAGGATGATATATTTTTTCTGTTTATCTAACAGTTTGCTAAAGACATCACCAAGAAAATTCAGATCATCTACCTTCAAAAATTTTGAGGTCATATTCACTAGTGTTTTCATGTTGGGTAATTTGTAATGATCTCGAAGTTTGTTATAAAGAGACCGAGATGTGACAAAATAGTTGAATGCTCGGACAAGCATTTCCGACTCGTAAACTTTTTTGCCAACTATTCGTGGTGACATAACTTTGATATGTTGTCTCAAAACCTGTTTCTCTAGTTCAATTTTCAAGTTACTAAGGTAACGAATTGTTTCCTCAATTTGAGACCAATGTTGAAACTTATTTATTCTGTTTTTCAACAGGGAAGAAATGTGAGTGAGTATATTTGCATGGTAACATTCAAACGTTAAGTTTTCAAAGATTTGCATCAAAAACTCTGGAATACTTTCAGTAAAAAAATAACAAGACTGGATGAACTGTTGATTAATAGATTTGTAGCAGGTAACTGCTGGTACAAAATCATGATGGTCAATATCAGTACACAAATTTGTAAAATTATCAATTCTATCTTTATCTAAGAAATGTGTAACACTCATCATTTTGTACAGGAAGAGAGAATTAGATGGGTATGATTTTAATGTTACACCATATTGAACAGCTAATTTATCGCATCTAATATTTGCAGGTGCTTCGTTAACCTCTGCATACACACTTTCAACTGATGATTTTCTAAAGGCTATAAATACTAACCTCAAACCTTGATAGTAGATTGAGTTAAGTATTTTTAAGTAGGTATTTTTTGCTGATTCGTATATAAGTTAATATAATCCAGTTTCGATCTAATCAATGATCTATGTAATTTTAGTAGAGTTTTTCAATTAACTCCGATATGATAAAAGCGTCACATCTTGAAAGTTCAAAGAAAAGAGGATTGTTAGAGTCGGTAGCGCAGGGAATTTACGGTATCGACTCCTCATTGGACGAAATCTCCAATCAGCAGTTTCTTCCAGCTAATCAGATAAGCGAAAATATTCAGTGCCGAAAATATGCGTGCACTGTAAAAACGTAAACACACAGTTTTCTTTCTTTTTTTCCTGTTTTGTTCCAGAGATAACAGATGTGTGTACGACGACATAATTATACGACATAATTATCCCTAGCCCCTTTGGGGGGGGGGGGGAATCGACAAGTGCAACAAGAGACACACAAGAACAGCCCTTAACAAGCAACAACACATTACGAGAGACTTTCATGGACTACTAAACACAACACCCCGTGAATCATACACACGTCGTTCAACGAACGCACATGTACATACATTTAAAGATATATACACTCTCTTACTAAGTACGCCTGCTCAACGAACACATGTACACATAAGACCATACATACACTCTTTAACTAACAAAACAAAGGCTCACTAATTCACACACACATAGTTACACATTAATTTACACACGTGTAAACAAACACATATACACAACTCCTTCTTAACACACAATGAGACAACGAAAGCAAACATGTGTACTTAATTTCTCCTTAGACAAGAAACAACTCTTTCACTCACACACGTTTCTTGGAACAATTAATAGAAGTAATAGTATCATTTTGGCTTTAGACAGACAGATGCTAAATCTCCATTAGTAATAGATAAGCAAAAAAGGATTGGTGTTATTGGGTATAAGTTTTCTCTTTGACTTAGAACGGCTTGAGATACTACACTACTCCCCCCCCCCGAATTGAGCATCAAAAGATAGTACAATAATAATACAATTAATAGAAGTAATAGTATAGTTTCGGCTCCAGACAGACAGATACCAAATCTCCATTAGTTATAGAAAAGCGAAGGAGAATTGGTACTATTAGGCATAGTTTTATTGCTACGATTTATCCTATTAAGGCTTGAAAATCTAGTCTGTCATACTATTTCACTCACGCTTAGAAAGGAGAGACAATTAGAGAAAGTGACTTTACAACCACCTCCAACATACAACACCCTGTATTCCTAAATTGTCACCCATAACAATACAAATGATTTTTTTATGAAAAGAATGGTTCTATTTTTTCATTAAATTCTTTCACAGATGAACAAACAGCTCCCACGATCTTTGTGTGAATTCTCTCCTCCAATGTATGTCTGTCAAACTCTCTTCTGCTCGGGGACTCATAGTGAACCCTGTTGAATAAGAATTGCCCAAGAGTCATTTTACTTTCATTTTTGTTTGGCTCATTTTACTCCTCCCCTTTTTACCTTTTTTTTTAAAATTAATTTCTGTGCGCATGATTGGTTGAGGACGCTAACAGAAATGTATTTAATTGCTCCCCACATTTCGTAATGCCAGTAGGTGAGTCTTACCTAACATTGACAGATTACTTTTTCTAAGCTTGTTTTGTTTTCAATATTGCAAAATTTGATAGTAATTGTTGGAAGAAGCAGCAACAGTGAATAATATTGTTATTTACGCATCGACTGGTGATTGGACAAAATCTTCAATCAACAGTTTCTTTCAGCCAATCAGAATTCCAGCACGCACTATAAAAAGCCAAACACAGCGTTTTTTTCTTTCTCTTTCCTTTCTCCTCTCAGATAGAACACACATGTGTACATCACAGTCCAACCTTTTGGGGTCATCAAAAGGTTCTCGACAATATTTACACTGTTAACAGAACTTTCTTTGCTCCAGGGTGTTCGTCCATACCTAACGTAGCGACGTCCTTAAAAGCTAATTCCAGTACCTGGCGATGGAAAGGACCTCAACGAACAAACAAGAAATTTCACTGACTACTAAACACAATATCCGGTGAAGCACACGCCGCTCAACGAAAGCATGTGTATACAAGTTCATACATACATTCTCTCACTAACAAAGCAGGCATGCTAACATACATAATCAGATGGCTAAAGAATATCCCCCCCCCCCTCCTACTGACATGGGAATCCCCCCTTCTGAAGCACTCCCTCCCGGTTCAAAGGCACGCTGGCTCCAGTGGAAAACACTCAACCGCCCTTTACTGCTCAAACGGTGCAGCTTGAAAGATCTTGCAGAGTACAACAATAATGCAAAGGACTACATAAAAATCTGGGAAACTGTCGTATGCTTCAAAGACATGCAAAGAAGACCATACACACACATATTATCATGCCTATTCCCATTTACACACACGTAAAAACATGCAAGTCAGCCACAATAAACACTTCTGTTAAATTCTTTCTTAACGACAGCGCTAGCCGAGACAAACACATGTACTCATTTCCTTCTTAACACACAAAGCGACAGATGAATCAAACACGTGTACTTAATTTCTTCTTCCACGAAAAACAACCCTTTCACTCAGAAACGTTTCTTGGGACTCTCTGAACATTTGTATTCTACAAACTTTTTCCTTGGATACATTGAACCCTTAATCCTCACGAACTTTATCTTTGATTGTCTTAACAAGTTATTGAATAAAATTAATTAATTTTGTATGGATAGACTTGGTCATGTTTTCATTTGATAATGTCTTATCTGCTTCAGACTGAATGATAGAGTCGCATGACTGACGTCACACGTTCAGAGCAAGGCTCAGTATATTCAATCTTGTATACATCTTCATATTAATTATATATTATATTATCATTATTACGCTACATAAGTAATATTCTAGTTTATAACAAAGAAGCATGGATATGAAAGCTTTTGATTGGATCATCATCATCATCATCATCATCATCATCATCATCATCATCGGTTTAACATAATTTTATATTTTGAAATTGACTTAAAAAACTGGTCGCAGTGGTAACGCTCTGCTGTTTAGTACTGACAGAAGATCACTGAACTTAGTTCGTCCATTCCTAATTCTTACAATCATACTAGCACCTGCTCCATCCTGTGATCCAATGGTATCACCAAAGTAATCTCAATAGCTCTGCCATCCAAATATATACTTTTCTCTTTTGGGGGGCTTTCCGACATTAATCATCACTTTGGTGCTGGTAGCATTCACACTCAGACTTTCATTTTCCAACGCTACAACCACTGGTCATAACTTTAGTCTTGGTAATAATATTCACTCTCAATAATGGTATAATTTAATTGAATTAGAACCTGTTTTAGATTCAATAATAGAATATAATGAGCTTGAAGAAAGAATTTTTATTCTTTGAAATAATTGAATCATGTCTGTTAGGCTCATTAATATAATAAAATAGGATTTAATTGTCCAAAGTTTGTCTCACATGGCTGTGTTACCAAGTAGAAGAGTGAAAATTTTCTGCCTGGAGAGAGAGATTCCTGGGATTCTTTCACCATTCTTCTGCCAATGTGATCATTTCTTCTCGAAAAACAACAAAGAAAAATATTTGCATTATTTGTATTATTCGAACTACTATTCTCACCTTGGATGTTATTATCACAACGTTTCGGTCGAAATAACCTCCGATCTTCTTTAGGTGCGTCCTGTCGAACTCTGGAATCTTTATGACGAACTTGAGAATTTCGAACGGAATTCTTTATTTAATCAACTGGGTTAGCTTGCTCTCATTATGTCAGCCATGACCGGGTAGAAGTCTTAAGTAATTCGTAATTGTATCTTTAACTTCCAGAAGAGTGTCACTTAGAACTGATTACACTTAGCACTTTTATCCGTAGCACCACAGGTACTTGCAAAAAGTTCAGAGGTTACATTGACCGAAACGGTGTGAGAATAACATCCAAGATGAGAACAGTAGTCCAAATAATCTAAATAATACAAATTATCAATCCTCATCTAAAAAAATTTGAAACATAAAAAAACATATTTAATCTCCACTTGAATTTAGTTGTCTTCCTCCCCCCATCAACAAAAACTATGAAAAAAAGATATATATATATGTGTGTGTGTGGATGTGTATGTGTAAGTAAAAGACAAAAGGAAAAATAAATTAAACACGGGAAGAAATCATTAAAAACGAGAGATTTACCAGTTTCGTTCGGATAAACGAACGTCTTCAGATAAACGAATCGGGAACATGATTTACATAGTAAAGGGACACAAATTTATCCACAAAAGACACCAAAAGTTTTGGTGCTAATTTTTCATATCGAGATAAAATAAATTCTAGTCCAACTTTTCTGCGATTGGTACAAAATGTTCTCTCTGGTTTCATGCGGCAAAAAATGAATTTTGAACAAAGAATATTTACAGATTGTTTACAGCAATCTTAAAAAGAAGAATTTTTAATATGGGTTTTTACATAAAAAATACAGATACTGTTGTGGCCTTTAAAGACCGATAATAAATAAGACAACACGGTGGTATATTTACAAGAGTGTGTATTTACAGAACTACAGACTAGTGTATTACAGAAAGACTGGGTATTTACTTACTTCCCACCGCAGGAAGATATGGCACAAGGCCGGAAGGTGAGGAGAATCAAGTCAGCACTCCTAAAGAAGAGGCACTCTGGCCTCCTAAAGATAGACTAGGCAGTCCCGTCGGCATTCCCTGGTCGGAGCATCTCAGGCAGTTAGCAATAAACTAACTCCACTCCAAAGAGGGGAGGCAAGACCTGGAAGGGTAGACCTCTTAGGACTACCTAGAATCAATACAGATAAACGGCTGCCGAAATGGCTCAGTTTCTGCCAGACTGATTGTTGAGAACAGATCTCCGACTGGTATCTTCCAGTCAAACGTCTCTGAGCAAAAGAAGTTGAAGAAAGACTGACCGTCATTCGTCTAGAAGAGTCCATATAGTCACAAAATAGGGTAGATCACCATCTGAATATCGTTTCATCTGGTTCATGTGTTTTTTGTGGATAAACTTAGATCCCATTACCATGTAAATCATGTGCCCAATCCGTTCATCCACTATCCCTGTTTCCTGGTAGGATGTATTGTTTTTGAACATCCGAAAGAAAACTTTTTCTCCAACTTTGAAGCGGCCCTTAGTTACATTTTTTCAAATGTTTCCTGGCATTCTGTCGTCCAGACCCAATCTTTTTCTTTTTTTTTATAGCTCGTTTAGAGGAGCTCTCAAACTATGTATGTTTGGAATAAACACATTATAATAATTTGCGAAACCAAGAAAACTTTGTAGTGACGATATGTTTTCTGGAGTCGACATATTTTTAGCTTGTCTATAATTTGACCAAGATATTTTTTTTTTCATGAAAAAAATCGCATTTTCCCTCCTTCAATTAAAATCCATAGTTCGAATTTGGGTATTTATACTAAGTAGCTTTGAGCACTCTTCATCCACATGTATTTGTAGATAAGCATCACTTAAATCAGCTGTTGAAAAATATTTTCCTCCGTTAAGTTTAGCGAAAATCTCTTCTGGAGTAGGCTTTAGTACATGGTGCAATCCTGTGGAGAAGTCTGTAGAAACACGGATTTCTTTACTTTTTTTTACATAGACTGTAGGCAAAGCTCACTCGCTGTACTCTACTTTTGATAATACTCCTATTTCTTTGAGTCTATTTAATGCCTTGTCAATCTGATTTAATGACACGAATAGGACATTTCTTTTCTTTTTTAAAAACTGATTGAATATTTGGTTTCAATTCAAAGTTGGCAGTCATTTTTTTACATCTTCCCAGTCCACCAGAGAAAACTTCCGAAAAAGTTTTTTTTAATTCTATATTTAGTCTCTCTGCTTTAGCATTTAAAGTTTCAATATTTTGACAGAAAAAGTTTATGGGCATATTCCATAACTGAAATTTCTCCATCCAGTCCGTACTAAAAGACTGTTTGAATTGTTCATTACGGACATTCTTAATTTCAAAGTCTTTCCATTTAATGTAATGTTAGAGATTAGCTCGCCTTCAAATTTTATTTGTTCATCAGTGACGCTTTTAGCTATTTCGCTCTTTCTCATCAAAGTTGGTTTTCCAATTTTTTTTTCCACATTTAAAGATTTATTATTGACAGATTTCAGTTGGAATCAAGTTGTAGCATTATATTTTTATTTAATATTTTACCTGCACAAATTTTATGATATTTTCTGCTTCGTCATTTTTAGCAATTTTAATAAAGCTTTGTAAAATTTTATTTTGAACTCTGCAGTATGTACTTTTGTGTCCCACACGACCGCAATTTAAACACTTTTTCATTTTATATCAGCAATATTTGTACTAATTCAATTGCTCGCAAGCAAAACATGACTTTAGAGGCAAATTATTTTTCTTTGGTTGATTAAATTTAGTTAAATCAGGTTCATCCTCGAGTTTATTAAAGAACCCTTCATCCGATGTCTGCATCTGTATTTGATAATAAACACTGTGCAAAGATTAAACATTTAAAATTGTCAGCATTCAACTCCGACAATCTGAAATCATCACAGTGTTTGTTAACTATGCTAGTAAAAGTAATGTAGTCTTCGTCTTCTTTCCTTTGTGAGATTCATATATTTCCACCTTTTGTGATGAGAGTTTTTAAGGGCTAAACAATTTAGTTAATAATTGTACCGCTTCAACAAATGTAAGGCTGCTGTTTTTCTGACCATATAATTGACGAATTTGGTATGTTCAACTGCATTGTGTTCGAATAAGTCAGAGTTCCTCGTCGTCAGTGTCATGGCCTTGAAGAACAGATAATAAATAAGACAACACGGAGGTATATATACAAGCGTGTGTATTTACAGAAGTACAGAATAGTATGTTACAGAAAGATTGCTCGTCCTTCGTCATAAGTTCCTCTATATGTAATGTCTAGAAGAGTCCAGAGGGTAGATCACAATCACACGATAACAGATATAAACCTAATAAGATAGCACGGAGGGGGGAGCTAGGTTAGATCTCCAGCAGTTAGGTAAATTTAAAAAACAAAATACATAATAGATTCCGGTTAACGTTTTAATTTATATATATATATATATATATATATATATATATATATATATATATATATATATGGGGGGGGGGTCATTTTACTTCAGTCGAAGTTCTCAGAAATCAAGGGTCCCCTTCCTGGGACTAACACTTGATCTTTATATGAGACACATAGATATTCGAATATTCCATTAAAAAATCTCCTTTACCTGTCAGACGTTGAATTAGTAAAGAAGTTAAAAAAATTAATTTTCCTCTCCCCAGTAAACTATGTTATAGTATATCTTTCTTGTGGTCTCTTAATCTTACCGGATTCCAGAACAAGCATTCATCTAGTCTGGTGGAGTATCCAGCTAAGTGCTGTCATTTGAGGAAACATTACTAGGAGAAGGTGCACTATTTCTCGTATGAGATCTTATTTGGGCTTCGAATACTATGTTATTTTGAATATTTGGTCATGGTTTACTTGTAGGGTGAAGTATCCTCATGTCAGGTTGTCCTGACAAACCCTTGTACAGAGAGACCGAAGACACTCGAGGATTGTGTTTAGTAGGTAATTCAAACTCTACCCATATATATATATATATATATATATATATATATATATATACATATATTAAGTAAATATTAATTATTTTTACCTATTGATGTTTCATGCTTACGCAATCTTCAGTGTAGGGGATGTTAATTCACATTGGTCGGAGGGCACGAACCCTGTTTTACAAATCGCCACTGATTCAGCATCAATTCGCATGACAAATAGGAGGGATTTAAATCTATAAACCCCAAATCAGCGAGCGCATATAGCGAGCAGTGGACAGTGATTCAACAGCAACAAACGGGGTCAGAATCTCGCTTTTAAGCCATAGTCTTACTGCTCGTTTATAAATTCTCTCAGAGTTCACCAATCCTAGTATAATTATATTTTTAAAGTAAATGTCAATTATTTTTACCAACAGACATCAATGTTTCATGCTTACGCAATAGTTTTCTGAGAACTTCGACTGAAGTAAAACGAAACAATATATATATATATATATATATATATATATATATATATTGTTTCATTTTACTTTAGTCGAAGTTCTCAGAAAACAATGGACCCCTTCCTAACACTTGATCTCTATACATAGATATTCGAATATTCTATTACATTTTTCCTTTATTTCTCAAACGTTGATTTAGTAAAGAAGTTAAAAACATTAATTATCAAGCAAAAACACTCTGCGTTATTTTATAATGTTTGTTTAAATGAAAATTTGCTGTCCAAACACACACAATATATCTATCTATCTATATATATATATATATATATATATATATATATATATATATAGTTCTGTCTCTAATAACAATGTTTAGAATAAGCTTGTCTAGCCTCTAACAAAGTTAGTCTTTCTTACACTTCGCAACAATGGCTTTGAGAGACAATTGAAATCCTATCGATTTCAATTGTCTCTCAAAGCTTCCACTTTGTCGATACATGGCGATGATGTTTTGCTGCTAGTGCAAGAACTAAAAAGTTAAAAGACAACAAAGAAATGGTAGGAGAAAATAGAATAACGGATTTATTTATGGCTACAGCCGGATGTGATGCCATAAAATAGAAGGAAAATTCCAATGGTGTCTTTAGATTCTTCGAAAAATTTAACCGTCATTGAAACTTATTTGAATATTCTGTTAACATATCGATTTCTATAACACACAATAAAAACATTAACTTATATATATATATAATTTTGTTTCATGGACCTAACCGATAATTTCCTCTAAGAACCCCAGATGAAATCGAAGGAAAATTCTAATGGTATCTTTAGATTCCTTGAAAAATTTAACCGTTATTGAAACTTATTTGAATGTTCTAACTGTTAACATATTGATTTCTATAACACACAAAAAAAACATTAACTTATATATATATATAATTTTGTTTCATGGACCTAACCGATAATTTCCTCTAAGGACCCCAGATGGAATCGAAGGAAAATTCTAATGGTGTCTTTAAATTCCTTGAAAAATTTAACCGTTATTGAAAGTTATTTAAATGTTCTAACTGCTAACATATCGATTTTCATAACACACAAACAAACGTTGACGTTTTTATATATAAAAAGATATAATTTTAATTTTCTTTTTTTCATTACAGTTCAGCGGAGAGCAAACTCATCCAAACCTGCAAAAATCTCTTGGAAATACAATTACAAATTCGCTTTGGCCTTTCTTCAAAACAACTCGATCATCCATCATCTTTTTACCTTGTATAGCAGAACATCTACCATGAAGACCCTTGAGAATCCTCTCTGAAAAGAGACAAACTACGTAAACAGTTTTGCATCTGACCTCTTTCACCTTAAACCCGCCGTGCGCACCTATCATGGAGGAGAAACTTTCAAGTTGCAGAATCATTTGAGGAGTGCCAAGGGCAAAAATTGAATTAAGTCCTACAATGAATTCAAGGTCAAGCATCTATTTTAAAGAGGAGGATGAGTGTCCAGAAAGGATCTACAGGGACATAGTGCATGCCCGGCCGGCTTATGGCACTATTGTTCGAAATCAAAGCCGGCATGATGGAGTGTATCCTTCAACATCCAACGAGGCTTATCAGCGAGATGATACATCGGAGGAGTGTAGTATTAGCGGAGGAAGTTATCTCACGGTTGTTGCAGGTAATGAAATCATATATCAAATGTACTTTAGGCACCCCAGATTTTATTTTTATTATACTTTTTTTCCTGTAAGAGTCTAGTATTAGCGTCTCACAGTATAATGCGATAAAAAATGAGAATAGTTTTATGTTTTCTTTTTTTAAATATTATTAGATTAGGAACGTTTTGGAGTTTAAACCAATGTATTATTACGTAGTAATAAGGAAAAAGAAGACGTTTTAATATATTTTTCGTCAAAAAACAGACAATGGCGACCACTCTGTAGCATATTTACACATTTCAAACGTGTTTTTCTTCCGATTACATGGGCAATAATAAGTAGATTTTTACTCGAAATGGTTCCTCATTTAATATTATAAAAAAAAAAACAACAGCATAAAATATCGCATTATGTTGCAGGACGCCATCCTAGACCCTTACCTTTTTTTCTTACCTCTTTCTTTATTTCTATGAGTCACGTTTTTAAACAGTCCTAGTATTATGTATTCTTCTTCTTTATTCAGTCATGCATAAATAAATTAAGAGTTAAAAGTTGTCATAAGATAAAAATAACCGACTAAATTAACTTTGAAAAATGAATATTTAATATTTGACATTTTTTTTTTTTCATGTACAACAGTTAACAAAAAAAAAGGGGGGTGAACAAAAACAAATAGGCAACAAATAAATGTTACCAAAGCCAATAAAAATTACCTTTCTACCTACCTGGATCATTTTTTAATTGTTTTAAAGTATGTTAATGTGTTTTTATTGCATTTTAATAATCCGATAAAAAATATGATGGATGTGAACCTAATTTTCAAAATGGCTGTCAACACTTACCAGAATTTGCCGAAGATTTGATCCGTCATCTTCCCTTTTCCAATTATCTTTTTCGCAAATAAATAATTCAAAGTGTAGTATCTGTTCTGATAATACACTTCATCTCTTCTGATAATTCAAGATAATAACATTTATTTATTTATTGCCTATCTGTTTTGTTCACTCTTTTTCTGTTGGTTAACTATTGCACATGATCGCCTGTTTTGTTTTTGATACCCTTTCTCATGTCTAAAACGTTTGTCTTAACATTTTAGCATACTAGACAGGAAACTCAATGATGTCCGTGAGACAATTAAATTTTATTGTGGCTTATATGACTATACAGAAAGTTTGACTCTTCTGACAAATAGGATATACTAATTGAATTTAGTTTTGTTTGGTTGTTTTGTTTTACAGCATATTAACCCTTTTTGGATTATTCTAATGGCAAATCTGGTCATTTTGGTAAAAGTTTTTATGCTTCAAGCTCTTTATATCTTCAAATATTTATTCATGATGTTTGGTTTGTGTATAACATCTATTATCTTGCGGAATGTTTTCTCGTGTGTATCCTAACATTGCAAATGGCTGTCGTTATGTTCTATATATAGTTATCTGCTTGCCTGACACAAGGGCAGATCACTCTACTTTACTTATACATGCCCCTTCCCTCCCGTGACCACGTGGTGACATGCCCCTTCCCTCCCGTGACCACGTGGTGAAGGGGCGTGGTCATCTCTTCATTTATGCGCCAGAGAACTCATGCGTTTTCCCACGCATTTGTGGGGATGAACTTCTTGGCGCTCGTACCCTTCGACATAAGAGTAGTCTTAAAGGTAGGGGCTCAACCGGGGGTGTATACCCTGTGTTTCTTCCAACTACCTTTGTGGTGTCTTTCACCTCTATCTGTTTTTCTTCAGGTTCATTGGGCAATGTGACATTGACGTCCATAGCCTCATCAGAGGCTTGCTGCCACGGAGATTCGGAATTTATTGAAGGGTCTGAGGTTTTCGGTGTGGAGCAATGTGGGCCATCAACAGTAGATCTTCTGGCGGAAGCAACGTTTCCATAGCATTACTCGATTGCCCCCATCCACTCGCACCTGTTACTGTCGGGTGCCACCTGTTTCCACGACCCTCCCCGTCTTTCTCCATTGACAAGGGTGGGGACCATCTTGGTTCTGGATCTGGACAATATCTATGATTTCTAGTTCCCGAAATGGACAGCAATGCTGGTTGTAGAACTGTTCATTCCTCATGTGCCGTTTGACCATCGCAACCTCTCTTAGTTCACCTATCTCTTTCCACTCCTTCCTGTAGAATTGGGAGGTAACCTTAATAACCCGACCATACAGCATTATAGCTGGGTACATGTCAAGGTCCTCAACAAGGGTGTTGCGATGGGTCAGCAGTGCCCAGGCAGCACGATCATGGCATAGACGTCCACAGTTATCTGTATTGTCGGCAAGTATATGCTTAGCTGTCTTTATCGCTACATTGTGTGCACATTGCTTTGAGGGTAGTATGCTGATGATATTCGTTTCTGTATCCCCCAGTTCTTGAGAAAGATGTCGTACTCCTGGGACTCAAATGGCAGTCCTCTCTCCGATGAGATTTCTTGTGGTGCACCATGTGCAAAACCATGTTCTGATCGTGTCACACACGGTTTTGGCCTTCCCCGAGGGCATTAGAGCCACCACCATCCATCCAGTATACCGATCAGTGTATACCAAGTACTATTTGTCCTGTATGTCGACAAAGTTCACTACAACTTGTTGAAATGGAAATCTCGGGTCTGCTGGTGACATCAAGGGTTGATTCGGCTGAGATAACGCAATTGTGTTGCAAGTGTGGCACTGGAATCTGGTCTGCCTGATGCTAGCACTCAGCCCTGGCCAGAACAACCGTTGTCTTGTGTTTGCCAGCATGCCATTTACGCCTTGATGTGCGGAATGAAGTGATTCGAGTACCTCTGCTCGAAGTTGTCGAGGTATCTAAATTTTGTCTTCTTTGATTATAACTCCTTCCAAACACTATAATCCCTCGCACATTGGCCAAAAAACCCGAGCTATGGATGGGAGGTCGTTGCGTGACTCGGGGAACTTTATTGCCCCAGGTTTGCTAAGGTCCGGCATTCTTCAGCTGTGGTTGCTGCAGCCACGATCTTTTCCCTTGTTAGCTTAGAGTCGCTGTCGTACATTGGCGTGAAGGCCGCTTTGATCCCGGTGTCTATTATTTGGGACGGGCTCTTTGACATACATACTGCGTATCGGGAAGCACAATTAGATGCTGCATTGTGTTTTCCGGGGCGGTTCTCTAATCCAGGATTTGTACATCAGGATTCGTTCCTTGAAGTTTAAGAGACGAGGGTTTTTAATGTTTTTAGAGCCTGATCAGAAAATATTTTTCCAGTGGTTGGTAGTCCACTGTCACCAGCATCCAAGTACGAACATACAACATGACTCTAACCTATAGATAAGGGCCAAGGGTTCTCTTTCCACTGGTGCATAACGCGATTCTGTGTCATTGGTAAATCAGGATCCAGCCAGAATGAGCTTCCAATGAACCTGAAACCCAGCAAACTCCACCTCCATTTCAGCAAATGGAATGTGTTAAGGTTAAACACAATACTCTTATCTGCACAGTGGCTGATGTAGTCAACTGTGTGCCTGAACGAGGACTCTATTGAATTGTTCTATAGGACGCTGTCATCTATGCACCGAGTTTTCCGTGTCATATCTACTGTAATGTCATCAAACCGACGGTTATATCCGTCACCTGATCCGTGGAATCCTTGAGGGGCTCAACAATACCTATATCTACCTCACTCAGTAATGAATGTGGTTGCGTCCTATGCTGCTGGAGAGAGCAGTAGGCTGTGGTATCCATTTCACATGTCAAGGACTGATTTACTGGTGTGGGCAGGTATCCCAGAGACCTGGTTGAATGGGGACAGAGCATGGTGTGTTTCCTTCATGGTGGTGTCATTCAATTTTTGTAGGTTCACCACGTCTTGGAGACCTGTCTTTTTTTTGGTGCAACCAAGGTAGTCAGTGTGCCTACTGGTACCGCTTCTATTGTGTCCAGTGCAATGTCCCTGTCAAAATCTTTTTCACCTTCTTCTTTCAATGATGGGGGATCGGTATTGACGTGTGAATTGCTGTCGGTGTCGTGCCGGGGACAAATATGATATCCAATGGTTTGCCTGCCATAGTTTGTAATGGTTGGTGTGAGCATATATTGAATGCACTCGACTTGAAGTGTTCCACTATGAACCGTTCTAGTTGGTGTCTGTTGGCTTCCATTGGTTGGAATGGGATAGTATCTGATTTTGATGAAACAGATGTCCTCAGACACTAATTAAGCAAGATTCCCTAAATTTCAATTTCTTCTTAAGATCCCTTAAGATTAAACCTTAAATTTTAGACACTTTCTAGTATCAAAATCATGTAATGGATTTTAATAAAAATTGAAATAAGAATTCTACACATGAATTTTAGTGGCATTATACTTTGATTTTAATCTTCGTAAGGGGACATAAAAGTGGTGCAAAACTGTTCTATTTGGGGAAATAATTTTTCCCGTCATGGAACGGGTATTATTTTAGTTTAATATAATTAATTTGATATCCGGCTACTTTTATGAATTCCTGCACAACGAGGTTGGTCAGGTACCATTCTTAGAAAATTGTCCAACTTTGATACAACTAAATTGATTTCATCTTTTCCTATGGTTTTTGAACTTTTTGTTTCTGCCCTTTGCGACAGAGACTGCCGCTCCTACATTGGTCTCTTCAACTACAAGTGGTGCTGCTCCAGCCGAGCAGACAGCCAAGACAACAAGGCTAAGGATGCATCATCCATGGTCGATCCTGACTAACGGAGGCCTACTAATATTAGCATCATCAGAATCATAGTAGTAGGAGTAGTAGCCGCTGGACTATAAATATCATGATGATATTATGATTTCATCTTTTCCTATGGTTTTGGGGTGTATCATATTAAATAACTTGTTCCTTTGTAAAACTACATTTCTCTAAAATATATCGTCTGTTTAATTTGTATATGTAATTAAGGTCCTGTTCTATCTTTATTTTTAATTAAAAATCATGGATTGTGTTAGATAAAACAGATTTCATCTAGAAAAGATAATTAAAAGAAAAAATATCTTTGTACCCAAAAGTTGTCTTCCTTGCCTCAAAAAGATTTTGAGGAGAGTTATGTCCCTTTTCAATTTCAGATCAGTCGACATTTTTGATTAGATGTGTCGCATAGCGACTTTCAATTTATACGTCCTAATTATGAAGTAATTCTTCTTTATTATATACTTACCATATATAATAAATATTAATTGCTAATCTATACAGAATCGTTTTTATCCAATTCATTCTTTATATTCGTCCCATATCTCACAAATACCACCACTTCACTTCAGATTTGGGAATTTCTTTTTCTACGGCTTTGAAAACATAGTGTAATAGGGTTGATTGGATTTTAATTTTTTAACCCAGCATTGGTTTATTCGGGACTTTATTGAGCACTATTTTTGTCGCTCTTTTTTACGCTGCAAATATCACATATCCGTTATATATACACATAAATATGTAAAAATGTAAATCGAAGCTAACCATAAGATCTATTGTAGGTGCGGTTTTTAGACTTTTGAATCTAGAGTTCTTTTGTGTCTCGATGTATTAAGTGCATTCGGCATATTACTTTGTCTGTTTCTTTAATTCATTTAATTATGCATCTATTTTTGCTCAGTATTGTGATCTTTTTAAGTAATGTTTCTAGGTAAGTTTTTCCATGTTTATTTTTCTAGTAGTGAAATAAATCATTGTGAGAGTGCTCAACTATTTGAGGAGCTATGTATTACTATTTCATTGTTGATTTTCGGAGCGTGATTATAATATTTATAAGTTTAATTAATTATGTCATAAATTTTGTAATCTACTGAATTATAATATATATATATATATATATATATTTATATATATATATATATATATATATAATTATTATTTCATGTATATGCACATATAATATTATAAAGTGATATAATATATTGCATAGATATTTTTTCAGTATTTACTTCAACGGTGCTCAATACGTTAGTAGAGCTTAATAGTAGTATGAAAATATATTTATAGCAAGTAAGTTACACAGAAACCTTCATGTTTCATTCTCGGAGAAAATAATCAGGCTAATTGCATGGATGTATGGTATGGTTTCTGATTGCTTTTTTATCTAAGTAGTGTGTACACTAGCTAACTGACCAATCTGATTCGCTCCCGAGTTATTATTTCCACCAGCCAATGGTATCAAGCTCTTTGTTTGAGAGGTGTTTTTAAGTGGGTCAAATGAACACAAGTAACCTTACTCTGACAAGTGGAAACTAAAATAATTCACGCCATTATTTTTGAGTTATGATGTTTGAATTTATTTAGTTTATTTTTTTATCTTTTTATTAGTTGCCCTTAAGCATTTTATATCAGAGACTAGTTACAGGAAACTGTTCACTCATTAAGATTTTTGAATATTTTGCCAAATTTAGTTTTTGGCATCTGGTTATATGGTGGAGTGAACTAAATGATTAAAAAGAGAAGGTATAGCCTGGGAGGATGGACCTCCTAGAACTGCACAAAACCACGCCCCAACCCGACAGATGCAAGGTCATCACTTACTCAAAAACGACCCAGACTCTGTCCGACTGATTATCAAGGACATATCCTCGACTTGGTATGAACAAAACCTACCCAGACTGTGAAAAGATATATATATATATATATATATATATATATATATATATATATATACTTGAAAATGTATGACGTCATAAACTTGCTGCCCAACTCCCCACCCAGATTGCCCCCTATAAATCTGGCCCCTATCACGGTAGCCCCTTATGCTTCAGTTGCAATATGCCTTGTTTAGAGCAAACAAATGTAAAAGAAAAAAAGAAAGGAAAATCGTCGAGATAGTCAAGTAATCTTTGTCATAAGCTATGCAAATTAGTTGTGTCATGTCAAGAGATATGCAAATTAGTTGTATCGTGTCAACAGCTATGCAAATTAGTTGTGTTGTGTCAACAGCTATGCAAATTAGTTGTGTTGTGTCAACAGCTATGCAAATTAGTTGTGTCATGTCAAGAGATATGCAAATTAGTTGTGTCATGTCAAGAGATATGCAAATTAGTTGTATCGTGTTAACAGCTATGCAAATTAGTTGTGTTGTGTCAACAGCTATGTAAATTAGTTGTGTCATGTCAAGAGATATGCAAATTAGTCTTATCGTGTCAACAGCTATGCAAATTAGTTGCATTGTGTCAATAGCTATGCAAATTAGTTATATTGTGTTATGACGTTGTGCCTTCCCGCTGCGGTCTCTTCGTCCTGGGAGCGTCTCGGTGTTGAAGTCCACGAATGGTCCGGCGTAGTCTGCGATTAATCACTTTTCCTCCTACGTTGTGTTGTTGATCTCGGGCAAGGTCTGATCACATGCCAGGACTGTAGGAATAATGAAGAGAACGTTCAAGGTGACAGTGTTACAGACGTTATCAAAGAAACGATAAGGATCGATTCGAATTTAAAAGAGTAAGAGAAAATAACTTACACACAGGGTGGCACAAAAGGCACGTATTAGTTTGAATCAGTAACAACTGATTCAAACTAATGCGTGACTTTTGCGGAATTGTTTGGCGAGCGCTTAATTAGCAGATTTTCTGATTTTAACTGGCCTTCACGTTCACCGGATTTAACAGCCCCTGACTTTTTCCTTTGGGGTTATCTTAAGGAAAGGGTATATGTGAACAAGCCTACAACGATTCAAGAGCTTAAAAACAATATCAGACATGAAATCCAAGAACTAGAGCCAGTTATTCTAAGGAGTGTAATGGAAAATGCCCTAACTAGAGCCCGTCTTTGTGAGGCCGAAAATGGTGGTCATTTAAAGGATATTATTTTTAAAAACTACTGCAACAAAATTACCAAGTAAATGTATTATTTATCAGAAAAGCCTAGTAAATCACTTGAAATGTTGTAGTTTCTATCACCTAAACAAACCAATGCGCGACTTTTGCGCCACCCTGTATAATCAAAAAAATACAGTTCAAATCTTCCCACTGCTGTTCGTGTGTGACACTGATTCGACAGAAGTTCTTGTCTATAGTGTGGCTTGGGGAATAAGCGTGAAGTCTGGGCTCAGAAGACAAGTTGGAGAAACTTAGTAGCAGCAGGTCTGTGCTTTTGTCTAACGTTCACTTTCAGATGGTTTCTGATTCTTGGGATGCTCGAAGGCCTGCGTATATGGACATGAGCTTTATCCCACCTATCTATGGCGTCTTGGTCCTGATCCAGCCCCCCTTTTCTGCTCATCAATGCTAACGTGGCTACGGCAACTCTCCCTCTGATCTCAGTCAAGTAAAATTAATTTTAGAGGTTTTTCTTCATCATCCTTCTGTCAAAACAAAACTAAATTGAGTGCTCTTAATTATCTATTTTTCTCCTCCGGTCAATCATCAGGTGTGTCAAGCCAATTAGTCATAGGATCTCACTCCATTTTGTCCATCTCGGCTACAAGTGGTTGATTCCTGAAGGTTGCCGTTCCACTCTGTCAAGTGGTTAACACGACTCGTAATTAATCGCATTTTCACTGTTGTTTTCAAGTTGGCCAGTTTAATGATTTCTCAACCATCGACTTCTGCGAGAATGGTCTCTTTGAATTCAAGTGGTTAATCCCCTATGTGATGACTTCGTCCACCAGCTGATCAGGCATTTCGTTAATGACATCTAATTTGAAGTGTCCAGCATGTAGTTAATTTCTTCATTATTAATTTTCTGTTTCAAGTGATTTCCTTCGTGGCCTGGTCAACCATTATCCCAATTTCCTCTAGTCCGGGGACCAGTGGTGAGGAACATTGTTGAGCAGCCATGTTTGGGTCATCTTGACCTTGTGTGCAGGAACAGAATCCTACTGGAAGACGTAGGGGCATCCGGCGGCAATCTCATCCATCCAGGGCTTCATCACACTCCTCAGCACCTCCTGGTATTTCGTTTACTTTTTGTCATTTTTTTTTTTTTCAATTCAATTAATTTGACAAAAAATAAAACAAACATGCTCTAGTTTCCATGTAAGGAAATGGTGGTAGGAATTTACACAGAAGAAGATACAGTAGCCCAGCACCTGTCCAAATTCACCTTGAATTGTTGCATTGTTGGCGCATTTATTACCTTTCTTGGGAATCTATTACAAGGTCCAGGGATTCTGATTGAGAAGGCGGCCCTCCTCCGGTTCAATCGAAATCGACAGTAAAATAGTTTCTTGTGGTGTCCGCATAGACCTCTTTCTTGTGCAGGAGTAAATAATAGGTCCTGAGGTATGTCGTAATTACCATTGAGGAGATTGTAGGCCAAAATCATGTAATCGGCCCTCATGAAAATTATTCCGACTAGCAGTGATACTGCACTTTTCATCCATAATTTATGTTGTCCCTGTGTAGCAGTCATAAACATTAATATTTCCTTCTTCTAGTGGAGAGCAGCCCCTGCGAGGTGGTTGGGTCACACGATAACCAATCAGCCTCCAGGACGTACTAATTTCAACCGAACTATTGAAGGACTACTTCCAGATCCTTTGCGTTTGCAGATCAGACAGAAAGCTGCCTGGCGCCAACAAAGAAAGACATCTTGTCTCTCATCCAGGTCAACTTGACCCCAAGCAAGACTATCCTCCACTGGGAGATATACTGCTTGAAGAATTTTTGCAGACGATCCTTTCTTACTTTCTTACTTCATTCATTGTGACACTGTTTTCATTTTCGGCAACCTACACCCAACGGTGTAGGTTACTCAAATAAATATATTATTTGTTATTTATAGAAGGGTTTTATTTTCCTTCCAATTGACGACCTTTTTCTTACAAAATATTATAGGAGTTGGCCTTACAGTTCAATGCAAAGATAAGCTCCTATACCTGTTTCACGTTCATGGCTGTTTCTGAAGATCTAAAGGTGCCTGATGCGTTACTGGATCTTCGTATAACCTGAACCTTAAAAATTACCTGATCGTAAGGTTCAGATTTCAAGCTATTTCAGCAAAGAACAATGACAAAGAAACAATTTGTATATTTGTGGCTAATTCCAGTTTTCAGTCGAACAGCCACCATTATTCTTGAAAATGCTGAGCTCATCTGTGAGCTATGCGGCCTTCAAGATATGGGACGTGTCATTCTATTGCAACTAAACAGTTTCATATGTGACCCTGCTACTCGTGAAAGTTGTTTCTACTGGCGATTATCTCATGCATTTATTGTCATGTTCCACGCTACCAATGATCCTGCTATTTTAATCGCAATTATTTCTCATATTTTTCTGGTTCATGTTTATCGGAGCCAATCGACAGAAAATGGTATCTTTGCGATTACTGCACCTGATCACGTGTGAAAATTAACAAGATGGCGGATCTGAAGTCATCTACTGAATCTAGAGGAGCTAATCTTTGTAAGGACAACTCATATAATATTTTTGTAACAAAACGGTCGTCAAATGGAAGAAAAACAAAACCCCTTTAATGAACAACAACAATATTTTTATTTAAGTGAACTACACGGTTGGGTGTAGGTTGCTGAAAGTTTAAACAGTGAAGAAAGGAATTAAAGTAACAGAGTTAGTTGGCTGCCGAAAGTCATCACATGAAGATAGCTTTGCTAGGCATCTAAGGTGACGGAGACAGAAAAGAGGACGTCTTCTTTCACTGGCACCTAGAAGCTCTCTATTGACTCTCTGTAATTCCCTAAGGGTCTGGAAGTAGTCCTTCAAGGGTAGGTTGAAATTAATACCCCCAGGAGTCTGATTGGTCCTCGTGTGACCAAATCACCTCGCAGGGTTTATCACCTCGCAGAGTTTGCTCTCCACAAGAAGAAAGAGATGTTAATGTTTCTAACTGCTACATATTTACAGCAAAAATTTAGAACATTTCCATTTTTTGCTTTTTAGTTAGTTCCGAGCTCAATTTGTCGACCTCCTTGCTTAGAGAAAGGAGTTGCTTATTTTGCCAACGACAAAACCTCCCTCGAAGACATTGACATTGTTTGACACCTAATCGCTTCTATTTTGACAATATTTATTTTCTTTTATATACAGGGTGGGCAAAAATAAGGGTCCTATTTTTAAAAATTCATAACTTTTTTATTTATTGATTTTTTAAATTTTTTTTTTTAGAATAAGTAAAGGACCCCTTCCGAAGTAAGCATGAGCCGTATTAGCCCTAAGGAACGTACCCTCATTTAGAAAACATTATTTTTGCTTAAAAAACTCAAAACAGTGTAAAAAACAATACTTTAGTTTTTGTAAGTTTTAAGAAGTGTTTTTCGGCTAAAATTTGTTTTGTTTATTTCAAAAAATCTCGGAAGGGTCAGTCTACACACACATAAAGTTTGGTGAGTTTAACTTTTATTTTGTGGAAGTTATTCAAATTCAAGTTATTCAAATTTAAAGATAGGACCCTTATTTTGGCCCACCCTGTATTTATATAGTTCCCATAACGACGAATTCTTAACTGAATGTGCGTTTAGTGTATATAAGCTGAAGCAGGACGTTTCGCGTGTCTTCTTCACAATTAACATGGCGGACAACGACGAAGAAGTGTGGTATTTTTAGCTTCAGGTAAGCTTATAGGATCTAATCTTCGCATTGACTGTAAGACGAACTCCTATAATATTTTGTAACAAAAAAAGTCACCGAACGAAAGGAAAACAACAACGATATGTTTGCATTATTTGTATTAATCGGACTATCATTCTCATCTTGCATGTAATTTTTACAACGTTTCAGCCGATGTAACCTCCAACCTTTTTCAGGTGCATCTTGTCGAACTCAGGAATATTTATGAAATTTCGATGGAACCCTTTATTTAATCTACGGGGGTAGCTTGCTCTCGTTTTGTCAGTCGTGACCGGGTAGAAGTCCTAAGTAATTCGGAATTGTATTCTTAGTATCGCCCGCATTGAGGATTGAACCTTCAACCTCCAGAACAGAAGACTGTTACTTAAAACTGATTATTACTTAGCACTTATATCCGTTACGCCACAGGTCAACAAGATGCACCTGAAAAAAGTCGAATGTTACATCGGCTGAAACCTTGTGAGAGAGATGAGAATAATAGTCCGAATAATCCAAATGATCATTCTTCATTTAAAAAATTCCGAAAAACAATGATATTTATTTATTTCAGTGACCTACACCGTTGGATGTAGGTTGTCGAAAGTTAAAACAGTGAAGAAAGTAATAAAGCAAGAAGGTCGGTTGCCATTTTTCTTTGAGCTGTATTTCTTCCTGTGGAGAATAGCCTTGCTCGGCTGTCTAGTGGACAGGGGCAGGAGAGAGGACGTCTTTCTTCGTTGGTGCAAGGAAGCTCTCTGGGGTTGCTGTCTAAATTTCAAAGAGGTCAGAAGTAGTTCTTTTAGAGTTCTGGTTGAAATTAATATGCCTTGGAGTCTGATTTGTCCTTGTGTGACCAAATCACTTCGTAGGGGCTTCTCTCTGCCAGAAAAAATAAATGTTAATGTATATGACTGCTATATATATATATATAGGCATATAAGTATATATGCACACAAAACATATCTGCTTATCAACCAAAAGTCATTACATATCTCTGTCTCTCTCTCTATTTGTCTCTCTGTCTGTCTCTCTCTCTCCCTCTCTCTCTCTCTCTCTCTCTCTCTCTCTCTCTCTCTCTCTCTCTCTTCACTGACCCAAAACAGGTGTCTCAAAAAAATGGATCCACAACGGATCCATTCGCTGATGGAAGCAGCATTTCTGTTTCGTTTTCTAAACATTTCTTCCATTTTTGTTTAATTTTGTGATTTAACATTGAACTTCTAAACTCTACTAATCTACATTGTAATATTACTTCCACCTTGTGTCTTCAAGTCCGACACTGGCTTTGTTGCTGTCGGGCTGAGGTATAGTTCTGTTCAGTCCTAGGAAGAGGTCCACCCTCCCAGGCTTTACCTTCTCTCTCTAAGAAGGGGTTAGTTTTACTGCTAACCGCCTGAGGCGCCCCTACCAGGGAATGCAAATGGGGCTGCCCAGGCATTTTCTGTAGGCCAGAGTGCACTTCATCTAGTGCGTTGGCTTTTCAAAACCCCACCTGACCTTGTGTCTAACCTCCTGCAGAGGACGTAAATAAATATACATTGTAATAGTATTTTCTATAAACTACCATTTATTCCGATTTTATGTTTCAATTACAACTTCAAGGAGTATATATAACTAGTTTGCATACTCGTCCCCAGGTGGATTCATAATATTTAGACAACCTTTAATAAATGCAAAAAGGTTAAGTCCAAAACTACTTTGGTGATAACTCTGAAAATAAAGCTCTTTTTTTTACATTCGGGGTTCTGTAGAGAATTTCATTCTAATGCGTTTTATATAAATTATGTGTCTTTTTTTAGGGAAGGGGTACGAGTTCTTGAGTATTAACTATTTTGTATTTTTAGCGAATTTTTTGTTTCTTAATTGTTCTTACACATAAACAAAACAGATAAGCAAAAAAGATGTAAAAAAAAAATTAAAAACTAAAAATAACAGGATGTAAAAGCGCTCTAAAGTAACCTTGTGTCAAACCTCCTACAGAGAAGGTAAATAAATATACTGTTGTAATATTATTTTCTATAAACTACCATTTATTCCTCTTTTATGTTTCAAGTACAACTTTTGGGAGCATATATAATTAGTTGGGATGCTCGTCCCATGTCACCTCACTTTCGTCTCACATTTACATTATTTCACTTTCTCATCGCTGTCCGTTTCTGAAGGTCTAAAAGTTCCCGCATTCGTTCCTGGGTCTTTCTGTAACGCAACCCTTGAAATGAACTGATCGAAAAGCCGAGATATCATGATACAAGGCAACTTTAAACAACAGTTTTCCTTCCGGCATCCAGAGAAGAAAACTGCAACTGGGTGCATTTGGAATTTAAAAGCCTAGAACACACCTTCCGTAATAAACTGATAAGTGCGGGATCATCCGACTTCAATTTAGTCTAAGTAATATTATCATTCTTAATATAGCAGATCTGACCAACTATCATATGAAAAATAAATCCAGCGCCTAAAGGATTAAGATTATCTAATGAAGGCTTAACTCCACAAAATTATAAATTTTCTAAGCTCATAACTTCAACGAAAGGTCTATTTTCACGATTTTATTTATTATTGAGTCACCACTTATCAAGGCCAAAAGCCACTCAAGGATAAGGGTTAATGAGACGAAAATGATTGGCAGCTGAAAGATGAGGAAAACTATGGAAGTACTAACATTTACCAATGGTATGAACTTATTAATTATGGGGCGGTTTTTAAGAAGTATTTACCTGTTACCATTGAACTTGAAGACGACCAAGTTGTAATCAGCAGGGAAGCAGTCCTGCGGTAATGTGTTCCGCAGACGGCAAGTCTTTGCAAACTAAGTTCCTGCTGTAAATGTACCGTCCTCGTAAGTAATCAAACTTCGTTCATTCCATTCATCATTTTTAATCCTCTCCTAATATACTTCATCATTCAATTGGAAATAGTGAGTCTTTTCTTGGCCTTTTGGCAAGGATCACAGTGTACCCCTCAATGCCATACAACACAGTTTCGGAATGGAAGACTCGCCTGAGTTTCCCCGCTGCGACACGCATGAAGAAGAAATGCCTGATCATGCTTTCTTCCAATGTAATGAACTCCGGCGGTTCGGGGGGGGGGGGGGGGTTATGTCAAGGTGTTAAGTGAACTGAACTCTCTCGTTGACCTGAGCATAGGAAGGATTAATCAAATACCCATAGTGCAAACGTTTGCATAGTTCTCAGTGGACTGCCTCCCTGCACGAAGTTGTGTCTGTTTTTGTATTAATTTTGTGCAACTTGCTACATTCGCTTATGATGTGATTTTTTTTTTACCATTGAATCACTGCTTATCAACGTCAAGAGCTACTCGAGGATAATGGTTAATGAGACTGAAATGATTGTCAGCGAAAAATGAGGAAAACTATGGGAGTACTAACATTGATCAATGGTATGAACTTATTACTTATTAATGGTATGAACTTATTACTTATTACGTCCCGGCTTTTAACAAGAAATTGTTAACATTAGATTTGAAGATGATCAAGATGTAATCAGCAGAGAAGCAGTCTTGCGGTAATGTCTTCCACAGACAGGAAATCCTTGTAAAGAAGCTCTGTTTCATGAAAATTGAGCCTTTTTTTATATGGTAGAAAAACGACTTTCTGTTACGAATGTCCTTTAAGGAGGAACCAAAGACTGGAATTCTGTTGAGCACTTTCCATGATATTAACGATAGAGTAAAGAGAGACCAGCAACGTCTCTTCTGTGAGAAAGGGGTTGTAGGGAAGAGAAAAGATTACTCCCTACCAGATTTCGAAGTCGATTTTGTACTCTGTCAAGATAGGAATGAGTGCTCTGTGCGGCACTTCCCCAGATGTGGCAGCAGTATTCCATCCTAGAACGTATCTTACTCTTATATAGGTAGAGGATTGCATTAGGAGTCTGGAGTAGGAGAATGATCCAACCATTTTTCCAGTGATCTTGATGTATTTTGGCGATGTGGTCGCTTGCATTTATTAAAGTTTTCTAGTGTGTCCTATTATTATTATGAACCCATCCTGGAATGGGTATCCCAGCTAGTACATCTCTATTTATATAAAGTTAGGTATGTTGAGACATTTCTATGTATAGGATTCACTCCTAAACTAATTAACTGATCATTATGAAATTTATAAAACAACTGTTAGGCATAAGGGGTCGTAATGTGGCCTATATTTAGTTTAATTAGTTTTATGCAAAGGGGGCAAAGAAAAGGGGAGCCCTTCATGAAAACTCAGATACTTGAAATGTTTATTAAATTTTAACAATAAGTATTAGACATCAACTAATAAATATTCCTTAAATTTCAGTTCCTTTGGAGTATTTGGAGTATTTTTAAGGGTTTTAGGGGGGCTCCTTTATTTTTAAAGATACAATGATGATTGATATCACACAAACTTCTTTGTTACTCTGTTTTATTAAGAAACCGTGATTTGAAACTAATCCACATTTTCTCTTGAGTAAATGGATGTTTTATAATAATTTCTGGAATATTCATATTCTTCTTATGATCTATCCTGAATTTTGATTTTAAAAAATGTTAATATGCTGATAGGAGAATTCTTTATCTATTGGAAATTTTACTAAAATGTAATTTTGATGACGAATAAAGTTGAATCTCAGAAACATACGTATGTAGAGGATGTGTTGAGTATATATATATATATATATATATATATATATATATATATATATATAATAAAAGTTTTTAAAAAGGTTGAAAGCAATACGAAGTTCCGGATCGCTGGAAGCTGTGAAGAACAAAAACAAAACCGAAATAAGTCGGATATAGATTGAAAAGGTTTGTTTATTTTTCTAGACAGCAAGGGTGTTAGTTTGTAATATCCGGATTATCAAGAATCAATTTGATATATTTCGAGAGATTTTTTTTTCCTTTCTTTTTCCTCTCCTTGTCAAAAATAAAGAAAAGTAAAATCCCGGATTCCGAGAAAATGCCAGGAGCGCTGGGGGGTTAAACCGGAAGTGTTCAGGGTAAAGTATTCAGAGGAAAATTAAATAGATTCTTTTTTTTAAAATTTTTTTTTAATATATATATATATATATATATATATATATATATATATACACACATATATATATATATATATATATATATATATATATATATATATATATATATATATATATGTAATTGTATGTTTCTATTTATTTAATTTTTTTTTATTTATATATTTACTATTATTGTTATTTTTTTTTTTTTTGTTTGTTTGTTTTTTTTTATCGTATATAAAACGTTGATTTTACTTATAATATATATGATTGTCTACAGGCTGATTCCGGCATTAGATTTTATATATGCTGTAGATAGCTAATTATTTGTTGTCGGTGCAGTATATTATAATTTAGTTATTCTTGGTTAAGTTTAATCCTTATTTATTGGTTTTAATTTACCTCTTAAGTGTCTTTTGTTTTAGGTATGTAGACTGGTCGGTTTACTGGTTAAAGGGAGACAAATCTGTTATCTTTGGTATTAATTTATAAAGTTATATATATATATATATATATATATATATAACTTTCAGAGATAACATGAATTGGAATAAATACATTGAAGACATTGCCAGGGCTGCTGCAAAGAAGATGAGCTCCCTCTACCGTGATAGTAAACTTCTCACACCTGACATTATCCTATATCTCTACAAAGCCACCATCCGCCCATGCATGGAGTATTGTTGCCACATCTGGGCTGGGGCATCATCCACTAGTCTCTCCCTCTTAGACAAGGTCCAAAAAAGAGTCGCCAACTTAATAGGTCCCTCACTATCCACCAAGCTCCAGCCCCTGTCCCATCGCCACAATGCTGCTTCCTTGTGCCTGTTTTACAAGTACTTTAATGGATTGTGCTCTGATGAACTTGTTACTCTGGTGCCCCCACGACGTAAATTCACTAGACCAACCCGACAATCTGCCAAATCCCATCCATTCACTGTGGAGGTTCCCAGGTGCCGAAGAGCTTTCTACTCCAAAAGCTTCTTTCCTTGTGCTGCTGGACTCCGGAACTCCCTCCCTGCTCCCTGTTTTCCTGACAGTACTGACATGCAGAAATTTAAAACTAATGTAAACAAACATCTCGCTGTGCAGCTCTCAATTTAGGTTGACTTCTCAAAAAAACTTTCACCGTTTTTCTTAGTAGCCCCTTACGTCTACAGTGGTGGTCTGCCTTGTTTGGGGTGAACTATGTTAAATATATATATATATATATATATATATATATATATATATAAAGACGTGTTGAGTATTTATTTCCGGAACTAGATTTAAATATTGAAAATTCTAATCAATGTTTTGAATATTTCGAATCGTACCCTATTTATATATGAAATCTCTAATTGATATAACCTATTAATTATTGAGCTTAGGTTTAGCTGCAGTATTGAAATATCTCATGGGTATGAAATAATATCTATATTTTTTTACAGAAAGTATATATAGATGAGTCTCACTGAGGAGAATTAAACTCAACATTTTCCTAAAATATATATGTAGTGGAATGGGGCCAAAAATGGATGGTTACATTTAATGCTACATAGACAAAGCTCCTCTTCTTAAAGGAATTTAACAATTATAAGAAACCTTTCCAAACACCGATCACCATGACTAATAGCACCCTACCTGAGAGTCCAACATCCAAACTCAACGGCCTAACATTCACAGGTAAAATGAATTGGAACAAGTATATAGAAGATATTGCCAAGTCTGATACAAAGATGGTGGCTTCCTCTACCGGGCTAGAAAACTTCTCTCACCTTCCAGTATCCTATATCTCTATAAAGCCACCATTTGCCCATGGATGGAGTATTGTTGCAACATCTGGGCTGGTGCACCAATTACTGGTCTCTCCCTCTTAGACAGGGTCCAAAAAAGAGCCTCTAATTTAATAGGTCCCACACTGTCTACCAAGCTTCAGACCCTGTCTTATTGCTGCAATATTGCATCCCTGTGCTTGTTTTACAAGAACTTCAATGGAATGTGTGCTGACCAACTTACTGCACGTACCCCCTCAGCATAATTATCCCCGATCAATTCGACAATCAGTAAAATCCCATCCTTTCACTGTAGAGTTCCCCAGATGCTGGAAAGCTTTCTATTCTAATAGCTTATTTCTTCGAACTGCTTGCCTTTGGAATTCCCTCCCTGCTCACCGTTTCCTCAACTGTAGCAACATGCAGAAATTTAAATTTAATGTGAACAAACATCTCGCTGCACAACTCCCCACTTAGGATGCCTCTATAAATCTGGCCCCTAATTCACAGTAGCCCCTTACGACTCAGTTGCAATGTGCCTTTTGGGGGGTGAACATAAGTAAAAAAAAAAAAATAAAAAAAAACATTTTTTATACGAGTGCATTTTATTTTAGCCAACATGGATGTCACTTTTTTTACATAAGACAACCACAATGAATGCCGCTGACACTGTAGTCATCACTGATACCATGGTCCCAACCAAGGTCATATTCATACCGTCTCAAAATATTAAATGAATACACAAATACACAACTACATTTATTTATATTGATCTCAATATTGTTATCCTTCAATATTTTGTATAACATGGAAACTAAGAGCCATTCTTTCTCTCTCTCTTTCTCTCTTTTATCACTAGATATTCCTGAGGGAGACATGGATGCTGAGGAACTGATGTATAGGACTTACAAGGTTTGTATTTTTGTTTTGATTTATTTATTAAATGCGTCCAACCATCTTTATAAGATGATCTATCTGTCCGTCCGTCTGTCATGCATACTTGAAATAGCAATTTCGTCAGATAACAGATGAGTTACTTCCCTTGAATTAATGTACAAGAAGTGGAGACTATTTAAGGCACACATGCTGACTGCTCAGGGTGTGGAGTAACTGGACCAGTGATATTTTATTTTATTCATTTACTAGTGCACACACTGTCAAAACTGACGAAAAAAATGTATGCTTCACGAGTGTTCGCACTAATATTCATATAAAATCATACTTTCAATCGTGTGTCCCTTTTCTTCCTGAGATTTTCATGGATGGTTCTGTTCTTGAGGAGAAATCGACTCTGAAACTTCTTGGTCTTTGTCTCTCATCAAATCTTTGTTGGAGTTCATACATTAGATCCATTGTTCTTTCTGCTTCTCGTAAAGTCGGTTCTCTCTATTGCTCCAAACACTTTCTCACACCTGAGGCTATTCTCTATCTCTACAAATCTACTATCAAACCTTGTATGGAGTACTGTTGTCATATTTGGGCTGATAAATCTCTGTCCGATTTGAGGGTTCTTAATAAGGTTCAAAAACGTATCTGCAATTTGATTGGCCCCATTCTTTCTTCTTCACTGCACCCTCTCTCTCACAGATGTGATGTTGCTAGTCTCAGTCTTTTCTATAAATACTGTTATGGCATGTATTCTTCAGAATTGTCTGATCTATTCCTTGCTTCCTTTGTTCAAGCCTGTTTTACTCATTGGTGTATTGGTCTCCACCAATTCGCTGTTTTTATACTTCCTTATAATACAGCTTTCTATTCCAGTAGCTTCGTTCAAAGAAGTGCAACCTTGTGCAACCTTGTGGAACTATCTTCCTGCTGACTATTTTCCTCCTACCTATATTCTTGGTTTTATTTTTTTCAAGACTAAAGTCAATAGGAATCTCCTGTCTTTGCGATAATCATCTTTCATTCTTTGTAACTCCTTACATCAAGTAGCTTCATGCCTTGTCTGGAGCGATTTCTATACAAAAAATCAAATTATGTCAGCAATTTTATTTCTCATATATAAATTATTATTATTATTATTATAATTTCTGCTGACCTAAAGAAAATAACACCTACCGTTGACTTTTTATTTAGAGTGGAGAATTCTTTTCTCGGATTCATTTTAGATGGTGGGGGTTGTCTGACTTGCTATTTACTTTCCAATGTAAGTCTTTCTAATGCAACCATGTTGATAAAATTCACAATCTTTTATGCACTCCAATCATATTTGGTACAAATAAACTTTACTCTATGAATGACTTGTCCACCAAGTTTCAGTCATAAATGTCGAACAGTCTTTGTTTTATCGCCGGTCAATGATAAGCACACCTGAATACGATGTGTAAAATTGTCAATAACTCTGACACACTCCTCTCTTGGCACTTCCCTGATTGGGGCTGTGATGGTCCTCGTCAGCTCAAGAATAGTCTGGGGATTGTTTTGATGGATATTATCTTTGAGATAACGCCATAGATAAAAATCTGAGGTTATGGTCCGGTGAGTGTGAAGCCCACACCTCCTACTGATGTGACGGTCACCTGCAGAAGATGCACTATCGTTGTTTTCGTTTCAACAGAACAAACGCATCATTCTCTGTCCGTGTTTCTGCTCCCTGGAACAGCCTACCAGAGGAGGTAGTGATGATGCCTACCATATCCAGGTTTAAAGTTGCCTTGGACAAACACTCAGACGGTATATAGACGTACACATATTCTAACTGTCATTTTACATGGCTTGTTGCACTTTGCTGTTTTTTTTTTGCTAATAAAATTGGCTGATTGCTTGAAGGTGTCCCCCGCAGAATGGCAATAAAACAAAGACTGTTGAATATTCATGACTGAAAATCGGTGGACAAGTTAGAAATAGACTGAAGTTTATTTATACCAAACATGGTTAGATTGCAGAAAGGATTGTGAATTTTTTGAACGATTCCAGGAGTGGCATTGGAGGGGGGGGGGGGCATTCTGTACAATGAAAAGGATAGAAGAAAATGTAAAAACATTACAAAGAGAGGAACCTTCTGTCATTTAATCTTCTTCTAAGATATATTAACCCTTAAATGCTTTTTGTTTCAAATATGAGACATTCCAGCAAAATGCCTATTTAATATAATATTCAATGAAAATGTGTCAAACTGAAACTTGTTTCACATCTGCAACAAGCCTGTTGGCAAGTGTGAGTAGGTATTAGTATGATGTTGCATAATCACACCCGCTAAATACATAATCAGTATCTTTGATGTCAAGGGCGAGTGTCATCGGTGTGTCGGCTACCTAATTCAAGAGCCTAAACTTTTGAATCTGGTCATTATAATGGTAAGTAAAAATTATTTTATGATTCTCTGGCGTTTATAATAATTTAGATGCATATATTGTAGTGTTTTGTTATACATGAAATATTTTATGCCATCTGTTGTTCACTTGCAACATCATTTATTTTTGTTCAATAATTTTTTTTTCCAAAAATCATTTATACTACTTTATATTACCCCAATTAAACGTTTTCCACTTTTTTCAAACCAATATAAAAAATAAAGAACTTAAGGATTAAATAAACTTTTTTTTTTAACTTTTGATCACCTCAAACAAAGCATATTGCCACTGAAGCATAAGGGGACCAGACTTATAGCAGAGCAACCTGAGTGGGGAGTTGGGCAGCAAGATGCTGGTTCGCATTACATTTAAATTTCTGCACGTTGGTACAGTCAGGGAAACAGTGAGCAGGGAGAGAATTCCAAAGGTAAGTGGTCCAAGGAGAGAATCTATTAAAGTAAAAATCTTCTGTCATCTAGAGGCCTCTATAGTGAAGAGGTGGAATTTTGCTGCTAGTCGGATAGGTCTAGGTATTTTCGTTGAGGGGGTACAAATACAGTAAGTTCATCGGAGCACATTCCATTGAAGTACTTGTGAAACAAGCACAGGGATGCAACACTGCAGCGATGTGACAGGGGCTGAAGCTTAGCAGACAGTGTGGGACCTATTTGGTTACAGTCTTTTTTTTTACACCCTGTCCAAGAGGGAGAAGCTAGTGATTGGTGCACCAGTCCAGATGTGGCAGCAACACTCCATGCATGGGTAAATGGTGATTTTATAGAGATATGATATTAATAGCTGTGAGAAGTTTTCTAGCCCATTAGAGGGAGCCTACCTGGGTGAA
The DNA here is from genome assembly GCA_963556195.1 of Sepiola atlantica. NCBI lineage: Eukaryota > Metazoa > Mollusca > Cephalopoda > Sepiida > Sepiolidae > Sepiola > Sepiola atlantica. Next base: position 173,419,473 of record OY744516.1, read on the forward strand.
GAGTTGGATACCAAAACGTTTGTTTACATTACATTTAGATTCATGCATTTTGGTTCTGTCAGGGAAACATGGAGCTGGAAGAGAATTCCAAACGCAAGCGATACGAGAACAGAACATATCGGAGTAGAAGATCTTGCGGCATCTAGGGACCTCTACAGAGAAGGGGTGAGATGTTGCTGCTAGTCGTGTGGGTCGGTGGTATTTTCGTTTAGGGGGTACAAGTACAGAAAATTCGTCGGAGAACATTCTGTGAAAGTATTTATAAAACAAGCATAAGGATGAGAGTCTGCAGCTATGTGACAGGGGCTTGAGCTTTGCAGACAGTGCGGGACCTATTAGGTAAGAAATTATTTTTTGTACCTTATCCAAGTGGAAGAGGCTAGTAATTGGTGCACCAGCTCAGATGTGGCAACATTACTCGATGCATGGGCGAACGGTGACTTTGTAGATATATAGGATACTAGCAAGAGCAGGTGTAAGAAGTTTTGTAGAGGAAATTAGCCAACACGTTCCTACCGAAGAAGATGATTTATTAGGTTGTTACAAAAATAATGGCCGATCTCAGAAACATACATTTAGTCATGAAAAATTAACTTTTAGCTTTTTCACCTTTCCAATACTTTGTAAATGACGTGAAACTGTTGCAGTGCTGACAGCAAGGGGATCTGAGACATTTCTTTGACACTTTGACATGGATTTTACTCAACCATTGTTTGCAAATGTTCATCGTCAAAATTACACGGCCGTCCTCTACCTTCTTCATCTTCAAGGCTCTCATCTCCACTACGGAATTTCTGGAACCACCTTCATACTGTACAATCACTTGTGGATCCATCTTCCCATGCTCTCTTGATATTGGCAGAGGTTTCGGAAGCATTGTGCCAAAGTTTAAACTCATTCAACATAAGAAGGCGAAGGTTATGTTTTGGCATGTTTATCATTGAGGGCCTTCTATACTTCAAAAATACTTTCTATCCGAAAAAAGTTATAAATTATTATTGAGAATACATTAATTATTACATATGTTAAAATTTACCAGAAATAAACTACAAATTCTATGTTAAAATGACTTTTTAAAACCCAGCGCTTCAGGCGGCCATTATTTTTGTAACGCCCTAATATTTGAGCATGTTCATCTTTGGCTGCAATCAAAAATGCAAAGATAGAAAGACACACTTAATGAGAAAGCGCATGGTGTCGTTAATCTTAACGTTTTTCAGAACATCTCAACTACATCTGCTCGCTCCGGATTTTCTATTCAGACTCAGAACTTCACGCTCTCAAATCCCTCCTCTGACATCACTTCAGCTAAACCTGTTTCCCACGAAGGGTCAGTTTGCCCCAAAAGGTCAACCGCCTGAACCCTGCTGACCCATTGTCTACAATATATCCAGTTTATGACTTATCTTGTTTTAATTCTCCCTACGAATATTTTCCACCAAATAAATACGAGCTGATGTATCCACAGTAAAGGTACAGAATAGTTAACACTTAAGAACCTGTAAACCAAAAAAAACAACAACACATAATTCATATAAAACGCATTAGAATGAAATTCTCTACCGAACCTGCATTGTTTTAACGTGTGGAAGCGATTTGTAAGAGTTTTTATTAAAAGAATTCTTACAAATCGTTTCCACACATTAAAACTAGATGGGTTCGGTGTAAAAATGCAGTAGGCTGCATGTCTTAGTGGTGCATGCGAATGGCAGGCGTTGCAAGTGATAGATGCTCGGCCAGAGGAAGAAGGGGGGGGGGGTATAGAGGAATTTGAGAATGTCTTTGATTTTATATCGGGCCACCCAGAATCTTATTCTCTTTGAAATAAAATAAGTGCCTCATAAAAACAGGGGGTCATGCTGAGACCAAAAAGTAATGTTCATAGAGTGTCTCCATGATAATCCCCTGTCTGGCCGTTATCTCCAGTGGATATCTCAAGTAGTCAGTGCTTCGATGGTCGGGTGGCGACCGCTGAGAAAGACTGGAATCTAAGATTTCCAGGAGATAGAAAGGAGAGACCTGGCCTCTGGGCATGAGAGAAACAGAGAATTGGTTTTCCTGAAAGCTACGAGAATTCTTTGTTGCAGCACTGACTAAATCGAACAACAACTTTTGACCAGAACAACGTGTGGGACGATCGCGACCAGTGCAGTGATCACATGCATATAGGTTCACATTCGGTAGAGAATTTCATTCTCATACGTTTTATATAAATTATGTGTTGTTGTCTTTTTTAATTTACGAATACTTAACTGTTAACTATTCTGTACTTTTACCATACTATAACCAAATCTTGTATTTGTATGGAAATGTTATAGTTTTAATTCTTTTCCAATGAAGACAGGTTTCATTATGAATAATGCGTTTTCAATTTTGAAAATTTTAAATCCCGTTATATTATTTCGCTTTTCTTTGCAGCCACTCTCTTTGAAGGATTTCTCTCTGGAATTACGTGCCCATAAAGATATCGACCATTATTTGTGTAACACGTTGTTGCTGCTGGATGTAGACGAAAGCAACACGGAGGACATTGTTCAACTGATGATCGAACAGATACTGGAGAAAAGACAACCGCTTGTACTCAACATGGCCAACCTCATGAAGTCCATCTTCGCGTTGAACCGAGGTGAGCAGATTAGGAATAAATTACAAAAATAGATTTTTTTTTAACATTAAGGGAGATAATCCCTGGGAAGATGACCTCCTCGGATTGTAATTTAAACTTTAAAACAATGAACACTCACCTGAATGCGAAATTCGTACTTTTAACTCTTGTAGCAATTTACCGAGCATTAAAAATAAAATGAAATATGTTTTGTCCTCAATTGTTTTAATATATGTTTCGAAATTTTGAAATGAAAATTGATAAGTTTTATTATATCTGTTATGCCATGGATCCTTGCGGACAATTCTAGTATGAATTTTAGGAGCCTTAAACCTATTCTTGTTTTTTAGATGTGTAGTCTTACTACGACATAATTACGTTGGCACACCAGTCCCCGTTAGATCACCAAAGTTAAATGACGTTGAGCCTGGTCAGTACTAAATGGGTGACCATTTGGGAATATCAGGTGCTGTATGTGTTCTTTGCTTATCTCGGTATTGTTTCCAGTCGTCTTGCACTTCTACTTGCCACTGAAATCAAGCAGTGCCGATTCAGGAGAGGTGTGGTTGGGGATTGTGCAATTCTTACTTCACAATTACACGCATAGCCACCCTTACAATGGGTATCCATTGTCTCTCAAGACGGAACGGAGGCCATTAGTCTTACTACTAATCACTATAGTTTACTAATTACTTAAGACTTCTACCCAGTCATGGCTGACAGAACGAGAACAATCTACCCCATAGATTAAATAAATCTAAATAATACAAATAATGTTTCGAAATTTTTGAGATGCGGATTGATAATTTGTCTTATTTGGATTATTCGGACTACTGTTCTCATCCTGGATGTTATTCTTACAACCTCTTGGCTGATGTAACCCATGACCTTCTTCAGTTGCGTCGTGTCGAACACAAGAATCTTTATGTAAAACTCAGGAATTTGTACAGAATTTTGAATAGAATTTTTAATGGAACCCTTTATTTAATCCACGAAGATAGCTTGGCATCGTTCCGTCAGCCATGACCGGGTAGAAGTCGTAAATGATTAGTAATTATATTCTTTGTATCGCCAATACTGAGGATTGAACCTTCAACCTCCAGAAAACTGTCCCCATATCAAGCTTTTTGCTAGTAAGTGGGGAATTTGCTAATGAACAGTCGATTGTGACAATTTCTTGTTGATGTACGCTCCTGACCCTTCAAAGGAGTGGGTAATACCTGGGAGGATGCTCTCATGTCAACAGAACAGATACTACAAATCTCATTAGTAATAGAAGTACAATAGTACATTAATAGAAGTAATAGTATAGTTACGGCTTTTAAATTGCCTCAGTCTGGAAATCCTTCTTCTCCACTGACCGAGGGCAGAATAGACTAAATGTAGCATTAGAACAGATACTACACTTTGTTCCTAGACAAAAGGCCAATAAGTCATGAGTCACTGTTGGTGTTTCATGATTCTCTTGTCATACATTTTTGTTAACATTCCAAAATGTTTGCATTTTTACTTTTCCAGCAGATGTGCTGAGCAAAACTATCCAAGGTGTCCGTATTTCCCAAATGAACACACTTCATTTTGACCAGTCATGGATCTGCTTGCTGTAAGTAAAATTGTCTTATTCCATTGATTTATCAGATAAATAAATAAAAAACACATTTCAAATTTTTTTACAGATTTTTGTTCACCTTAAACAAGGCATATAATCACTGAAATGTAACTCTGTTAGGGGCCAGATTTATAGTTTGATTCTGACAATCAGCTCGTCCTTAGTGTTGCAGGCGATATGGTTGGTGTATTTCTTAACTAAACACATAATAGTTGATGGGGCTGCAATCAGGCGACTTGGAGGATGAGGAGATGTTGGGACTGAATCTCTTATATATAAAACAAAGTTATTTTCACATCTAGTCTCTAAAATGTAAAACAGTTTTTTTCATATATAATCTCTAAAATTTTTAACAGTTATTTTAGCATCTTGTCTCTTAAATGTAAAACAGTTATTTTTACATCTAGTCTATTCAATGTAAAATAGTTATTTTCGCGTCTAGTCTCTAAAATGTAAAACAGTTTTTTCGTATATAGTCTTAAAAAAATTAAAACAATTATTTTTGCATTTAGTCTCTAAAATGTAACCTGTTATTTTCGCATCTAGTCTCTTAAATGTAAAACAGTTATTTTCGCATCAAGTCTCTAAAATGTAAAAGAGTTATCGTTGCATCGAGTCTCTAAAATTTAAAACAGTTATTTTCGCATCTAGTTTTTTAAATGTAAAACAGTTATTTTCACATCTAGTCTCTTAAATATAAAATAGTTATCTCCGCCTCTAGTCTGTAAAATATGAAACGGTTATTTTTTCATCCAGTCAATAAAATGTAAAATAGGTTTTTTATCGTATACAATCTCTAAAATATAAAACAGTTATTTTTGCTTACGTATATAATCTCTAAAATGTAAAACAGTTATTTTCATATCTAGTCTCTAAAATGTACAACAGTTTTTTTCGTATATAATCTCTAATTTTTTAACAGTTATTTTGCATCTAGTCTCTAACATTTAAACAGTTATTTTTGCATCCAATCTCTAAAATGTAAAATATTTTTCTTACATAATCTCTTAAGTGTAAAACAGTTATTTTCTCATTTTGTTTCTTCAATGAAAATAGTTATTTTCGCATCTAGTCTTTTAAATGTAAAACAGTTTTTTCACATCTAATCTAAGAAATTCAACACAGTTATCTTCACATCCAGTCTCTAAAATTAAAAAAACGTTATTTACGTATATATTCTCTTAAATATAAAATAGATATCTTTGCATCTAGTCTCTAGCATGTAAAATGGTTATTTTCGCATCTAATCTCTAAAATATAAAACAGTTTTTTTCGTATACTATTTTTAAAAATTTTAAACAGTTATTCTCACTCCCGTATCTTCAATAGAAAATAGTTTTTTATTCGTATATAATCTCTAAAATGTAAAAAAAGTTATTTTTGCATCTAGTTTCTAAAATGTAAAATAGCAATCTTCACATCTAGTCTTTAAAATGTAAAAAGTTGTATTTCACATCTTGTCTCTTACATGTAAAATAATTTTCGCATCTCGTCACTAAAATGTAAAGCAGATATTTTTGCATCTAGTCTCTAAAATGTAAAATAGTTATTTTCGGATCTAGTTTCTTCAATGTTAAACAGTTATTTTCGCATCCAGTATCTAAAATGTCCAATAGTTATTTTCGCATCTCGTCTCTAAAATATAAAGCAGTTATCTTTGCATCTAGTCTATAAAATTTAAAGCAGTTATTTTTGCATTTTGTCTCTAAAACGTAAAACAGTTATCTTAGCATCCAGTCTCTACCATGTAAAATGGTTATTCTCGCATCCAGTCTCTAAAATGTAAAACAGTTATTTTTGCTCCAGTATCTAAAATGTAAAATTATTTGTTTTTCGTATATAAACTGTAAAATTTTTAGCAGTTATTTTCGCATCTAGTCTCTAAAAATAAAACAGTTTTTTTCGCATACAGTCTCTAAAATGTAAAACAGTTTTTTCGTATATAATCTCTAAAAAATTTAACATATTTTGCATCAAGTCTCTAAAATGTAAAACAGTTATTTTCGCATCTAGTCTCTAAAATGTAAAACAGTTATTTTCGCCATCAGTTATTAAAATGTAAAATAGGTTTTTTTCGTATCTAGTTTCTAAAATTTAAAACAGTTATTTTTGCATTCAGTGTCCAAAATGCAAAACAGTTTTTTTCGTTTATAATCTCTAAAATTTAAAACAGTTTTATTCGCATTGTTTCTTAAATGTAAAATACTTATTTTCTCATCTAGTTTCTAAAATATAAAGCAATTATTTTTGCATCTAGTCCAGAGATTCCAAAAGTGGGTGCTACCGGCCCCTGGTAGGCGCTGCAGCAATCCACGGTGAATTTGCATTTGGGTGAATTAAATAATTGTACGGGTCGATGAAAGCATAAAATAAAGAAGAGAAGATTTAGAAAATTGATTTATGTATTTTGTTCAAAGCACTTAATTTGTTTAGACGCCGACTCAATTATTGCATACTCCTCCATTCGCATTGAGGTATGTGCTATCGTGCACTGCTACTGTTCATTTGGTGCTGTTAAATTGCTGTTCTAAAATATGCAAGCATTACTGTTATATTATGCATAAATACACAATTACAAAGGTTAAACATGGAATAAAGCAGACACGTGCGGACGGTCATAAGATTTTATTGACACTGACTTGTTTAGTAAGCAGGTTGATCTCTGCTGCTATGTATTTGTTACTGTGGTGGTGGGAGGTTGCAATCAAAGAGGAATGATATGAGATGTAAGGGGGAGATAACCCATTATCTAACAACTACAAACATTGCTGAAACCAACTACCACCGGTTGATCTCAAGTCAAAAGCCTGGAATGCAACGGCTGTACTGGCAATACTAATAGTAGACTTTAGTGCACGCTGTGAATCAGGAGGTTTTCCATAATTTTCATGGAAAAATTACGGCGTAATATAACCCTAAGTTAGATTGTTTTGATATTATGAAAAGTTAAAGTTGACTAACAGATAGTGGGACTATCATTAGTGAATATTATTTATTTAATTTGTGATAATTATATTCGCTTTATAATGAAAATATCATTTTTTTTATTTCATTAGTATTTTTTTTACAAAAATATTTTTTTAAATTACAAAAAATATATAAATTAAAAATACCTCCATAAAAATTAAATTTTTTCTACAGATAATAATGTCTCAACCCCCCAAAAATATAGACAATATAATATCGAATATTTGAAATATGGTTTTATTGAGTCACCTGTAAACAATACATTACCAATGTGTCTGATTTGCCAGAAAGTCATATCAAACGAAGCTATAAAGCCTTCAAGATTACTAGAACATCTGATAAGAACTTATCTTATTTTCAAACACTAAAAGAAAAATTTATCAAACAACCAACATTGGCAAAACTCTTTTCAACTATACAAGATAGCGATGGCTTGCTTACTTCTTACAATATTTCTTTAATGATTGCCAAATCAGGAAAACTTTATACTATTGGTAAAGAACTAATTATACCGTCTATAAGTGAAGTAATACATACTGTGCTACATAAGTCAGCATCAGATATTATCAAGAAAATTTTATTAAGCAATAATACAGTACAAAGAAAAATTGATGAAATGGCTCAAGATGTTGAAGATTCATTGTGTGACTATTTAAAAACATCTCGTTTTTCTATTCAACTTGATGAGTCAACTTTGCCGAGAAATAAGGCTTTACTTTTAGCATACGTGCGGTTCACTGGTATTAAAGGAGATATTCCATGCATTGGATGAGTTTTTAAAGAAAAGGGAATACCTCTGATTAATATTTTATAAGTAGCCACAGATGGTACTCAAACGATGGTAGTGCGCTACAGGTTTTATTTTGCATATTTGAAAAAAGGGGTGCCAAATCTACTTACAGTACATTGTATCATCCATCGTCAACATCTATTTGCCAAAAATTTAAGTGCACATCTATATAATTCATTATAATATTTAATTGAAGCTATCAACACAATCAGGAGCAAATCATTGAATGATAGATTATTTGAACAGCTTTGTATTGAAAATGATAAAGAATTTAATCGTTTGCTGCTTCATACAGAAGATCGTTGGTTATCAAAGAGTGCTAGGTTTTATAAGTTGTTTAACTCGGGGTTGGAGTTCTTGAAAGATAAAAATGATCTTTTACGATCCAATTTAATTCAATCCAAAAGTGGCATCGTTTACTTGACCGACTTGTTTAAAAAATTTAATAAAAGTAATCTTCAGCTTCAAGGTGATGCACTGAATTTAATAAAAACAAAATCTGTTATTTCTGCATTTATCACAAAGCTTCTTCTGTACAAACAAAATTTTAGACGAGGGGAATTCATTCAGTTCCCAAATTTATCAGGAGCAGAAAAAAAATAAAGACATACTTTCTTATTATGAGCACTGGGATTCTCTCCATTCAGATTTTAATCAACGATTTGATGATATTTTGAAACTAAGCATATCTGATTGGATTTGGGATCCGTTTTCAAGTGTAATAACAGAAGAATCTCCACAATTACAAGAGCTGATGGAAGTAACTACAAATTATGAATTGAAATTTACATTGAAAAGCGGCTACCAACAATTCTGGCTGCAAAAGGAGATCCCTACGGCTTATCCTGAAATATGGGCTGTAATTCAAAAGTTCTTAATCGCATTTCTTTCATCATATTTAGTGGAACGTGGATTCAGTGCGGTAACCAATCTATTAACAAAAAAAGAAATCGGTTACAAATAGTCAATCGTGGTGATTTAAGATTACTACTGACGAAAATAGAACCAAGGATTACTAAATTAGTAGCAGCACACCAGGCTCATCCTTCTCATTAAAATGATGTTGAATGTTTTAATTTTTTTATTACCTTTCTATTCTGAGTTCAATAAATAGTTTTATAATTTCAAACGTCAATGTTTCCAATTTACAACATTCGTTATAATATTTTACGAAAAAGGTAGAAACATTAATAAATATATCTTTCTATTTAATTGCTATTAAAAATTTTTTTAAATTAATTTCCAGCAATGATTAATATTTTTTTCCGGAAAGAGGGTGACAAGCCAAATAAGTTTTGGAAACACTGACTAGTCTCTAAAATGTAAAACAGTTATTTTTGCATCTAGTCTCTTAAATTTAAAACAGTTTTTCGTATATAATCTTTAAAATAGTTATTTTCATATCTAGTCTCAAAATGATGTGATCACTATGAGCACCATTTCTGTTTAAGCATCCAGTTACTCTTCCGGCAAATTTCTATATTATCCTCTCACGGATTTCTTGAGGGCGTGTCCTTACAAAAGTAGTAATTACTTCCTGTAAACTGTTTGGGTGTACCTTGAATACATTGTGCTTTCTTTTTTTTTTTTTTTTTTGTCTTTTTCAGTTGTGAATGGCCATCAAAAATTAATCGTCACACGGTCATTGCTCGACTTTTAAACCCTGTCAACATGGGCAGCACAAGTCAAGAAGTGTCCTTTGTCATTCTTGTGGTGGCTTCAAATAAAGATGTAAGAATCCCCCCCTCTTTATTATTCCGCTTTCTCTAATATTGAAACGCCTTTTCTATTTGATATCCTATCGCATATTATTGAGAGTAATATCCTTTTGGAGTTCAGTGTAGATATACCATGCACAAAGTTATGCAGATATGGTTGATGAGGTTTGACCTTCCACATTTACCTGTTACCTGATATGAGACTACTAATAACAATGCTAATAATGATACCACTAATAATACTACTAACAATGCCACATAATGAAAGCCGTTACTTGAATGGAAAGGGATGACCTCAGTAAAACAGAAGTTAGTTAAATCACGTGACATTTGGGGAGAAATAATTCTGGTTCTTCCTGGCGTCTCCTATTTTAGTTCCATTGAAGGCAGGGAGTGGGAGGGGGCGCACGACATAACCTAATTAGTGTATGGCACAGACGTTTGATATATATATATATATATATATATATATATATATATATATATATATAATAAGAAATAGGTAAAATAAATACCTTTTTAAGCATTAAAGATGCGATATCAATTTTTTTTTTTTTTAAAGAAAAATAATAAATCGAAACCGATTTAAAAAAAAAAATTTTTTATTATAAACTAGCATTTTTTTTTTTTGTTAGTTTAAAGTGATACAGATATTTACCAAAAACTTGGCATCATCGGTGTGTAATATATCCTGATGTCATCGGATTTGTATTTTTTTCCTACCGGCTTTTGTTGTTCCAGCCGGGCCAAGGGGGTTAGCTGTTGTTTCCCCACTTTCAAATATGAGAACGTGAATGCGCACGTGATTTGTATATATATATATATATCTTTCTCTCTCGCGCCTGCACACAACTAATCCGAGTCTCTGGGTCTTCTCTGTGATTGTTTCTTTCTGATTAATAAATCTTAATATAAATTAACATCAGCTTGTCTACAGACGATCAAGAACCTGAGTTTCCGACAACAGGTGTATAAGATTATACATGCCTCAGAAAGCGAAAATGTAACGTAAGATCATAGCAGCAGCAGCAAGTGATACCTAAGGGTCATGGGTGACCTCAGTAAAACAGAAGTCAGTGAAATCACATGACACTGGGGAAGAGATAATTCTGGCTCTTCCTGGCATTCCCTATTTTAATATTTGATTTTTTAAAGTATCGCATGACATCATTAATCTTATGGACTTGAGAGAAAGAGGGATAAATAAAGACCTGACCAGAGACAGTTTAGTTTGGGCATCAATTTCTACAAGCCATCCAATGCATGCCCGCATGTAAAACAGACGTTAAACCAAAATGAAAGAATGGATGAAAGTGCTTGGGTTAGTAGATGTAGAACAATTAAGGTAGGAGAGTCAGTTGATAGGGGAAAGCCAAGGAAAATATGAGAGGAATTGATAAGGATGAACTTGAGAGAAAGCGGGATAAAGACCTAGCTAGAGATAGTTTAGTTTCAAAGTCAATTTCTACAAACTAACACATGCCAACATGTAAAACAGACGTTAAATCGATGATGATATATATATATATATGAGTGTGTGTGATAATATATAAAAAAAAAAATTTTTTATATAGTTCAGATCAATTCTTATGAGAATCAATTTCCAAAGCAAAATGAAGCTCAATATTCAATATTTACGCATTTAAAATAGTTATTTTAAAATTTGCAATAGATTTGCTATAATTAAAAGGAATGATCAGAGTTATTGCAGACGTTCCTCGTACTTTTCTGAATATTTTCTGAACGCTTCTTTGCATGATTTTTCACCTTGATATTATTCTATGGTTTTCATTTGCAACTTACTCTGAAGACGAGATATTTATGTGCAACTTGAATTTGTCCAAGTATGCTCTGAATTTTTCCAGAAACGCGTGTAAGTTTTCTTTGCTCCAAAATTGACATTAAATTACAGTATGATATAACTCTGATCTGTAATCATTCATTAATTTCTTATGAATCAGATGAGTCTATTGTTGGCATTGGTTTCACTGATATCCTTATATAGTCAGCATTCTTTCTAGAAATAAATTGGGTACTTATAGGAAGGACCACCTGAAGGTTACCAACATCGTAAGTGAAAGTGTTTCTGTGGAACGAACTGGATTCGAACTTGACACATCGAGGTTGTCAGTCCATGTTGTTAACCACTTAGCCACATTCACCTCCGCTCTGTAATTATATATACTAGCAAATATATGCTCCTTCCGATCGCATACTTTTGCTAGTTGTTTTATTTAATTGCTCAGTAAAATGTGTTTTTTTTTACAACTACTACCATCAATGACTACGACCACGCAACACAACTGTTCGTATTAATACTGTAACTATCATCAATACAACTATTCGTACCATTATTACTACATCAACAACAACTACTACCACAATAATCGACTATTTGTACTGCTATAATATTAACAACTACTACCAGCAACGTGTTGACTATTCGTACTGATATTACTACTACCACCATCGCCACCACTACTAGTACTACTACTTGAGTCAATAAATTTGTGCTTTAAACCATAATTTCTAATAAGATTTTTAAAAAACACCAAAGAAAACGTTTTAATAAAAAAATCAAAGTAAATATATCATTTTTGAGTGACTCGTATGATAAATCTCAGAGAATGTGTTGTTTACATGTTATTAATCAAATAACGCGCCCCTGTCTTGTGTCCATCTCTCTCTTTCTCTCTTTATTTCTCTCTCTCTTTCTTGAAATAGAACTTTCTGTGCATTCGAATAATCAGAAGGTGGGTAACCAAATGTTGGAATGGCCACCGGCTGTTCCATCATATTCCATTACAATCTAATTTAATTACGTAACTCAATCATATAGATTAAAAAAAAACAACGTCTTTAATAAATTCTATTTATAATTTTTATTGAGATTATTATTATCGAGAAAAATATTTTAGATACATCTGGAAATCTGAAAAAACAATCATGAGTGTATATTTGCGAATATTAATTTATTAGAAGCTTTAACACAAATTAATTATGTAAATTTGAAAGACGTGTGATGTTTGGGGAAGCTTTGGAATGGGTATATATAGGAGCTGATGAGTAGATATAAAAAGAGAGCGATCGAAACTAATAATAGTTTCGGCTTCAGACAGACAGACAGATACATAATCTCCATTATTAATAGATAATTTATATATATATACATATACATACATATATATATATATATATATATATATATATATATATATATATATATATATATATATATATATATATATATATATATACATATATTTTATTTATATATATAATTTTTTCTCCCTTCTTTTCATCTTTGGTTTTCTGGGCAGATTTCAATACCAATCTTCACTTTTCGACAGTCTTGAGAAGATGCAGATGTGTTGAAACATAAATTAATTAGTGTCGACTGTCCCACCAATGTTTATTTAATTATTTATATATATATATATATATATATATATATTAGTCTCAAGACTATTTGGTTATGAAATACAGAATGCTCTGTATCTTAAAATTAGATAAAATATTGAATTATTGAGTTATCATGTTAAATCCCTGACGTAATACAGGTAAATCCTGCAAGTATGAATTATGCAAATAATTCTTCGTTTGTTCACTTTGTATTTTTTTTTTTTTGTAGAAAAGTACAAAGTCTGCCGTGGAGATCGCTCGTACCTTCTGTACAATATTTGCTGATATGGACTGCCGTTACCGTCTACACGAAGCTGAAGATCCCGAGGCATTCCGGAATATTCTCAAAGAAGAAACACGAATGTTGTTTGGGAAATTTATTCGTAATGCCAAGAATCGCTTGCAACAAGAACCAAAAGAAGAAGAAGCTAAGGTAAGTAAAAGTGAAACAATAAGCAACGTTGAGCCTGGTCAGTAATTAATGGGTGACCATCTGGTTAGACTATAGAGGCTTGCTCTTCACATGGACTGTAAGACCAACTCCTATAATATTTTATAACAAAACGGATGGAAAACAAAGCCCTTCTATTAATAACAAGATATATTTATTTGAGTGACCTACACCGTTGGGTGTAGGTTGCCAAAAGTTAAGAGAGTGCCACAATGAAGGAAGTAATAAGAAAGTAAGAAAGGGGCGGCTGCCGAAGTTCTTCAAGCAGTGTATCTCCCAAATGGAAAACAAAGCCCTTTTATAAATAACAAATATATTTAGTTACGTGACCTACACGGATTTAAAAATGAAGATAGAGATATTTTTAATTATAAACGCTAGGAAAACATCCGTTTTAAGAAAATAAATTCTATAATTTGATAGCATTAAGTAAAAAGACATGTGTTCACATTTTGACCAGCAGTAAACAGAAAAATAGTCATCCACAGAGAGACTGTTTCGCTGTATAACAGCTCTTCAGTGCGGCTGGATTAGCACAGCTCCCAAGCCAGGGATCGAACCATGAGCCATGCTCAATTTGCTTTTATTTAAGAGTTTTGCATTATGCTAAGAAGCAGCAGAAGACATCACCCAATGACAGTGCTCGACCCCAGTATATATATATATATATATATATAAAAGTAATTTATAGAAGGTAATACAATGCAGAGGTGTAATGGATAAACACGAACTGAAGCAAATTAAGACATATAAGGGTGGGATGAGTTTTTAAGTTTCCACCTTTTATTAGTATAATTTTTTTTTATTGCCCTCAGTGTGATTCGATGATGGTTCCGTATAACAATATTTCGGGAAAAATTTCTCTTCCTCAGATGTGTGTTTAACTTTAATTCAAACGTGTAGGGAAAAAGGAATATATATATATATATATATATATATATATATATATATATATATATATATATATATATATATATAAGAATAATTGTTTGGAGGCGATAACAATGCGTTGTTAAAGTGACACATATACGACATGTGGAATCGTAAAAACAAAGTGACAATATTGAAAAGTCAATAATTTTCTAAATTTTTTTTTATTTACCAGTGTATCGTTGACCGTGGGGTTAGGTTGGAGTGTGTCCTTTTTATTATTATTTTTTTTAATTTTCGAGGGAAGCCCTCATCTTCAGAAATAAAATAAATACAGCCACTCGTTGGAGTGTGTTTTTGCCAAAAGCCGGGGCCGGAAATGCTGGTTTGTTTTTAGTAGCAGGTCCACAGAGGTTTATTTATTTATTTATTTATTTTTTTTTTATAATTTATTATTTACTATTTTTTTTTAACCGTTGCTGTTTGTTTTGGTTAGTAAATATACTGAGTAATTTATTTATTATTTATTATTATTTTTTTTAAACGTTGTTGTTTGTTTTGGTTAATAATTATACTGAATAATTATTAACTCTGTGGCAGCCGGTGGTAAAGCCGGGTAACTCGTGTGAGTCAAGCTTTGTTTGTGGGAGTTATGTCCCTTTAGAGTTTTAACTAATTTCGACTCGTTCCATAAATTTGTTTACCGTGTGGGTGTAGTAGCAGATGTGATTGGGTGGGTGAGGAATCCTGGGCATGGGAGTGGGGCGTCGTTAATAGAGCCTTTGGTATATATATGTGTGTGTGTGTGCGTGTGTGTGTTGGTGTATGTATATATGTATATATATACGTATATGTAAAATACATACATGCATACATTTTTATTTTATTTATTTATTCATTTATATTTCTTTTATTTATTTTTATATTACTTTTTTTTTTCGGTTCGATTCTATATTATTATTTATCTACATTATTAGATTTTGTTATGTGCAGTCGTGGTATATAATGGTCGGGATTTCTAGTTAATATTTGTGTTTGTAAGGTGGGCAACATGTGCAACCACGTGTCCGAGTTAGCAGCAGGTGCAAGTAGTTGTGTGTGCACCAGTGTCAGTAATTGGGCTAATAATTTGGGCCTAACTAACTTTATTTAGTGTTTGTTTTCGTTAATAGTATGTCCGCATAGTATCATAGATGTTTGTTAGTATAATGTGTATGATGGTGCTTGTCGTGTGTGGTTATATTAAGAAGTTGGAGTTGAGCTCTGCTCTGTTGTTTAATTTAGGGGATAGCTTTCTAATTGATATTGATTCTTTAAGTCTGAGATTGCTCTGGTCTTGACTCGTATGTCTTTGGTGGGGTTGTGGCCATGTGTTATATGTTTTTGGAAGGATGATGCCTTGGTGGTTACGTGTTCCTTAATTCGTATATGCAAAGGTCTCACTGTACTGCCGATGTAGAATTCATTGCAAACCGCACATTGTATCTGGTATATAGCATATGTGCGGTTGCATAAACCTGTGTTGTTGATGGGCAGTTTGCTAGGGTGCAATATATATATATATATATATATATTAATACTAACAGTGACACTAAAATTAATGATAAAAAAGCATTTGAAACAAATTATTTTTAATTCTAATTTTAAATTCATCTACTTTTCTGCTGAAACTATCCTCACCAACAATGCACGTTTGGCTTAAGGTTGAACACACACTTCTGAAGAAGAGAAATTTTTTCATAAAATATTATGTTATATGGAACCTCCATTGAATCGCACTGATAGCAATTAAGATTGTAATATAAAAAAATATATATATTAATAAAAGAGGGAAACTTCAAAAATCATTCTACCATTATATATCTTAATTTGCTTCAGTTTGTGTTTATTCGTTACACCTCTGCATTGTATTGCCTTCTATAAATTACCTTTATATACACACTAAACAATACTTCAAGAAAACTACATTAACCTATTAACCTATATATATATATATATATATATATATATATATATATATATATATAAATTAATCAAGTTCAAATAAGTTGATAAAATGAACTTAAACAAATATTTTTTCAAAAGTGATCAATACAAAGTAGAGCTTTATAAATAAAATTTATATAAACATTAAATCAACCTACATTAATTTGTGTTTCCGTGCCAAGTGCACATCATTCAGGGTTGGTTGCCTTGACAATAACTACATTGTCCAAAAGAAATCCAAATTATAGAAACTCAGACTAGCAAAATTAACGACGTTCTTTCCAAGGTTATGACTACTGGGGTTAGGGTGGAATGAAGACTTTTATGCGTGTAAAATATTAACATTACCGATTTACTAAATTTAAGTTGTCTCGTCCCCATCACATTTATATATATATATATATATATATATATATATATATATATATATATATATATATATATATATATATTAATGGTGTTACAGAAGATTAGGTCAAAACAACATGATACCATCGGTTTCAAGCTAGGTACGGTCTAAAAAGAACGACAACTGTCACTGGCTATCTTAAGTTATGCTTGAAAGATTGAGGAGAATTGTACAGTTGTTTTAAATTTTATTTCTTTCTTTTAGGTAATTAAATTAGTGGGTTTTATTTACAAAGAATTAGATAAATAGAGATATTCCTTCGGAAGTAGGGAAGAGAAGGGGAATAAATCAAAATGTGACTTTCTCAATTTTTCAAACATGACGGAAGATAGCCGGTGATGGTTTTCAGAGACCGCACCTGGCTTGAAACCGATGGTACCATGTTGATTTGACCTGATTTTCTGTAACATCATTAATAAATAAATATTATGCTCTTACTATTAAATAATTGAGCACTCTGTAATTATATCATTTTATTTCACTATAATCAAAGTAACATGGATGAAATATTCGACTGCAATAAAGAAACTAACAAAGGGTAAAATCCTTAAGTTTTTTCAACAGAAAACATGATGTTTATTCAAATATTTATTGAAGCTCCGTGAATGCACTTTGCTAATCTTTCAGGGACTGAGCGGCATACTTTAGTGCAAGGCTCCAACGGACCTTTTTTTTTTTGTTCACTCCAAACAAGACATATTCTCACTACGATGTATGTGGCTACTGTGATTAGGGGTCAGATTTATAGAGGGGCATCCTAAGTGGGGAGTTGTGTAACAAGATCCTTGTTCACGTTACATTCAAATTTCTGCATGTTTATACAGTTGGGGAAACAGGGAGCAGGGGTTATTCTACAGACAAGTGTTCCAAAGAAAAATCCGAGTAGAGTAGAAAGTTTTTCGGTATCTAGGGATTCTAGAGTGGTTCGGGGTGGTCGTGGGTATTTACGTTGGGGAGATACAGGTGTAGTAAGTTCATCAGAGCACATATTCCATGGAAGTACTTGTAAAACAAGCACACGGATGTCATATATTGACGATGAGAAAGAGGCTAAAGCTTGGTAGACAATGTGAGAACTATTAAGTTGGAAACTCTTTTTTTGCACCCTGTCCAAGATGGAGAGACTAGTGGATGGTGCACCAGCCAGATGTGACAACAATACTCGATGCATGGGCGAATGGTGACTTTATAGAGATATAGGATACTGGCAGGTGTGAGAAGTTTTCTAGCCCGGTAAAGGGAGCCTACCTTCTTTGATGTAGATGTAACAATATTTTCTATGTATTTATTCCAATTCATTGTGCCTGTGAATATTAGGTCAAGGAGTTTGAACATTGACTCTTGAAAAGGGTGTCATCAGCCATGACAATCGGTGGTTAAAGGAAAAGAGATTTGTCTGGGTAGCATTGAATATAACCACATACTTTTCCCCCCATTGTACTACAGACTGGGGGTCATTTTCTAAGGATGTAGCTATTGCCTTGGATATGTGTGTGTTCGATTTGCCCACATGTCGGGAATATAGCAATGGCAGCTCAGATTTGTTCTTTAAGTTCAATGATGTTATAAAAATATACGATTTCTCTTTAAAATGACGCATGAAATAGAAGAAATGTTGAAATATCAACAAAGTTACAAACAAAAGAAAATATATAGTTACTTATGGCGGATCCTGTATAAATAAACAAAAAATAAACGTTTCTAAATCAGAACCGAACCGAACCGAACTGAGACAGCAGAACAAATAAAGGGCCGATATCTTATAAGATAGAGCCATAATAAATGATAAAATATACTTGGCTTTAACACTAAAAATACTAATATATATATATATATATATATATATATATATATATATATATATATATATATATATATATATTTCAAGTTTTTTCTTAATGGAAATCGCTATAGACAAGGCATGAAGTCATTTGATGTATGGAGCTAAAAAGAACAAAAGATAATTATCGCAAAGACAGATGTCTATTGGCCTTAGTCTTGAAAAGACCAAGACTATAGATAGAAGGAAAACAGTCAGCAGGAAGACAGTTCCACAAGCCTGCAGTTCTTAGAAAGAAGCTATTGGAATAGGAAGCTGTATTACAATGAGGTGTTAAAACAGCGAATTGATGGAGACCACTAGACCAACGAGTCAAACGAGCTGGAACAAAGGAAGCAAATAATAGATCAGACAATTCTGATAAATACATGCCATAATAGTATTTATAAAAAAGACTGAGACTAGCAACATCACATCTGCGAGAGAGATGGTGCAGAGAAGAAGAAAGGGTGGGACCAATCAAATTACAGATACATTTCTTAACTTTATCAAGAACCCTCAAATGGGACAGAGATTCACCAGCCCAAATATGACAACAGTACGCCATTCATGGTCTGATAGTAGATTTGTAGAAATAGAGAATAGTGTTTGGAGCAATAGAGAACCGACTTTACTAGAAGCAGAAAGAGCAATGGATCTAATGGATCTAATGTATGAACTCCAAGAAAGATTTTATGAGAAAGAAAGACCAATACTTTACTGCAGTTTCACGGTATCACCAATCATTAGATGTAACCCTGAGTAGCACAAATAAAAAAAAATTAAAAAATCATAAATCTGATTGTTTCTATTTTTTTAAGGAAGAAAAATGGTTCTCGCTTGGTCAAGGAATTTATGATGACCTGAAGAAAAGGTTGCCGCATTACCGATCAGACTTTGAAGATGGTGAGTGAAATCAAATTTAAAAATAAACCGGATCAAATGGACTTGAGGCACCCCATAATGAGCAACAACCACATTTTTACTTTTGATTTCCAGTTTTATCACTTGTGATGAAGTAATGATTTTTATAGCCGGAAAATTCAATATTAAAAAAATATTTTCTTAATACATTATGTCCTTTTGGTCGTTGCTCATTTTAGAGGGCCTCAAATCCATATAATCCTTTAAACCTACCCCGGTTTCTTGATCTAACATAAATGTTTTAAACACCAAATATTCAGATTATGAGTTTTTTTTTAAATCGACTTTTTCAATATTTACGTTTTGGTAAATTACTCCATTTACCCTTATAATTCTGTGTGTTTTAGGTAACATTTTTAAGTCTTTGTTCATACTTAATACTGTATGTAGTTATATACTTAATTATACAATAGTTTTTGTGCATTGATCTTAAATTCTTGGAACTGTAATAAATAATATTGCAAATGTATTTATACTCATATATATATATATATATATATATATATATATATATATATATATATATATATATATAGTCTCGGAAGTTCTTTTAACCTTCAAAACTGAAAAAAAAAAAAAAAAAGTTTTCGGTGAAAGATTTTAGTCTAGTAAGTCTAGTAAGTCAATCAATCTACTGCAATCACTATTTTAGTTTACTTCCAAGAATATACTCTAATATAAATATATTTTTATATATGTTTTTATATATAAGGGATCGTCAGTTGTTTACCATGAAAACTGTTTCGGGATTTTAAAAACAAAACAGTATTTCTTTATCATGGCATCCCAGCAGTGTTGATCAGACACCACTTCCCTATTTAATAATTATTTTTTTAATTTAAATATATATATATATATATATATATATATATATATATATATATATATATATATATATATATAGCAATTAAGCCTTTGTAGCTTAATTGCAACAAATATATTTTCATACCTTAATATTAAGCTCTACTCATGTATTAAGCACTATTGAAGTAAATACTGAAAATCTATACTCAATATATTCTATCACCTTATAATATTATACGTGTATACATGAAATAATTAATGTAAAATGAAAAAAGTAAAAGTAAAAACTATGTGATTTATGTATTCATCAACGTTTCGTCTTTATTGAAAGACTTCCTCAGGATGAAGAAAGCAATCTAGAAAAATCATACAGAATATTAATTTTGATTTGTTAGAAAGTGTCCAGACTTCGGCATGGTTTTTGACGTGAACAAGCAGAGAATGAAAAACATGATTTTGATTGTAGCGTTATCAGCAGTGGCCTGTCTCCTTCGAAGGGCGCAAGATGAATGGGATTGTTGGCTTTGACTTATTAGTTTATGTCTATTTTAGCTAAGAAGTTTGTCAGGGTCAAAATATGTCACAGCCAAGCTTGGCTGGCAATAAATGTGGAGGACGGGGGTGGGGTATGAATCTGCCGTTTATTCTAAACTGGGAGGGGAAAGAGGAAAAAGCACAGAAAAAGAAAAAAGAGAAGGAAGAAAAGGAGGGGAAGAAAAACAAATATGATAAGAAATTAGGGATGTGGAGATTTTTTAAACTGATTTTTAAATGCAAAATGATTGAAAATAAAAGTTTTGGCATAAAGAGAGAAGGGGGGTATACTATTTATTAGTTTAAATACTCAAAATAGGTGTGTTAAGTTAATCCTATTTATTTTATTATTTTATTCGTGTCTCATTAATTAATTAATAAGTTTCCTTTAATATGTGGGAATATGTATAAAAGCATTTTGGCATGAAGAGAGGGGGGGGGGTTCATAACTATTAACCAAAATCATGTATTTCATTCTCTGCTTGTTCACATCAAAAACCATGCCGAAGTCTGGACACTTTCTGACAAATTAAAATTAATATTCTGTATGTTTTTCTACATTGCTTTCTTCATCCTGAGGAAGTCTTTCAATAAAGACGAAACGTTGATGAATACATAAATCAGTTTTTGGCTTTCCTTTTTTCATTTTACACTACGTCGGATCATTTTATCCCCACTTTTTTCCATATATATATATATATATATATATATATATATATATATATATATATAATGGAGAAAAGATTAGAGATCAACAAAATGCGAACATTGTTCCAAGAATCTAAATCCAACAATTATATGGCGTACAATCGTTTCCAAGACGATTTGGAAATATTTTATTTTACATTATGGTTCATAAGACTTCACATCACATAGAGAAGTCCTTCAAGAAAACATTTGATTTCCATATTATCCGATAGAAACATATCCCCAGACAATATTGGAGACATAATACCAAACAGTCAGCTGAATAAGGGAAATGGCAATTAAGGCACCTTAGACACAAATTAAATAAATTAAATATAAAAATTATATATTGACAATTCACAATGTAGGATGACTCAGGAAGAAAAACAGAAAAAAGAAAATAGGGGATGATACCCAATACGTATAGAGAATACAATATAATAATAAAATAAAATAATAAATAAAGTAAAAATTTATTTTATTTTAAATTTTTAAAAGAAAACAAAATTAGAATAGAGTTTAAATTAATGAAAAATTAAAATAATTTGAGGACAAAAAGTCAATAATAGATTATATAGAAATATACAGAGAAAAAAAAGATATAACTTAAAACTATAATTCTAATAAGAAAAAATGTACCATAATTAGAAAAATATATATTACAATCTAATTAAAAACTGCAATTTTTAGGTAAACATATTTTTTGCTAGCTCTGTTAGTATGAAATATGGCATCCATAGAGTAAACACAATCTTATGTCTCTAATTGAACCTAAATATATAAATACTTTAATAATGTGAGTTTTGTTATTTTTGTTTCTTTTTAATCTTTCATGGTTTGGGACTTTTCTTTCTGACGAGTTGCAACTTATAGAAAATCCAAGATATATAACTCTGTATTTTGGGTGTCTAAGTGTCGACGAAACAGTCGGTTAAATCTGGATCTTTTTAAAATGAATAAAGACTGGAATCTAACTTTCTATCGTTTATATATACATGCTCTGGAGTTTAAAAAATTAATGTCTTGGTATAACTCGACCAAGGATTGAACCTGAGTTTTCCAGCCCATTGGCAAACACTTTTACAGTTATGTCAAATGGTTAAGTACAGTAATCCTGAGGAAAGGAGTGACGCCCTTCCCTACACCAGGGTATAGTAGCTAATGAAAAAGGAGCATTCAGGTTGCCCTTGACTATAGTCACCCACTTCACTTTTATGGTAAATACATTCATGTAATTTAGATTATTCGGATTACCGTTCTCATCTTGGGTGTTATTCTTACAATGTTCTTCATGTGTTTTGTCGAGTTCAGGAATCTCTATGGAATTTAGAATGGAACTCTTTATTTAAATCACAGGGGTAGCTTGCTTTCGTTCATGGCTAACGTTGTAAGAATAACATCCAAAATGAGAACAGTAGTCCAAATAATACAAATTATCAATCCTTATCTAAAAAACTACAAAATATAACATTCAGTTAAGTCATAAGGAATGGTAATACATTCATAATAATTTCTGGTGAATATATGTACTAACGAGTCACCGCTTATCAAGACCCATAAGCCACTCGAGGATAAGGGTTAATGAATTTGTCAGAAGGACAGTGAAACAACAACATGACGACTGATAACAATGGTTGAGATTTGCCATCAATTAGATTATTTAAGAGGACGGCTGAACAAGAATTTGTTAACATTGGACTTGAAAATGACCATGCTATAGTTAGCTGGCAAGCAGCCCGTGGTATTCTGCTCCACAGACAGATAGTTCTTGGAAAGAAACTTTGCTCGTGGAAGTACTGTTTAGTTTTAGGAACACAAAGGAATAACAAAATTATTTACAGTGGTTGTAGCTAGACGAGCTTTTGTTGTAAATGTTTTACAGTAGGGTAACCATAGATTGAAGCTCAGTCCAGCATCTATCATGAAAATAACGATAGAGTAGAGAAAGACTAGCAACGTCTCTTCTGTGAGAAAGAGGATGTAGGGACATCCCCCACTAGATTTCGAAGTTGGTTTTGTACTCTGTCAAGGCAAGAAAGGGTGCTCTGAATAGCACCTCCCAAGATGTGGCAACAGTATTCCATCTTAGGACGCATGTGACTCTTATACAGGTAAAGGATTGCATCAGGAGTGAGATACTTTCTGGAGTGGTAGAAAGATCCAACGACCTTAGAAACGGATTTGAAGTCTTCCATTTGTACAGGTAGAGGATGGCGTCGGGCGTGAGATACCTTCTGGAGTGGTAGAATGATTAAAAAATCTTTCCACCAACCTTAGCAACAGATTTTATGTAAGTCTTCTATTTTAGGCCTGGAGTGAAGGTTAGTCCTAGAAGCTTATCAAAGCAGAGGACTTCTTCAAGGAGAGAGCCATTCATTTCAATTGGGGCAAAGTGAGGATCTGAGCATTGGTGGTGAAAGGAGAGAAGCTTGGTTTTAGATGTATTAAAAGTAACCAGCCACCTTTTTCCCCATTGCACTACGTGCTCCAGGTTGGAATAGAGAGAAGCAGAAAGAACTTGATCATTAATGCTCTTTGAAGTGTTGCCATAGATGGTTGTGTCATCTGCATAAATGCCATGAATGAACTTAAAATGTGATTTGGGGGATCATTGATAAAGATCAGGAAGATGATTGGGCCCAGAATGGATCCCTGAGGCACACCGGCATTGATACTATGTCCTTCAGACTTCTGCCCATCACCGACTACTTTTTTAAACCTGTCAGAGAGAAAGGATTTGATGGTTGAAAAAACATTTCCACATATTCCATAGCTAGCAAGCGTGTGGAGCAAACCTTTGTGCAAAACTCTATAAAAAAAGCCTTTGACATATCAAAAGCTATTACTCTAGACACAAAACCTGTCAATAGATTCACTGATACTGTGTGATATTATAGTCAGCACATCAGTAGTTGATCTTACAAGACGAAATCCATATTGCTTGTCACCAAGTAGATTGTTTTTGCTGAGATGGTTGACAACTTCTTGATTTATCACAGATTCAAACAACTTAGTCATGACACACAGCATACTGATTGGTTTGTACTGGAATGCAGAAGACCGATCTTCAGTAGTTTTAAATGCTGCACAGACTGACAAAGTTTTTCAAGATGATGGGAAGCATTTCTCCTTTAAGCAACGATTGAACAGCTTTGTAATAAGAAAAAGTTCTGATTGCAGCTTCTTAAGCACTATGATTTGAAATGTTGTCAGGACCAGTTGCCTTGCTAGCATCTGGATTCTTGATAAGTTTGGCAACATCCCGGACAGATATATGGATATCACTCAGAGTGTTTACCGTCCTATAATTCAGGGGATAGGCAGTTTTGACCGCAAAAGGTGGAATTTGATGCAATTTTTTTATTTTTCTAAGTAAATTGGCATCGGCAGTGTACTTAACTTACAAAGATACTGACACTTCGGCACATGTGTAAAGTGATGATGATGAGGATGAAAGGGGTTATCCTTTTATCTTCTCATAAAGAAACGGAACAACGAAAAGTATTTCTGTAACTATAACAAAAAGGGGTTTTATTAACTCAAGGTTACCTATACCGTTTGATATAGGTAGAAGAGAGTGGGACGGTATCCTTTTGAGGAAGAGGAAGAATATAAGAGTTCTTAGGGCCGCCCGTGGATTTCTTCAGGTGAAGATGGTAGTAGTCGTCAAGTGGCCACGGCGGCAGGAGAGAGAGCGTTTCCTCGTTCCTCGCTGGTGCTCTCTGCGATGTGTCCAAGCTGGTGCTAGGAGGTCGTCTGATCTTTTTCTTCGAACCCTAAGGGGACTTAAGTAGTCACTTAGGGAACTAACGATATTACTGCACCCTGTGATTTGATTGGACAAGCCAGCTCACAGGGACAGTGATTAAGCATTCAAAAGTAGTCCCTATTGGTGACTGCTACACATGGACTTAGTTCCTAATAACAATATGAATCCTGTCAGTCTCACGAACTTCCCACTCCTACCTGCATTCATACGGTCATAATAACATTTTCCTCATTCAGACTTACGGATTTATAACATTTTTCCCGTCTTGACTTTTGGACTTTTAACAACACTTTTTCCATCAAGACACATGAACATTTAATCAGTATCAAAAATATTTTGCACTTCTGCAGATTAGGGACGGGCCGAAATTTATTTTTTCCCTTCTTATAAGAGTTCCAATAGTGTAAGGGGCCGACAACACTCTTTTTTTAAGAGAAAATATTTTTTAACTGTAAAAAAAAAAAAATCGAAAATGTGTTAAATCAAACAAGATGACTGTTCGTTTTGAAATGAAAAATATACTGTTGATTTTTCCAAATTTAATTTTCTTCAATAAATGTTTTATTAATTAATTGATTTTGCATAACTTCTTATTAAAAAAAATTCATATTTCCCTCAATTTTCGGAGAAAGTGTGTACGTAAAAGTGTAACAAAGAGTTGTCGATCCCTTATACTATTTAGAGCTCTTCTAAAATGAAAACAAATAAATTTCGGCCGGCCCGTCCCTAATCTGCAGAAGTGCCAAATATTTTCATTATAATCTATTTTTGTACCAAAAAAAAAACAAAAAATAAATAAATTTCCAATTAATTTGAATATTTGTAAAAAACAAAAAAGCTGACTGCGTAAGTAATGAAAATATTTTTTGTTCAAAAATAGTTTATAATTGAAACATTTTTTTGTACAAAAATAGTTTATAATGAAAATATTTTTGTAATACTTTATTTTTAAAATTTTATCCAAAACTGATGATTAGCACGTATCCTAAATCGTGCAAACTTTAGGCGGAAGAAATTCAGAAGGGACAGTTTTCTGCCAGTCGTAACCGGAAGTCGCGTTCAATGGACTTTATGCCCGTTAACCCTCATTTCTAGTACTTGTTGAACGAAGATGGGAAATAAAGTTGATAAAATATATTATGTATGGATAGACTTTGTGGGTATCTTTTAGAATGATCAGTACAGTCGCGGACGGGGTCCAAAAAACTAACGAGAACGGGGTTATAAAAATAAATATGCAACAAGTGAGTTTAACTTACGTCGAGAAGAGATATTTGTCTACTTACCTATGATATTTGTTTGTATTTTTACGTACTATAAATGGGTTTTTATTAGATGTAAAAAAAATTTCTTGTTCATTTTTTACTCGTTTTTTTTTAGACAAAATGGTGTCTTGTGCTCACCTCTCTTACGAGCAAGCGCCATTTTTTTTTTGCAAGTTCGTGTGACAAAACTATTGATTTCTAATAAATAGCCGTTGGAACGGTTTTAAAATACAAACAAATATCACAGGTCAGTTTTAAATTAACTTTTATCGACGACAGTTACTTTTATTTGTTGTATATTTGTTTTTTGGAGCGTTTTCAGCGTACTGATTATTCTAAAAGATACCCGACTTTGTCATTACTTCCACTACAACGGAAATCTTTGGTAAAACCAATTGTTGAAAAACAAAACAAAAATCTGAGGTAAGAAAAGTTATTTCCCTTGATATGACAAGTTGCCACGGTTAAGTAAAAAAGAATTCGTTCAGTAATCAGACGTCCTTTAATGGCTGGAACGAAGATAATCAACTTTCCTACAAATCGCAAATTATGCAGCAAAACTGGACTTTGACCTTTTCTTATAAGATGTCCTGCTGAAACGAAAACAAAAACTTAATTCAAAAGGAAAACAGAAAAATCCACTTTTACGGTTCAAGGGAGATCACTCTAGTTCGCATATGTTATGAGTTCATTAGAGACCTCTAAGTGCAGCCATAGAATCGTTTACGTCACCGGTTTTTGCATTCTTTAAGAAATTCATACATTCGCGTTCCATTTAGCGTTTTTAAAAATCTCCCTAAAATAAAGTTACACTTATAGGAAGTTGTTTTAAAGTAAAATAGTTTAGTTAAAGATTAAATCATCTAATTTGGAAAGAAACCCTCTTTAATTTGCGATACAAGTACGAAATTCTTTTTCTACGACTGGATGTATTGTTTACACAAAAATTTAGCATTATCATGTGAGACATTGCGAGATGTTATGTACCTATGGATGTCCAAAAGTGATAGAATTGCTTTCATTATGTTGTAGACAAAATTAACGGTTGTTTTTTAATCCTCTTTTTTTTCTAATTTTCCTTGAGTTGCACATTTTTTAGACAGATAATTACTTTTTTTTACTTAAAAAAAAGATTGCCTGAATAACTTACCTGCTTAAACTAGTATTTACTTTTGTTTAAGGAAAAATATTAAAATGGATAATTTTAGGCTTTTGATATTTACAAATATATTTATTAATATATATATATATATATATATATATATATATATATATATATACAGTCGACGAAACAGCAGGCATGGAGGGAGTTCCAAAAAGTTATAATTCTGGTTCTTTTTTAAAATATAACAATAATAACAATTTGTTGGTTCTTCTCAGAAGAATATTTATTCAATAAAACAGGAGTTATCATTTTTGTTCTTTTCCAAAAATATAACTTTAATATTACTTTTACAAATGCTAGGGTTTTTTCTCAACTACTAATAAATAATTGTCATCAAATTATTAATATTTTATTTCTTTCGAAATTGCCATATTTTCCATTGACTTTCTGAAGTATTTATAAAAGAAAAATTAGAGATTTAAACATATTTCATTCATATAATTGGAAGTATTTAATGCTAGACTACAATAAAATATTCAACACAGTAAGTCAAAACACAACTTGAAACTTAACTTTAAAAATTCCCGAAAATTCTGAATAGATAAAAATTTTAATTTGAAAAGAAAAAGGGTATAATAAATATAAATATCTAATAATAATAATAAATATATACATAATATATATCATACTTACTTTTGTCGACGTGTCTATAAAGAGTTTTTTTTTAGAATGTAAACACAAGACCACACGTGTGTGCGTTTGCGAAAATGTCACTTTCACTTTCAATTGATTTGCTAATCACAGATGTATTGGGCTTCCATAGTTTAGTATCTCCAGAGAAATGACAAAAAATGATGCTTTTCGAAAGTAAATATTAGTAACTTGATATCAATGTTGGTCTTTCACGATTAATAACAGAAGGCGTATTTTCAAAATAGATGTTTAAACTTTTACTTTGGCTAAATGATGAATGTTTAAATGGATTAAAATCTCTAAAAAATTATTTTTTTTGTAGAACAATTTTTTTCTTCGCAATGCAATATATTTTATTGAGAAAAGTTAGTAAAAAATTTCAAAACAATAATAATATTGCATTTATTTCCACTTTTTAGTTGTGAATTTACGGACCAGTTTACCAAATTACGCAACCATACAATATAATAAAGTAAATCGGATGTTTATTAAAGACTTTTGCTTTACATAACATTAAAATATCGACCGACCTGGATATATTTCGTTCAGATTTAATAAAATTAAATAAGGATCGGGGGGGGGGGGGGATTACATAGAAAAATATTTTCCCTAATATATTTTACGAAAACAGTATATTAAAGATAAATTAGGCCAATAATGCATAAGTATCGAAAATTTCGGGAAAATCTGACCATTTTTACTAGATTTATTAAACACAGGGTGGTTAGCGCATCATAATTCGTCACAACATAGGAACGTTGCTTTAAGGCGTAAATAAAATACACACGTTTTTAGTTTCTCATTTTAATTATTTTCGTACGCTGAAAATTAAAAAAAAAAATCATCAGCAGTTTATTTTATGTTTCTTCTTTTGAATGGTAAAAATGTTATGAAAATAATATAAACATATATTAAAGTTTAATCGTGTTAAATATAGGCGGGGTAAATTCTATGGTTAGCTTTGGAGGTCCCTAGAGTTCATCAATCACAGAGATGACAACAAACACATGAATTTTTAATGTGAGTGATTCGCCGAAGGCTGCGTGGTACATATGCATATGGATGTGGAGTCAGTAACCTAAGCGAGTGACTGACTCGTGAAATTTTAAAACGGTCTTACTCTGACTCGGACATAAGAAATATTCTTCCACAAGTAATAAATAATAAACATGACTTGAAACGCTATATAAAATATACATTATATAAATAGGGTAAACTATATAAGCACCACCTTTTTCACTGACTATGTTTCATCTGCATAAAAGATCGTTTTCAAAGTTTCTTTGGACTATCATGGGCAAAATATATTTGTGATGTTTTTGTTCAAACAAATACCAGTTAACATGGGTTCATCAGAGAAGAAAATATATTTATTGAATTGTTTAAACACTCAAGTTAGATTTCCACAAATTTCAGTCACTAAGCACCAGGGCTACGGTGTGCAAAAATTACACAGCCATTCCTCATTTTGGAGGTCTTCAAGTGAAATGTTGATGCTCGTGCACTGTATGTGATACCAAGAATCACAGATGTCACACCGAATCCAGTTAATACCACATCTGAAACATTCATCAGTGTCAGTGGGCTTCTTGATCGTGGTGGTGATGATGTCTCCTGTACTGGTGTTCTTTTACCCTTGCCTTTTCCTCTGCCACATCCTCTGGATGCTGTAGCAACCTCCTTAGCAACAGATAGCTCCATGAGTCTAGTGATACTTTCATCTGTTGTGAGGTTTTCCCCATATCAGAATCGCCATATTCTAGCTGATCTCCATCTTGCTGCAAATTGAAAGTGGGAAGTCACTTGCTTGAGAAAGAAGTCTTTCAATGAATCAGATGAAGTCAGCAACAAAACAGGCATGTCTGAGTAGAAGGGTCTTGAGTGTGGGTCAGTAATTACACGCGAGGGCTCTGTTTGAGCAGTGACATGAGGCTGAGTTTCCAGTGACCATTTTAGCATTGAAAGGACAGATGCATGTGCAAGTGAATCCTGCTCTGATGATTTCTGGTTTGAAGGACTTATCTACGAGAGCCTTAAGCATCATGGGAAAGTTCTTTTTTCCAACTGGTCCTGTGTAGGACTGCCACTTCACTTTCACAGGCCTGAACACAGGACGATAAAGTGGCCTCAGGTAGTGCGTCATGTGAGCCGGAATTCACAGCAGCACAACATTGTTTACTCTTGCCTTTTCTACAAGGGCCAAAGAGAAGTGTGATGCATGACCATCAAAAACAAGAAGCCTTTCCTTGTCGCTAATGTCACACGTGTGAATCAGGAAAATATTTTCAAACCAGTCCAAAAAAATGTGGGGCCTCCATCCATCCTTTTGAACTGACTGTATAGGCAGCACCTTCAGGTCCACCCTGTGTCCATGCCTGGTAGAGGTTTTTCCCTTTGTAGACAACATAGGTTGTAAGTAGCTTGCCACTAGCAGATGCTGCACAGTTAACTTATCTGCTCCCTTCCCAAATCCACAATACTCTGATTGACTCTCTTTAATCCCTTTTCTGCTACAACAGTGTCCGTTTTGTGGCCGTTACAAAGCCTGTTTCATCTGTATTGAAGCATATCTTTTATCCAGTCCTCTATGAGAATCTTATCCATGTGACGATTATTCACAAAAGGGGTCTTTATGCTGTTGGTCTGAATAAACTCCATTAGTGTCTTTGACCTCTTCAGAAGTGAATCCCCAGCCTCATCCTGCCATCAGCTTGATGCACTCGGCAAGCTCATCATCATGAACAGGAGACAGTATTGTTTGCTTCCCTGACATGCGCGTTTATAGGGATTTCCTCGGAGCTTCTTGTTCACTTTATAATACTTGGATGCTTCATTGTCAGACATCTGCTTCTTTATGACAGCCTCATATGCAGCAACCATCTCCTCTGACTGGCTCAGATTCCTCCTTCCACCCTGTTTTCTTTTGATAGTTGCAAACCATCTGTGAACAAACAATTTTTTAACAGGGCATTAGGCACCTGTATACCCAAGTATTAGTATCAATAAATGTTAACTTGTTGTTACAAATTTCTGGTTTTATATAACTTCCTCAATAATAAAAACAGGTCAAACTTAACTAATATAATCATGTTTCTTATTACTTAAATCATTTTAAGGGATTTTCAACTCTTTTCCTTCAGAAAAATACAGACAGGGCATGAAGCACCATTTTTTTTCAAAGATCTAAATATTTTTTGAACAAATAAATTACACACAGTATGCTTAAATGAGTACGAATACAAAGCAATTAACATACTAAAAGCATACAAAAACATAAGTTGAATTTGCAGCTGTTTTAAAAATTTGTGTGGAAATCATAACATTTGATAGGCTGTGGATGACACTTTCCAGCTCTGAAAAATGAAAATCTGAATTAAATCTAAGTGTAAAAATGTTTTGGTACTTGTCTCTGAGATACAGGGTGTTCGGAAAGTCACTGTGCATGTTGAAAGTGACCCCTCTTAGCATCAATACAGGCTTGTTCGGAAAGTCACTGTGCATGTTGAAAGTGACCCCTCTTAGCATCAATACAGGCTTGTTCGGAAAGTCACTGTGCACTTCTCTAATAATTTTTTTTCAAGCCTGTAATTGATGCTAAGGGAGGTCACTTTCAACATAATTTATAATTGTCATTCATATTTACCTCCTGTATTCTATATTGAAACATGTATGTTAATAAGCAGCAAAGGAACAGTTTGCAGACTCGGTGGTTTTGCAGAAAAACAAAGTTTTATACAGTTGCCCTTCTAAAGCATAAAATTGTGAACTTTGTTTCAAAATAGCTGTAGATATGGAGAAAAAACAGCTTCTAAACTTGGCACAAAAAGACTACTTTTATTTGGTTTAGTAACAAAGCTGTTAAAAGTACCTATTTTACATCTTCAGCGATTACATCTTTTTAAAAAGGTTTCCAGGATGATAACGTACGAACATGAAATTTCCTTAGTGCATTATTATATAGATCACATGCATGTCGGAAAGGAAGATAGAAAGGAAACAGTTTGTTAATATATAACATTTAATTTATTTACTGTTTGTCTAGGACAAATATTAAAGGCAGGTTAAAAAAAGACATTTATTACATGTCATTACAGAAATGACATAAAAATATGAATCCTAAATAATAGCTATAAAGTTGCATGACAATATTGAACACACATTAATAATAAATATTAACATAGCATACCCATCCCTTCACGGGTACATGTTAAGTAGTGTTATTCCACTATGACAAAAAGTCACTTGAAGGTCAGAGAGTAAATTTGGCACAATGAGAGAGAAAAAAATGTCAATGACAGTCTAAAACAGTTCATCTATATTTGGACAGAATTAAATATGTTGCAAAAGTAAATGAGCCATTTGGCATGATGGTTAGTGTTTGCCGGAAGAACAGGGTTCAATCCTCAGTTGAGTTATACCAAAGACTAAAAAAAAAATGATACTTAATGGCCCCTTGCTAAAGCACTCAGCGAGGGTCAATAGCAAGTGGAGTAGTTCTGGGGAAAGAGTGGCGCCCTCCCCTACACCTTGGTGTAGTAGCTAATGAAAAAGGAGCCTTTGAGTTTTTTTGAAAAAAAAAAGAAGAAAAAAATCCATTTTGAATAAAAAAATTTTTATTTTTGTTCTTCCCTTTTAGGTGTTTGTAGTCGCAGAGCCTGGAGAAAAGTAATTCCAACAACGTTTTTCCTTTATTTTGCTTGTATTCTTCCAATTTTGGCTTTTGGAATGTTAAATGAAAGCAACACCAATGGAAATATTGGTAAGTATAAGACTTATATAAATTTTCATTTACGGCTTATCACCTTCTTGTTAAGTGCTATTAATCTAGTTACAATACTATGGTGCCATAAATCGATTTTAACTGTTGAAACTAATGTTACAAATAAAATCAGTTTTTATTTCTGTTCAAACCAGTTTTATGAATTAAACGGGTTTTTAAATGCGTTATCCATCGCTCTGTCACACTTAAGTCTGAAATAGTATTTTCATGCACGGATTGAATGCCAGGTCATGAGAATATGTACAGGCTTTTTCCTTAAGGGGTGCGAAGATGTTTCATTCCCCTTACGCAACAACTCCTCATTAAGGAATTGGAGCTCCATTTAGTTAAGTAAATCACATCTAGGTGAAAGTTAAAATCGTCATCATCAGTCTTCCCAAAAATGATAAAGAACACCTTCATCCCTGGTTCTAAGCAAGTTTACAACATAGTACTTGTTGGGTATGGCTACGAGCAAAGTATAGTATCTGTTCCGATACTATACTTCATCTTTTCTGTCCTCAGTCAGTGGAGAGATCTTTCTAGGACTGGGACAATTTTTGTCCCATTTCAGAGTGCCTCTTTTTTGGGGAGCTGGGTTTTCCCCACATTAAAAACCGACCGTGCGTCTATGTCTGCCCTCGTGAGGAGACAAGTAAATAGGGACTATACAACAACACATTACTCTTGAGTAGCTTTGATTTTAGTGGAGGGGCATGATTGACCTACTGGATACCATCGTGCACCATATAAGATCGGATATGACGAGTTCAAATCTTACTTTTCTATTTGGGTCACCACTTAGCCAAGAACAACTCGAGGATAATGGTTTATGAGACGGAATAATTATCAGCCGAGAGATGGGGAAGGCTCTGGGCGTACTAATACTGATCAATGGTATGAACTGCATTTGATTACTTATGCAGTGGTTTATGACAAAAACTTGTTGACATTTGATTTGAAGACGACTAAGTCATAATTAGCAGGGAAGCAGTCCTGCAGTAATGTGTTCCAGTCGGAAAGCCCTTGTAAAGAAGCTCTGTCCATGGAACTCCGCCTGATGCTAGACACATGGAGGGAGAAACGAAAATCTTTTTTGTTGACGAGTTCTTGTAGTGAATGTCTTACAAGAAGGAACCAAAGATTGGAGCTCAGTCGAACACCTTCCATGGAGATAACGATTTGAACAGTAATTTTGGTGGGAAAGGTAGGAAGCCCCAATTTCCTCCTAGCTATGAGTAAAATAGAAACTTGTGTTCGATTAATGAATCATTTACAATAGGTATTGTGTTTAAGCATTAAATAATCCCCAAAAGGGTTAATGTGCCATAAAACAAAGAAAACCAAACATTATTCATTTGGTATTATATAAGAATTTCTCATTTTATTTAGTTTTTTTATCTGTTATTTACGAAAATTGGTTTTAGGTTTGAGAATTTTTTTTAGATTAATATTTATAATTTGGATTATTTTGACTACTATTCTCATCTTGGTTATTATATTCACAACATTTCGGCCGATGTAAACGCCGATCTTCTGGTGGATCTATGTGGCGCAACGGATAAAGGCGTTAATTAACAATCCAAGTGACAGTCTTTTAGAGGTTGAAGGTTCAATCTTTATTACAAGCAATAACTAAGAATAACAAACACTTCTACCCGGTCATGGCTGATGAAACGAGAATAATCTACTCCCGTGGATTAAATAAAGGGTTCAATTCAAAATTCTGTATTGATTCCCGAATCCGACATAAAAATTCCCAACGGTCGGCGATTACATCAGCCAAAACGTGAAAATACAAGATGAGAAGAGTAGTCCGAATAATACAACTTGTGTTTCGTTTGAAATTAACCCAGAAAAAGTCAAACTTCGAAAAAATATTGCATTTTAATTTTTTTTTTTTTTTTTAACAGGTCTTCAGAATGTACTCTTCGGGCAATGTCTTGGAGGGATCATTTTCAGCCTTATTGGAGGACAAGCTATGAACATTCTTTTGACCACAGCTCCATTGACCCTGTTTACCCGAGGTACAATCGTTTGGAGTTTTTAGTCTAAGCATTTTCATTATACATCTTTATAATACTAAAACTTTGAGGATGTTGTTTTTTATCTTGCTTGTCACCGAGCATACTTCATCTGTACATGAATGATTTAGATGGTGGTGGTTGGTAGGAATGGGTAAAAGAGAACCAGTCTACTTGATGACGGCTTCCGGTTTTGAATTTGGAAATTGACAAGTGGTGCTTATCAGAAAACAGTCCCCTAATGATTTTCGTCTGGTGGAATTTTTAATTTCACTAGTTTGAACGAATAAAAAAAATAGTAAATAAGCTATTTAGAAGATATTTAAAAAAAAAATTTTTTTTTAAAACATTCCAATTATAAAGAAAAGTTTTATATAATTATTCATAATTAAAAAAAATTTCCAATGATAAAAAAAATGCTGAAAAAAATTGCTAATTGTCCCCCCACAAAAAAAAACATCCGACCTAAAATGTGTAAAAGTTTTTTGATAAACACTACTTGTCAATTTTCAAATTCAAAACCTGAAACCGTCATCAAGACCGTTTCTCTTAGTGGCAAATGACATAATTAAAGTGTGAATGATAAGGTGTGGTTAGTGGAATGGAATGATGCAAATAATTAAGAGAAAGAGGAGCCAACCTACTCAGATTGTGCCTAAGTTACCAAATGGTTCCACATGCAGAAAAAAAGCAAAGATCTTCCACATTAATCAAGGATATAAGTGGGCAATGGCAAAAAAAATCTGAAAGCAAGATTATTCCCCCCCCCCTCAATCTAGCGGGTTGGGTGTTCATTCATAATCGGTTAAAAGGAAGAAAAGAAAAAAAAAAGAAAAAAAGTACAATTTCAAAGGGTGTTGATATTTGCAATACCTTGTTTTTTTCATATTGAAAGTATTGACTGATGTTTTAAAGGAGACAGTAAGACATTCATTGATGAAACAAAAGTCTATTACCTCCCCTACCTATGAATCGTTTGAAGTTTGGCAAAATAAACACATATCAGACAGTGGAAAGTGGGGAGGCAAAGCAAGGCAAGACAAAATGTGAAGGAGATAGAAAAAACAGTAAAAGAGAAAGAAAGATTAAATGGGAGAAATCGAACTAAATAGGGGAAAATATAAAAATGTAAAATTCTAGCGATTTGACCATTTCTTATTTAAAATAAAAAAGACGGAATTCTGTTAAAAAGCGGAGAATTCAGATCGCTGATTAATGGGAAGAGAAATCGGATCTCCCATACGAATTTTATTTTCTACAAATGAAAATTTTTTGTTTTGATATAGAAAAAAATGAATCAAATACAGAAAGAGCAAAGTTTCTATTATATAAAAAAAAAATGACAGAGAAAAATGGGCATTTCTTTCGCTTCTTTAGAGCTAAACAACTGCAACTTGTAGATTTTCTTGGTTCCATGAAAACTGAGTATTCAATAATTTCTCATAGTAGCATTTCCAATCATTCCTTTTTGTCCTGTTCATTCGTTGCTAACACTACATTGTCATTTCGAACGGATTTCTCTCTTCCAAGAATTATATTAAAAGATCTCCCAAATGAACAGAAATAAAAAATTTCAGACCAAAATTCATGTGAGAAGAAAAACGGATGTAGACAGTTCTGGTGACCAGCTGTAAGTGATTGAGAGAAAGACCGGACATCTTGGATTTCGGTCCGAAAGTAGATATATTCCAGCAGATGGGGAGGGGGTCAGTCAGAGATTGATTTGGTGGAGATCGTCAGTGTCAGACAAAGAAGATTGTCACTGGGGCCGACACGACCAGACAGCGATCAACAGACAGTGTTTTGGAGGTCCGTAGCCACAACGACGGTATCACACACCATGAGCACAACCGAGTTATACCAACAACTTATGTTGCTTTTACTGTAGCACAACTATTGAGATGATTATCAGACTATAAAAATCATAATTTGAATATAATTACATAGGATTTTTTTTTGGGTTATCTCGAAAATACTTTCGAATGGACCAAATAACTTTTTTCTTTTGCTGTCCCATATTAGCATTAAGCCATTCTAATAAAAATAAGCCTGCAGTGACAATAGGGGTATAGGTGTAGATTATAAAACAGATATAAATAAATCGCGCTAAGGTTGGCATCTGTAAAAGCATAAAAAAACAAAAACTATGAACTAAATAACGTTGTCAAGAGGTCAGCAGAAAATCCTGTAGATTAATTGGGTCTCCCATATCTATAAGTCTGATTTTCCTAAACAAATGCATAGGGGGTGACTAAAAAATAATGTACGTCTCAGTCTGTAAGATGGATAAGAAATTCCACCTAGAAAGATGATACTTAGAAATATTTATATTAAAATGGAAATTCAATATTTTAAAGGGAATAATTAAAAGTTAGCTCCCTTGCCCAAAGACATTTTGAAGCAGAACTACATGCTCCTGATTCTGACCAGTAGTTAACAGATAAAAGGCGTCAATTGACGCTACAGGCGTCGGCTTAGCAAAACCTCCTCATTTTCAAAGTGATTCCTTTCAGTTTTAACTTGTTTAAATAAATCGTTATCATTCTTGATCTACATATAATCGTTTTTTGTACAATTATTTCTTTCTGTGTCTTACAACTAAAACAGTCAAACTCATAATTTGAATGTAATTACATCGGATTTTTTTTTTTTTTCTCCCAGTTATCTCGAAAATCTGTGATGACTTCCACATTAATTTCCTGGCCATGTTTGCATGCGTTGGCCTCTGGAACTCCATTTTCCTCACACTCTACGCCGTGCTCGACATGTGTAAGTTTAGAAAATGGTCATCAAGGTAAGTACAAATAACCATTTTTACAAAATACATGTCTTGTTTTAAGTAGATAAAATTAAAACCTATTTTCTTAAATTCACCATGAAATTTCTAGTTAGGTATGTGTAAACTAATTAATCGATCATTATAAATTTTGGAGCACAGCTGTTAGGCATGAGAGCAGTAATGTGGGTTATATCTAGTTTAATGCAAAGAGGGTAAACAAAAAAGGGGGTGGAAGTCCGTTGTGAAAAT
Organism: Sepiola atlantica; assembly: GCA_963556195.1. Classification (NCBI taxonomy): domain Eukaryota; kingdom Metazoa; phylum Mollusca; class Cephalopoda; order Sepiida; family Sepiolidae; genus Sepiola; species Sepiola atlantica. The sequence continues at coordinate 173,457,691 of OY744516.1, forward strand.
TCAGATACCTCAATTTTTTGTGAAAATTTAACAAGAGGTATTGCACATCAATTAATAAATATTTACCAAATTTAAGTTTCTTTTGAGTATTTTAAAGGGTTTATCATATATATGGGCACAAGCTCTCATTTGAAAATTCAAATATTTTAGATTTGCCTTGAATTTGATCCATTAAGCAAGATTCCTTTAATTTTAATTTCTTAAGACCCCTTAAGCTTAAATTTTAGACATTTTCTAGAACCAAAATACTGTAATGAATCAAAATTGGGATAAGGATTCTAGACATAAAGGTCAGTATCATATCTGGATTTTTAAAAAAATCTTCGTAAAGGAATATAAAAGGAGTTCAAACCGGTTCTGTTTGAAGAATTAACGTTACCCGTGCTGGGATGAGTATTATTCTAGTTTTGTATAATTATGAGTTATTGGCCACATCGATAGACTAGAAAATCAGTTCTGAGTATTTTCACTGCAAAATACAAATGTCAATTGTGACCTTTTTTTCTTTGTTACAACATACATATATTACCCAACATAGAAATTAAACTTGCAACAACCAGTTGGTCCAAAAACTGGAAAACAAAGCTTATTATTCACTATAGATTGATTTGTCTGTTTTTCTTGGTAAGTGGAAAGAGACGATGATGGATCACTGTGAATTCGGATTTGTTACAGACTCCCACTCTGGAACATTTTAGGATCAAGGTGTATCTGTTCTGTCTTCGGAAGAGAAATGATTGGTACAATTTTTGGTGCTTATACAGATGAACGAACATATGAAAACGCAGTTCCAAATAAATTCACCCCAGGCAAAAATAGGTACCTACACCAAAAATTATCAAGTAGAATTTTAATTAAAAATAATCAGTTTTATCGTATTTTATGAATCAGCCATTGATTAGAGCGATATCAGGGGGGCATAACTCGGGCATCACAAGAATGACGGTGGGCAAAATACGATAAAACTGATTTTGATTTTTAATTAAAATTCTACTCAATAATTTTTCCCAATTTTTAGTGAGGATATTTATTTTTGCCTGATACATAAGTATAAACAGTAGTTTTTATTTGGAAATGCGTTTTTTCATGTGTATATCTATATAAGCACACAATTTTTGTTTCATTAAGTGCTCCATTTTGGGGAGCTAAATATCCCCCCCCCCCTACACACATATTAAACATCCAGCTCTCATGAGAGAGGGAGTAAATAGTTATTGATGAATACTGAAATCCAATATTTTAATCTGAAGTAAAAATTACAGAAAGTTTCAAAGTTGAAATAAATCAGATCGTAAATCAAAAAATAACTCATGACTAAATATTGAAGCGGTTAGATTCCAAAAATGGTTTCAAAATTTTATCAACTAGTTTTGTCTGATTTTCCAAGCAGTGACAGGGCAAATTAATCCATATTAATTTGTCTGATTTTTTGTGGATTATTTTTTTTTTAATAAACATTGTTTGATTCTATTATTTGTTTCTTACAAAACATACCTACCACTAACTCCAAGTCCAGCTGGCAATAATAAACACAGATTTTTATTTGTAAAAAAAACAAACATACATTTGTAAAATGATCCACGAAAATACAATTTAATCTGCAAAATTAGAAATAAAATTAATATGGTGGATTAATTTGCTGTTACCACTTGGAAAATCAGAAGAAAAATAAATATATCTAAATATAAAACATATTTATTAGTAGTATTAACTGGCCCCTGACCTAAAAAGAATTATGCCATACTTTTTCAATTTCTTCTGGTATAATTCAGTATTATGCTAACATAAATCAAGATTATTAAAGTGTGATCAAACTTGACCACCTAAAAAGATAAAGAAAAAAAATATTAGAAGAAAGCTTGTTACAGTAAAAACATTTATCATTAAAACACTTGTTTACATTGCAAGCTATAATATTTCAAGTCTATTGCTCTTGATGCTTGCATAGACTGAATGAAAGGGGCAACTATTTATACATACCTATATTGAAACAGACAATATATATTAGTAGTATTAGTATTACTCGGCCTCTCAAGTGTTCTCCATGATAAATTTGGTACAATTCTGCCAAATATTTTTGGAGTCGATGTGTTATCAGTATTAAAAAGGTTAAGTTTCACATTTCAACAAGACTGCTTGTCAACATGTGTGACCAAAGCCTAAACATTGAATATAAAAATTCACTTAGTTTGGAAAGTAGTTTGATAAAGTCATTAACTCTAAATATTAATGCAAAAATATAAACGTATATATTTTTATCGTAATCTATTACTAATTGAGATTCTGTATCTGTCCGAAGACGAAACTATATACTTCTACTGCATCATCTTTTAATGTTCAATTCAGAGGGGTGGGCAGTGTAGTATCTGTTGTCATGAAACCATCCTCCCAGGCATTACCCCCTCCTTTGGTCTTGTAGCGTAAAGTAGTCGGTTGCTCATTAGCAAACTCAACAATTATATATATATATACAATATAAAGTTGTATTCATTACTCATTGTATCGTCATTATAACTGCCAACCTTGATGTGCATCTCTAACAATGCGCTTCATAAAATATATTGATCAGTAACAGACGCCTTCAAAAATATCTTGGTTCAACACTCAGCGATGACAGCAACATCCTCAGTGAAGTTGATGCGCGCATCGTGACTCAAATGGCGCACCATCACTAGCATCCTATGTAACGACAAGATCAGCGACCATCAAAAGTCAAAGATTTACCAGACTGTCGTGTGACCCGTCGCTTTATACAACCCTGAATGCTTACGGACAACGAGGAAGGTGAAGATTCGCAGTTATAGAAACCAAAATGCTCTGCTAGATTTCTGAAATTACACTGCTCAACCACGTTTACAAGGATATCTGAAAGCACTACGGCATTGCACTGATTTAAGGCAAGATGAGGGAATGGCAGCTCAGATGGTTTGGACATGTGCCGAGGGCCAACGACACCATCATGAAACTCGCCTTTAGAATTGGAAGTCGACAGAAAATGACCAAGGGGTAGGCTGATGATGAGATGGGCAGACACCCTGCAGAAAGACCTCTATAAAACCGGCCTGCCGCCGGACCAAGCCTGTGTTAGTATCAAGTGGAGACAAAAGGCCATCATTGCAGACCCCGCTGTAGCTCGAGATTAATGCATAAGAAAAAAAAGTGGATGAACCATGAAACTGCAGTAAATTCTTAAAGTAAACACCTTTTTTTTTTCAAGTTATCACTGCAATAAAGCTCAATTTGAAATATGTGTGAAAGGTCTGTTTTGATTCGATTTTGAAAAGTTAATTTTTATGTGTATTTAATTGATTCTTTGAAAAGATAAAGCATTCTGGAAAACATGAAAGACATTCTTAATTAAAGCAACATTGAGTTATTCGCTTCCCTTACCAGGAAGTATGAACACTTTAGTCCAGCGTTAGATGGTATAGCCTTATCTAGTCACCCTAATAAATCTTATTAAGACGAAACATGTGGATTATATATATGTATACATACACACACACATTAATTCAGTGTCAAGATTTGCAAGAGCATATATTTTAATTCAATGGACACGTACATCCTTCAGTTTCACTGAAACAACCTACAGAGTTAAATGTGACAGATTTATCAGCTGATATTTTGATAGTATGAACCATATATATATATTCTTTTTTAACGTACATAAAAGTAATCCATAGACACGCGTTTCTGGCTATCTAGCCGTTATCAGCACTGTTAACTTAGACAAGGATCCCACAACTACATTGTCTGGAGTCCAACCTCTGGTCTACGACGCCTTGCTTGGAAATACGTATGATTTTTATTGTCTAAATTAAGTTATGTATTTGTTATTGTTTACACACACGGTTCACTAAATGAGAATCAAAACTTCATTTGTAGATCTGCTACAATTTGATTCTAGGTTGAGAGAAGAAAGAAAATGACGTGACAGACTTTTTTCTATCGCTTTAGTCATTTATCATGTTCAAATCTATGGCTAATAATAATTTGGGAACCATAAAGTTTGACTTTTTGAAAATACTGTTAGAAATGCAACGATAAGTTTTTTTTGTCAAAGCAAGAATGTGGAGAGGAACTAGCTCCAAAATTATTGGAGCTGGTTAAGCAGCATTCTCCACTATAATAAAGAATTATATAATATATATATATATTATTAAAAATAACCAACAACTCGTGTCTGGATATTTTTGTATGAATCCCTTCCATTTTCCGGATTAAAGTCCTAATCTTGGATGAGAATTGGCTGATGAATCTGCCGTAATTTTCTTTTAAGTCCAAAGTACTTTCTGACCCATCTGGGTCCATCTTCAGTGGAATAATGTCAATCAGGTAAAGACCTGGAGTGAGTTTATAGTTAATTTTGGCAGGAAAATTTAAATACGAAACTATATTTATTTAGTATTATAAACATACCACCACTTGGCAATACAGATGCGGTCTCGTGAAGAGAGAGATAACAATCAGCAAAGACCACATCAACTATATCCATTTTGAAGTGCAAAAGACGCGTACAAAACTAAAAAACTTCCTTACTCCAGAAAAACTACAAGTCGAACTCCGTCCCTCAACAATCAACACTAAAAAAGAAGCACAACACAAACTTAAACTCCAAAGAAAACTAAAACATTTACAAAGGTTCCCTACAACTGCCAAATCAGGAAGATAAATTCGTTAACCTTTCTGATTTTGAAATAACTACCACAAAAAGATTTTCTAAACCTAGGTCCTAATTGCCATTTATTCCCAAGATATCAAAACCTACACAAAAAAACAGAAATTGAACTATCATATCAAAATATACTAAAACTTGAAGACAATGAACTTAATATAAAACCTGAACTCCGTGATTTACTAAGAGCCGAAGCTACTAAAAATAGATTTAACATAACAAGTAATACGTCTTTATTAACAAATAAATTAAAACTAGCTGCTCACCAACTGAGAAATCATCCCGACATTATTATAAAAAAAGCTCATAAATGTAACATGTATGTCGTACTTAACAAATCTGATTATTACTCCAAACTAGAAACCATCCTTGAAGATAGCAGCAAATGTTAAAAATAAACAATAATCCGACCCCCCCACCTCCTTAAAACTAAAATTAACAAATTAATCACTGCCAATAACGCCGGCATTAACAATGAAAAACTACCCAAAATTATAGGCGATTTCAAACCCGGCTATATTTATGGAACAATAAAAACACATAAGCAGAACTATCCCGTTCGTCCAATTATTTCCCAAATACCTACACCCACTTACAAGTTATCTAAAACTATTAATGAATTAATATCCCCTTATATCCCTGCCCAATATAGCATTAAATCTACACACCAACTTATACAAACTCTAAGGAGAAAAAAACCCGAATCAAAGTGTGATTGCCTCCCTAGATGTGGTTAATCTTTTTACCAATGTTCCTGTCGAAGAAACTATCAACATAATAATTAATAATATTTATAATAATCCTAATAACCGGCCACTTAAAATTAACCTTAACGAAAAATCTTGTTGGCTTGTACGACTGAAGTCCCCTTTTACGATCATCGCGGCCATATATACATACAAAAAGTTGGTGTCGCTATGGGGTCCGCGCTAGGTCCAACATTTGCAAACTTTTACATGTCCAACTTGGAAACTAAAGTGTTTAACATTATCAATAAACCACCAATATATTTAAGATACGTAGATGATATTCTAATACTAACAAATAATATAAACGAGATTAACATATTACAAGATACTTTCAAAAATAACTGTTTTAGATTTCACTTATGAACTAAACAGTGATAAAAAAAACTCCCTTTCTTAGACGTCTTAATAGATAATCATAATGATTTTGTAACATCTACATATAAACAAACCTACTAACAAAAACTCATGCACTCTTAACTTCGTTAGTGAATGCCCCTTTAAATATAAAATAATCAAATTAATCTCCTCCTCCCCAACTCTCTTTCAAAATGAACTTAAAAATATAAAACTAACCCTAGTAAATAATGGTTTCCCAAATTATATCATTGACCAACAAATTTTAAAATAATGCTAGTAATAATAATAATAATAATAATAATAACAACAACAACAACAATGAATCCAATTCTCCACTCAACAACAAGATTATTAAACTATTTTACCGCAACCAATTACACCATAATTATAAAACAGATGAACAGGTTCTAAAAAATATTAATAAAAACGTATTCCCCACTGACCCAAATAAAAAAGTTAAACTAATAATTTACTACAATAAAACTAAAACCACTAATCTTATAATTACAAATAACTCTTCACCCTTGATTAGAGTTTTGGATAGAACGGGCCTGGTATACGAGTTTAAATGTCCATTGGGAGACTGTGTCTCTGACAACCAAGAAAAAAACATATACATTGGCTCGACTACCACGACTTTGTCCAGGAGGTTGACCATGCATCTATCGGATAATAGTGCCATAGCCAGACACCTCATTAACGAACACTCCCGTCCCCGCTCGCAAATCCGAAAACTTCTTGTAGACAACACTAAAATCCTAGAACACAATACTAATATAAAAAACTCCATATACTAGAAGCTTTACACATCAAAACAAAAAAAAAAATCGGTTATTAACAGGATTAATTTTAACACTAGTACTAATATACTTAAATGTTTATAATACTAAATAAATATAGTTTCGTATTTAAATTTTCTCGCCCAAAATTAACTATAAACTTACTAGGTCTTTACCTGATTGACATTCCCACTGAAGATGGACCCAGATGGGTAAGAAAGTACTTTGGACTTAAAAGAAAATTACGGCAGATTCATCAGCCAATTCTCATCCGAGATTAGGACTTTAATCCGGAAAATGGAAGGGATTCATACAAAAATATCCAGACACGAGTTGTTGGTTATTTTTAATACGTGCCTTAGAGAAAAAATGCTGCCTCGATACACATATGTATATATATCTCCCATCACTTGCATGTTCTGATCAGAGCCAGTTGGTGTGATCGGAAATGTCAGCTAAAATACCGACACTGCTTTCGGGTTCAAAGCATCTGTCACTAGGACTTGTTGGAACTCAGAACAATGTGGTGTATATTGTGTCTCCCTCTCACTTAGTTCTTACCAAGCGAAATATTACTCAGCTTTTCAAACTTAAAACGGGGAAGATACCTGCTTGCAGACCTCAGTCGAATCAGAGTTCAATAGTTTCTTTTCGTAATATAATAATTATATTTTTATATAAAAAGTAAAATGGTTTGTTCCATCCCAGCCTATTGATGTACCAAGCTGACGAAATACCCAGCCGGGTATGAACTCCTTACTGTTAACAGGGGATGTGCCTATTGTTGCCACTCTGGGAGCTTGGTACTGTGCCAGGACTATAAGAGTCATTCCAAATACATCTCCATGGCGCAGATCACCAACTCACACTTCCCAGCAGTGACTTTCGTCCAAACGATCATTGCTCACTGGCGATGGCGACGAGTACATTTGGAGGGGATGGAGGTGCACGTGTGTCATTAGATACAAAAAAAAAAAAAAAAAAAAAAAAAAAGGTTTGAAAAGTCACCCATAATGCCGCAAATTTTTCAGTTTCTTTTGTTTCATGTCTCTAAATAATCCAAGTTAATCAAAATCAAAAAAGGCACTTGGAAGGTAAACAAAATTCCAGTCGACATTCTTTGATTCCTTTATTGCAGATCATCAGAAGAAATTTTCTCGGCCGTTGTTGCTTTCATTCTCTTCTCTGATGTCATGCGTGATGTCTACAACAGTGAGTCAACTCCGCATTCTGATAAGTCTGCACAGGATTTAATCACGCTCGAGCACTTGCTTATCCACCACAAAATAAGATCATCATCGTCAAGAACCTTTTCTTTCCATTTTTCACATAAGAAAACCTTTGAAACTTTTGTATATTCATTCCCATTTTTTCTTTTTGATGAGATTAATTTTACGAAGATTAAAACTGTTACATGAAAACTTAATTATTTAAGGTAACTTATTTTTTTACGGTCGTTATTTAGAGTTAAAAAAAAAAAAAAAAAAAAAAAAAAATGGATTTTAGCTTAATACAAATTAAATTTGGAGTAAACATCAGAATGTGTAAGTTTGTTTTTTGTAGTTTCAGAATAATGGAATTAAACCCTTGATAATTTTATTGGAAAAAAAAAAAGACTTAGGTAGGGTCAGCTAATTCCAGTTACTTCTGGCTTCCCCAGACCATGTCTAACTGCCCTCATGGGGAGGCAAATAAATATGGTCAACAAGAAATCTGGTATTTACACTAGTAAACTCCTCTAAGAGATACCTATATCTAAATAGGTAATCAGTATCTCCGATGTCAAACCAATACAAAAAAAAAATAAAGTATTTAACGGTTAACCCATTTAAAAACTAATTTGCATGTACTGGTGCAGCTTAGGCACAGCTAGACTATACATTTTTTTTGATGAATCATTCATGATGTTCATCCGCCAGCCTTATGTTCTTAAGTGGCTCATGTTAACCCTTAAATGCTTTTTAATATTGGTTTGAAAAAGAGTTAAACGTTTCATAGGGGTAATATATACATGTATAACAAAAAAACCAAAAAACAAAAAAACCTACAATATATGCATCTAAATTAAAAATAATTTTTTACTTACTATTATAATGACCAGATTAAAAGTTTAGGCTCTTGAATAAAGTTATTGGTATCTTTGATGTCATCTGCCTATTTAGTGGGTATGCTGATGCAACATTATACTAATACCTACTCGCTCCTTGCAGATGTGAAACAAGTTACAGTTTGACACATTTTCGTTACATATATTAAATCAACATTTTGTTGGAATGTCATTTTTAATCAAAAAACATCTAAGGGTTAACCTCTTCAAATAAGTATTAAGTTTTTTTTTGTGGCAGAAAATATTGAACTCTTGCATCAACAAATTCAAGAAAAAAAATTATGACCTTACTAGAATGACTTGAAAAGAACAGTTTAGGACATGCATACATCACCCATTCTTAACTCTTTGTGAGGGAAGCAGCTCCAATTTGCATACCATACCAGGAGACCTCTATGATAAATTATGATATTGACAAATTGTCTGGACCTAAAACAGATTCAACAGAAATATTACAAAGAAATAGACCCGAACAAGGGAATTCTCCAGGTAAAATATTTGAATATTTAAAAGAAGCTGGTATTTACAACACAATCTAACATGTGTAATTTCTACAAACTTTCAAGGATAGAGTTGGACATCTGAAAGTCAGTTGGATCTGGGTGCTTCTCTAAGCCAGATGGGCTCTTAGCTAAAGGACCGTGTTCATTGGCCGGACACATGCATGTTCATATTAAAACTTCATTTCATACACGTGTTAAAAGTTAATGCAAACATTTGCTTTGGTGGTGTCCTATTCAAAATCCTTTTCACCTATCTAGAACCAGGAAGTTTCATTGGATGTCCTGCTGGCTTGAAGCATTCCCTCAAATAATGGTGATTAAGAGGCATTTAGAGGATAGTCAACTCGATGATACCTGGTGTGGCATTCTATTGATAAACATAAGCAATTGAAGTTCCTTGTAGTGGCTCCTTTGTTCAGAGGGGGGGGGGGAGATATTACATAAGTTTACTCTCCTGTTCTCAGTTACAGTGTCTCCAGATTTCATTGTGGTGTTGTCTAATCACTTTTTCCCACGTTTTCTTTGGCCATCCAACGACTTAAACCACTGCCTAAGCATGAACGTCTTATGGACGATGAACGTTCCACATGACCATACATGGGTAACCAATTCATCCTAGGAATAGCCTCTAAATGTAGTGCTTTCAGCAAATCCTGACCTGATGTGTTGGGTTTGGTCAGATTTCACATTGCAAAGTGTCTATCATGGTTATGTAATTAACTAAAACTTTATATTTGAAAAATATAAAGCCATTTTATTTATTCTGGTTCTTGGAGCGATTTCCTCCTTCGCTCACATAGCATGTATAAACATAATAGCCAATGAATAGCAGTCTTGTACGAGCACGGCTATTCTATCAACAAACATCAACAACTAGGGTTCTCCTTGATAGTTACCCAGTGTCTTCAATTAAATAGGAGGCGAGAGGAAAATAACTTCTGCCTAATGATCAAACCAACAAAGTCATTGCTGAAACAGCAGAGTGCTCACAAATTCAGGCTGGTTACTGACACTATCGATGCAAGTCGTCAATCTTCATTGGCCAGATAATCAACTGGTAGATACAAGATATTGCTGCATTGATATAGTGTTAACTTCAGCAGTACCACTATGGAGCAGTAGAGGATGGTCTCCATTCTTGAAAGACATGGCCCTCCCCCATCCATGATCAATTCGCCAGTGGAACAAATAATGCCAACCTGCAATGCATATTCTTGCATACGATCCTCAAGTGCAAATTAAACTATGTCACCCATTAAGTCCAGAATAATATGATCTCATAAGCAATATGTTACCCCCCCCCCCACACACACACAAACAAACACCTGGTAGAGAAGCAGGGTCGGAGAGAATGTACATCTCTGCCTAACTGGACATCAAAGGCCTCCGAATCCTGGTCACGTGCCTTGTACGAGACACGAGTTTCATAGGAATGCTATCCGAGTGCATTATGCACCATAGGGCAGATCAATCAATTTATTCATATTAGATCTAAAATAGATATTCATTGAGCTGGTTAACCTTGGTTTTTGTCCATACAGATGAAAACAAAATTTTAAGCTGTGCATATCTCCAACCCCTTTAGCTCTAAAACAAGCATTTATAGTGCGACTGTTCACATATTGTTTGTCATATACACACATTTTCTGCACCAAATTAATCAGAACGGTTTCAGCTGGAGTTGCGTTTGTTTAGAGAAATGAGACTATATTATAAAATATAAATGTTAAGAATATCACTCAAATACAATTAAATTGCAAAGAAACATTTCAAAATATTAAAGATAAATTTTACGTTGCAGGTTTTATATTTTTCATTCTTTTCCGAAAATAAAAACTAATCAGTGATGTAAAGAGCTCAAAGACAAACATTCATCTGGTCTATACTTCAATTCACGACACAAGTTAACAAAAATCGATTATTGTCTTGAAATTTTATTCAACTTTAATAAGTACTGAGAAAATACATACAGTGGGTGCAATAAGTATCCGATACAAAGCAAAAGGTTGATTTTTTTATTACACCAAACCAAAAACGATAAAAAAGTGCTATTCTAATGTATTTTTGTATGATAAATACAATACTCGTATCAAAAATCATAATTACGCATTCACTAGATAATTACATAAATGTCATATTTAAGGTTCAAAAAGACAATAGTTTTAATTAGCAAATATTTGTCATGTGATGGTCCAGATAGTTACTACAAAACTTTAGAACCTTCAATTGTGTGAAGTAACTGTAGCGATCATCATGCAGGCCCACAAGGAAAAAGAGTGAGGGTCGTGCCATGTATTTCCCATCGGGGATTGAACCCAGAGTGTTCTGGTTTCAAGATAGAAACGTGCAACTTTTGTCACACGACGATAATTCACTTATACAAAACAATGCTCATTTGCAGGAGTGATTTCTCGTCGTTATAAAGAGCAGTAACTTTGCTAGGAGCAAGAACGTTGACGTGACGAATTGGGACATCGAGCATTAAGAAAGTTATTCTACAATCGAGATTCACATTTGGGAGAAGTGACATTCTTCTACAAGGTTTCGGCTTTTCTGGGCTGCTTATTTTTATTTTAACTTCATCAGAAAATTTCAGTTCTTGCTGCACAGCTCCCAAGTTAAAATGACACCCTAAACTCACTCCTTTCCCAGTAGCCCATTGCCTTGTTTGGGGTGAACATTGGTTTAAAAAAAAAAATTTTTTAAAAACAGCCACAATCTGACATTTAAATAAGGAGTCTATTGTTTCGCACGTTTATACAATGTCTAAAACCGGAGAATTGTCAGAAAAGACAAGAAAATCAATTATTCAACTACTCTTAGATGGTTCAGGGTACAGAAAAATTTCAACAATGTTGAATATCCCAATTTCGACCGTCGATGACAATTCGTAGATGGAAGTCATACCAGTGCACATCAAGTCTGCCACGTTCAGGGCGTCCTTCCAAAATTTCTAACCGTATGGTTCGACATTTGGTTCTTGAAGAATCCACGAATTACTCGTTCTGAACTCCAAAAATATTTAGAAGCATCCGGGACATGTGTATGCAAGAATACAATTAGGACAGTACTTCGAAAGAAAGGATTCCAATCTCGGACACCAAGAAAAACCCTTTTTAAAGCCAATTCATATCAAGAATCGTTTGAAATTTGCTAAAGAACATTTGGAGAAACCTTCAAGTTTTGGGATTAAATATTATGGTCAGACGAAACGAAAATTGAGTTATTTGGTCGAAACAGTGTAAGTCATGTTTGGAGACAAAAGAACTCAGAATTTGATCCAAAGAATACCATCCCTACCGTGAAGTTTGGAGGCGATAGTATAATGGTTTGGGGTTGTTTCTCTTCTTCCGGCCCTGGAAAACTTCACACCATAGGAGGGAGAATGAATTCCTAAATGTATCGAGCTATACTTCAAAATAATCTGACTAAATCTGCAGATGATTTGAACTTACCTAATGATTGGATATTCCAACAGGACAACGATCCCAAGCACACGGCTAAGGAAACTACTGCATGGTTTGTTAAGAATGAAATAGAGGTATTAGGATGGCCAAGTCAATCACCTGACCTCAATCCAATTGAAAATCTGTGGCGAGAGTTGAAGTTAATGGTACAAAAGAGAGATCCAAGGAATCTGCCAAGAGTGGGATAAAATTCCAGTTAACATTTGTAACAATCTTGTAAGGAAGTATCCAAAACGTTTGCAAGCTGTTATGGCCAGTAGAGGGCATATTACTAAATATTAAAACTATTTTTTTCTTTGTATCGGATACTTTTGAACCTTAAATATGACATTTATGTAATTATCTAGTGAATGCGTAATTATGAGTTTTGATACGAGGATTGTATTTATCATGCAAAAATACATTAGAATAGCACTTTTTTATCGTTTTTACTTTGGTGTAATGAAAATAAATCAACTTTTTGCTTTGCATCTGATACTTAATGCACCCATTGTATATGTATGTATGACTTTTTAACAAATAAACAAACTTCATATAAACACTTTTAGAAGCTGTTTGCCTCAAACATACCATGTGATAATAGGTCGATATGAGAAAGGAGTCGTCATTGTTGACATGTGAATTCTATCCAACTGAAGTGACATCTGCAATGTTACTCATGTGATAGAAATAGGCCAAACCATCAACAGATGTTGTGTTACTCACAATCTATTTTTCACATCAACGATTATGAAACTGAAGTTAATTACTTCATAGGATTTTAAATAAATTGAAAACATCAAATTTATGTGTCTCTCAACGTGTAACTCATTACCTTTCAGAAAACATTTACACTATTAATATAATATACATTTTAAATTTGTAAATATTTCAATTGATGAAAATTGCCTTTTAACATTTGTAAATTCATCTAATTCCATCTTATAATAAATAATCATATACCTATGTTAGTGTTATGAATGATTGTAAAATTAGCATTAGGCTTTCACATGAAAATATACTAAAGGTGTACATAAATTAAAGATCTAATGTTACCGCATTTTTGATCTTCATTAATAATGCAATGTATTTCTGAGATGAGGCATTTTCATTATGGATAATAGTTACACTGACTAAAATAAATTTATAACATTGAAAATTCCTGTTAAAAGGATTGCCATCAAAGAAATTGCAAAGCTAAATGTTAAAGGTGTACTTTGAAATAAATTTTTACATTAAATAGGGGTATAAAACTTAGCCATAAGTTTATTATTTGACCGATTCTGCCTGTTAGCAACTTCGGATTTATTAGGTTTTAAGGACCTCAGAAAAAAATGTAAAGATAAAGTTTCTTCCGGTTGACATTCACATTTTAAACAAATGGTTTTTACGTCACAATGTCGATTTTTAATATCGTGAAAGATATTGATCTGCAACTTTACATAACTAGTAATTAGTCATAAAATCTTTCCAATTTTATATCAGTTGTATCTTTTAAGACCTAGTTTTTTTATTGTAAGTTTAGGAATGTTTCCTCTTAATACTATAGCTATTATATGCTTTCGTGTCGGTGATACAAGAGAACCAATGGCTTCAGTAAAAATAATTCATCTTCAATCAATATATTAAAGCTATTTGTAATGTGATGCACTGCTTAAACCCTGCAAAATTTTAGCTCAATATTAATTTTATATTTTGTAAATGTTATTTTACTAATCTTTATAATTTTAGACTTCATAGAAAATTACAGTTCCTGCAACAAACCTAGTCGACAACTTAATTTGACTTCCATGCCTTACTATAGCGGCCACCCGCGATTTGTATCGATCAGTGATCCAAGCCAAGAACCACCAAGTACAATTCATTGCCATAGGGACATCAGTCTCCTTTTTCTACTGCTTATGCTTTCTACACTTTGGCTGACCACAACATTGTCCAACTTCACCAAAACGTAAGGAATCACTTTATGTCTTTTTTTTTTTGGTGGTGTGTGATATATATTATGAAAATAGAAGACTCCATTTCAAGTTTCTCCTTTCATAGGCTGTAACATCTTTGACCAAGATGTCCGGTTAAAAGAGAAATTGTTAATGCACAAATCAGTTGCTTGGAGTTAATAGCCTTCATGAAGAAAGGACTGAAAGTTCTTTACATTAAAAGGAATAGTGTTCAGTATTTATGTTAAATTAGTATTAAAAGTAGATAAATTTGTTCATTTATAGATCAATACTATTTACTTATTGGGACTCAGAATGACAGATGGGAACATTTTTAGTTGAGACCAATGGGAAGTAGTTCAAAAAGGCAAAATACAGAAACATGCTAATTCTTTCCAAGATTAAAATATTGGTAGTTGTGTATATGTAGGTAATGTAATCGATGGAGGAAGCTTGCTATCATCCAGGAGTAACGCAAAATACGGTTCATTATTTACAGGCAACAATGTTTAGCATTATATTGATACAAATGAAAATTTAACAAGGCGTTGATATCAAGGATAATATTAACATCAACGATGAGATGTTTCTTCATCAATCACAACTTTTTTTTTTAGGGGGGAGGGGGTGATGTTGGTTTTTGAACACATCAGCTTTCTTTGCTCAAAAGACATTAATCTACATTTAAGTGATGTTTGAAAGTTTACTATTTATACATTCAAGCAAGAAATAATGAACATACCATTTTAAAATTATATTCAAATTTCAATATAAACCTATCAAACCATATGATGCAAAATAAGATTAAGATTCTACATTATATATATCTTTCAAGCTTAAAACAAAAAGAGCTGAATTTACCAATTATCAGATTAAAAATTATTTTCAATGTAAAGCAATCCCTTTTTTAAATTATTTCATATATATATATATATATATATATATATATATATATATAAAAAACAAAATTGTTTGCAATAGTTCAGTGAATTTCATCTGAAAATGATTTACACTAGCTTACATTAGAAATTATTTTGCTCAATTAAATTTTATTCTTCATTAACCAATCTGCCCGTAAATAATTTTTATTAGTTTGTCACGGTCTTATTTTCATGGCTAGATCTGAAGGATAGATTAAATTATTAGCAAGCTGACTAATAACCAAGTACAGAAAGATGACAAATCACATGGAATGGAGAAAAGGTCAGAATAAAACAATTGTGCCAAGACATCTGGATTATTTTAACAAAATAATTCAAGTTATGAAATAAAGCTTTAAAAATTAGTAAATATGTTTTTCGTTTTACAGGCCATATCTAAGTGCTCAGAAGCGGCAAATGTTAGGAGACTTCGCCCTTCCTTTAGCCATCATCATCATCAGTGGAGTTAGCAACATTTTCAAAGATATTCCAAGTAAGTAGACACTTAAAAATAAATTTGTACCGAAATTACCGAAGTAATTTTTATTTATCAGACAGATTTTGTTTCATACTTACAAAATTATGAATGAAATGCTTATTTTAAATGTTTTTTCTAAGAAATAGCGAACCAGCATTAAATAAATTTGATTGTACAAGCAACTTTTGGGGAGAAAGAAAAAGAAAAAAAGCTTCAGCTGAAAATAGCAGATTCTAATTATTAATAGAAAAATATGAAGCCAAATTTTCATATTGGATCAACAAGATCTTTACAAGAGGGGGTATTTTCTAACTAAATCAATAATGGGTGAATATATTTAACGCTATTCTTTTCTAGTAAAACCAGCAAATGTGTCATCTGGCAGCCCTTTCCGGATAGCCCCACTCCGTCAATTGTCTCCATGGGCTATTGTTACAGCCTTCTTCCTAGGTTTCAGCCTTTCTCTGCTTTTCTTTGCTGATCAAAACATATCCAGTTCTTACATCAGTGCTCCTCATTACAAGTAAGTATATATGTATATATTCTTTGACAACTAAGTACAGAAATTGGGCCTTAGTGTTAAAATTTGCCAAAAGATCTAAGCTGGAGGCCCTCCAACGAACAAAACTAAAAATTGAGATCATGACCTACAAACAAGCTACAGTTGAAGATATCTACAACCATAAACAAATTTGGAGAAATTCATCAATTCAGTTGAAAGATTAAAGAAATTAATCTTAATTAACATTAAAATAACTATACATCAAACGAAAATTATATGTTGGCATTTTAATGCAATAAGGAGTCACATAACGAGTACATAAAATGTGTCTACTTGTAAAATAACTGGTCTATTTAAAATACTATTGTTCCCCCAGAAAGATAATGGACAGTTTTCATCAGAAGCAAAAATATTTTTATGTTGTACATAATTTTACAAATAAAAAGTCACAATAAAATTATGGTTACATATGAATTTAATGTATAATTATTGATTACAGACTGAAAAAAGGCCAAACCTACCACTGGGATCTGCTTGTAGTGGCCATTATCAATATTCCTCTCTCGATGTTTGGTTGCCCATGGATGCATGCTGCTGTGAGTGTGTCCCCATTTCATGTGAAAAGTATGGCTCACATGGAGGACAGGGTGGAGCAGGGGGATATACATCAGATGTAAGTAACACTGCAAAAATCACAATTTTAATGCCATCCGCAATTCTTCCAAAAATTATATTTGACAAATAACTCAAGCAATTGAGATTTCTAACATATTGTCTTTTTTGTCTTTACAATTAGAAAAATATTCCAGTAAATAAAAGGAAATTTAAAAGTTAGCATAATTTAAACTAGAAATTACAAAAGGCTTTTTAATGATTTCAGCAAGGAAATTCAAACTTAGAAATTTTTATTTTCAAAAGAACAATTTTTTTTATTCTGCAATAGATGAAGATTAGTAAAATGTTTTTTTTCCCCACCCTCTACTCCCCCCACATACAGAATTGTCAACGTGAGAGAGACACGCGTTACCAGTCTATTAAGTCACATCATGTTGGGGCTGTCTTTACTGCTGCTGCCATGGCCCATACCAATCATTCCAAGACCCGTGCTTAATGGATTTCTTCTTTATCTCGGTGTTACCTATCTCTCCAACAAACAGTTAATCGACCGAAGTTTACTTCTCATAACCGAACAGGTAAGAATAATTGCAGTTATTTATAAGAGGGGGAAAAAGAAAAAAAATAATCCATTTTTTTAAATAAATAAAAATACCTTGAAAACTATTTTATTTTTGCAGGGTGCCTATCCACCCAACCACTACATTCGACGAGTACCCCAGAGAGAAATCCACAAGTACACAATGCTGCAAATCTGCCAAATGCTCTTGCTTTCCTTCTGTACATTAGTCCCCGTCGCATATATTCAAATGTTTTTCCCATTTGGAATTATTTCTCTCGTTTTCATCAGGTAACTAAATTTATTTATTTTGTATATAAAAAAAATCCTTACCACTAGAGAATGAAGTTCTTTTTAAAGTAAGGGGAAAGATAAACTTATTCTTTCTTATTTCAGGCAGCGGTTGATCTCAAAGGTAATGGAGAATAAGCACCTGGCTGTCCTCGACTAAAACACTTGATGGCAAAAACAACCGATGTCTCATCCTGGTCGAACTAAATTCTGGATTAAGATTTTCAGAGGGTTTTTTTTTTTGTTTTGTTTTTCAATAAAATATAAAAGGAAACAAGTGACGTTAATTGTTTTTTTTTAATCTGGAGTTTGTACATGACAGCTGCAGAGGTCAGTGAGATCCGGCAGCAACAGCAGACGACAAAACGCAGTGACAACGAGGCTGAAGAAGGACATACAGAAAAGAGGGCTGGACATACACAAGTGGTATGGGGAGGGGGAAGAAAGACAAACAATTGAGGTTAGCATTCCTCACAAAAAAATATCACATGCTGCCGCTGCTACCAATGGAAATAGGCAGGAGTCATTTCAGGAAGGATAAGGGCAGGGTGGGAATTAAAATTTATTTCATTTTTTTTTATGGACAGATGCCCTAAATTGCTGCCGCCACTGTATGAACAGTCCCTTCCTTCCCAACAATAGCAGCAGCAAAAAGGGGGAAGTGATGGAAATCAGAACACATACTTAAGACATTACTCTTTAATGATGGAAATTGAAAATAGGTAGTTCTACTATCTCCTCTCTCCACAGATGAGGGAGGGAATTACACTTCCAATTTTACTCTAGTAGTGATGAGCATCACTTGAGAAAAAAAAAAAAAAAAGAGCAGGGCAATTTCCTCTCGAGGAGTAATAAATATTCACAAAATAAGCAGTCCATCTTTCAGGGCACCACCATGTAAAAAAAGTCAGAAGTAGTAGTAGTATCCTTGAAGCTTCAGAGTCAAAAGTCATCAGCAGCGGCTGACATGGGATAGAAGAGGGGGAGGGAGGGGGTTGTGTAGACTGTTTAGGAGGAGGAAGAGAGAAGAGAGCTGCTGCCAGACCCAACTTCATGCAGTACTGATTTCAAGTTAAAAATTTGGTAATGAAACCGCATAGAAAAAAAAAAAAAAAAAAAAAAGACTTGTTGCTTGCTGGAAATCCTGGCTCAACAGTTTTACTATCAACATTTTCGCTTTTGTTAGGTTTCTTGAAGTACAAACGTTCAATGTTTTCCTGGCAAAAATCCAACAAGATTTGGTTCCTGATGACAATCATGCCGCAGTTTGGACAAGGCGAGGAAAATCATTTTCATCATCCATGCATGGAGCTGATTCACGTGGTCCTTTCTTGTCTGCCCGTTGACTGACAGCACGAGGTCCACCACGGCCACGGCCTTCACCACCGCGGCCACCAGAACCTTCATTGCTACCTCCACGGCCATCACCTCCGCTGCCACCACGACCGCGGCGACCACCTCCGCGTCCACGACGAGGAGAATCATTGAAAGTAATCTTGATGTTATGGAGGATGTTCTTTGAACGACGAGGTTCATCTTCATAGCCCTAAAGGAAAGAAAGGAAAAGCACTTTTTTAAATTGCGTATTCTAACGAATAAGCAGGTTTAATTTAAATGCTAAAAAGTCTTAATCAGCTTTCAATTACAATGTCAATTTATAAAACAAAAATGCTAGCAATCATGCAAGGGAATGGTGAAAATTTACCTCATCTTCTTCCTCTTCATCATCTTCCTCCTCGTCATCATTTTCACTCTCACGTGGCTTCTTCAAAACATACGTCTGCTTCCATTGGGTCTCATCAACTCCTTCATTAGGCTTGCGGATATTGAATTGGGTTTTGAAGCGATTCTTTCCTTCCATGGCCTTCCATTCATCAAGCGTCATTTGTTTGACAATGGCTTCCTCCTCAGGCACTTCAGGGTTGGCCTCACTAGTTTCCACGGCACTCTCACTGGAGAGAGGGAAACAAAAAAAGGTAAATTATTACACACATTGAAATGCAAAACCATCAAAACAGTTAATACAAATATTTTGAAATAC
This sequence comes from Sepiola atlantica, assembly GCA_963556195.1. NCBI lineage: Eukaryota > Metazoa > Mollusca > Cephalopoda > Sepiida > Sepiolidae > Sepiola > Sepiola atlantica. Next base: position 173,477,650 of record OY744516.1, read on the forward strand.
TGAATATACTGTAGAGACGAATGGTTCACACAAGTTTGGGTGGCTCATTTGCATAACTATTTTTAACACAGTTGATAATGAATTAATGTTTTGTGTTATTCATTCGTAATTTTATCAGTTTTTTTTCCCACCTCGATGCAATATTTTTTGTCAATATTAACAGTAGTGAATTAAAGTTAAATAAATCAGATAAATGACAATTACTTTAAGTTAAACTAATATCACTCGCCACAAGAAAAAAGGTGCCTGTCCCTCTTTCGTAGTTTTTACATTTTCTATGAAAAATAAATTTCCCCATATTTTATTTATTGAATTTTTTTAATTTGTTAATTTTAAGTAATTAGCTAACTAATTAAATACCTTATTTTTAAGGCGCAAATAAAAATATCTAGTTTTAATTGACACATACTGGTAGTTTGTTATTGCAGATCAACACGGTCTCACAACAAATGAGATTCTACTTTTTTTTTTCTTTTTTAAAAAGGTGATTACACATTAATACTCGGAGAAATCCGGCGGAAAGAACAACAAACAAGCAAAATTAAGGGATCAGTTTTTCATATTAATTTAACACAAAATGATACCCTATTACATAGCGTTTTATGGAAGTTAAAGAATTTTTGTTGTTGAATATTATCGATAAATTATGTGCATTATTTTAATTTTTTTTTTTTCCGATTACCTGTGGTTTTACAACAGTTAATTGTCCTAAGTTAAAATGACCCTAAAAAGGTAATCTCATTTGGGGGTTAATCTAGAAATTTACTCAACTTTAAAAAAAAAATTATGAACTTTTGAGAGAGAGAGAGAAGAAAAAAAAAAAAAATTCTTCTAAATTACACACCCTGATCCAAATTGCTGTTCGGAAGGCGGGTAGGTTTTGCTAATATATATAGATCTGATAACTTATCTTTATGATCTTCAAGAGTTCATGTTGAATATAATTTTTTTGAAGTTTACAGATGTGAACTGTCAAAGAAAAACAATTTGGCTAATGTCAATATAAATTTTAATTTAAGAAAATTGATTTGTTGCTTAGGAATTTAATATTGCAAAATAAATAGAATAAGACTAATCATGTAAAAATATGTATAGCCGAGTGACTATTTAGGAATAGCAGGTCCAAACAAAAGACCTGCTATCAATCTACAATTGAAATAAAATATAATTACTTTGGATCTTGGTTTTCAGCATCTTCAACTTGGGTACTCCAATCGGGATTCTCGGCTTCCTTCATTTGCTCTCTGAAAAGAAATTTTATTACAAGAACCAGTTTAATTGCAGCAAAATGGCTTAAAAAAAAAAAATTAATAAATCGAGAAATGAAGGTAGAGGCGTGCAGACAGGACAAGGAGGTTAGTGGGTCATGTGGGGAGAGTCATAAGAAGCTAGAGAGGGAGTGAGTAAGTGGGCGGAAGGATCTGATGCCAAAGGAAGAGTTTGCTAGACATACTTACTCCATGTCATCTTTTACTGTTCCCCAATTGTGGGAGCCACCACCTTCCCTCTTGTCCACTGCCTTCACTCCACTACAAATAGAAATACCCAGGGGGGTGCACATTAGACAGCACGCACACCAACAGAAGGAGAGAAAGAGTTACACTAAATGCAACTAAGCACTAACATTACATTAACGCTTTCTTTTATTTCTCTATCGAGAAAGGAAATGAGGGTTTAGTTTAAAATGGACATTAATATATTCTTATTTGTGCTCAACCTGCTTTTTTTTTTGTATCAATCCAAATTTCTTTTCAGTGAAAGCACGCTCAATAATAAAGCCACAAGTAGATAAATTTAACAGCCAAGAACAAATAGAGAAATGATATAGAAAAATGGAGTTGTATTTTCTCCCTTGAAACTTGAGAAAGCGTTTATGTAAAATAAATTGACAGAAACAATTGTGAAATGTGCCAAAAGGTGGCATGCTCAGGTATATTTGTGGTGAATATGTAAAGTTTGGTTATGATTATGCTCACGTTTTATCGCTGCCACTGTGTCGTTCAAATTCCCTTTTTCCTCCTCGGTCTCCGAAAACTTGACCACCAGGGCCACCACGACCTCGTCCACCTCTACCACCACGACGTGGTCCTCTTCCTCGGAAGCCTTCGGAGCGGCCAAAACTGCCTTCTTCAGAATTGCGATTAAATCCCAAGTTTTCTGAACGGCCACCAAAACTGCTGCCACCGCCGCTGCCACCCTCAGATTTGCCAAAACCACCTTCAGAGCGACCAAAGCCTCCAGAGCGGCCAAAGCCATCGGACCTCTCCCTGAATAAAAAATAACAAAAACGGTATAAATTAGAACTAGTTCTAAATAATAATGAGCCAATCTTGGTTTGCCAACATGTTTAGATGGCAACCTTGGAGAATAATCAAAGGATTTTCCCCCCCAAGAAACAAAATTTTTTATAAACCTAGTGTAACAAAAATGGGGGGGAATTCAAACATCTCAAGTAAAAAGAACATTTTTGGACAAATTTCAAATATGCCCCAAAATCCGGGAATTTTTTTTTAGCTCTCAGCATCCAGTACTGACTGGAAGTTATAAGTATTACCCACACTGAAGCGATAAGCTTTTGTTTAACAGAAGAAACTCAATTTAAATTGGATTACAATTTAGATTTTTTCAACATGCAGTATTGGAGAGGGGGGGGGGCTGAAATGCATGTACCTGACAATATAACTACATTTGTTATATACGAGGGGTGTTCAATAAGTAATGCCCCTGACCCACTTCCAGTTGTCGGATCTAGATGAAATTTTGCATGTGTAATAATTTATATCTGTATGGGTTATGCTGAAAAAAAAAAAAAACAGCTCTGAACTTATTGTGGGTTCTGATTTACAGAATATGACCTTGTAAAACGCTGGCATCGTGAATTCAAACATGGCCGGAAGTCTGTGGAAACAGCTCCCAGACCTGGTCGTCCCTCTTCTACCATTGATGAGGCATCTGTCCGTCAAATTGAGGCTGCCATTTTGGAAGATCGACGCATTACCATTCGGCAAATAGCCCAAGATTAGTACAGGGTATGTGGAAACTATTATTCATGACCATTTGCATAAGGTATCCGTCAGATGGATTCCCAGGTTACTCACACCTTTCCAGAAGCAAGAACATGTTGAATGCTCGAGGATGAATTTGGAGATGTGTCAAGAAGTTGAGTCAAAGTTTTTCAAAAGACTGATTACACAGGATGAAACTATGATCCAGAGACCAAAGCCCAATCAATGCAGTGGAAGCACTTAGACTCACCACCTCCAAAGGTAAGAGTGCAGCCCCCCCCCCCCCCACCCCCGGCAAGGTCATGTTCAGTCTTCTGAGACCAGGACGGAGTAGTGACGACAGATTTCCTGGCAAAGGGTACCACAATTACAGGAGCCTATTACGCTTTACCTTTGATGAAATTAAGAGAAGCTATCAAAATCAAGATGTGGGGAAAGATCAGCAAAGGTATCCTCCTCCTGCAGGACAACGCTCCGGTCCACAACACGCATGTCGCCAGATCAGAAGCACGGGCGCATTACTATGAAATCCCCCCCCCTACTCTCCTGACCTTCATCTCTTCCCAGCCATGAAGTTGTTTTTGAAAGGAAAGCGTTTCCCAAATGATGCAGCCTTGATTTCTGAAGTTACGACGTGGTTGGAGGACCAACCTGGGGTGTTCTACAAAAACAGTGTCCAGAGCTGCATCAAACAATGGGAGAAATGCATAATTCTGGGTGGTTCCTATGTAGAGAAAGACTAATAACTGTGCCAAGTTTCATTAATCTACTGCTATGGGAAATGGATCAAGGGCATTACTTATTGAACGCCCCTCGTATTATCAGCAAATTGATAAACAATGAAATTCTTTTTAATTTTAATCTAATTTTTAGGGGGTTATTTTGATAAAATTTGGATGCAAACAAAATTTTATCTTCTGTGCCATTGTTTTTTTGCAGGCTATTTGGTGACAAGTATATTCACAATGTGTCTATGTCAATAAAGATAGACCTATCTTAAAGAAAAGGGGTCACTCATCAACATGATAGGCATAATAAAGTTGTTTATTATACTAAAGAATTGGGGGGAAAAAAATCCAAGTTTAGCGATTCACTATAGAAAAAATGTTTCATCTCTAAATGTATCTTATATTAACAAAGTTGAACTTCTGTATGACTTTTAAATGGTAATGTTATTGTCCAATGTTTAGGCCTGTTTGCTTTAATAAATATTGCTTCCATTATGATTTATTTTTTTTACCACAAGATGACATTACATCCATAAGGATTTTTCACTCATCTAAAGCCTGTATTTTTAGTTATACACTGAAAAGAGACAAATTCCCCAATTTCCAACAACCCTTGAACTGTCATAATCCGATGGTTAATTGTGCTATCAAAATAAATTTGATACCATTGTTTGTTTTGCAAAGATCTAAATGCCATTAAATTTTTTAGATATAAAAATAAAATTTTGGTTTGAGATACTTCATGGTAGCGACATCTAATTTTTATCCGACGACAAACACAGATTGTCTCCAGAATGAAGTAGTCGTTTTAGATAAGCAACTAAATTTTAACGGTCAAAAAGAAAACCGGCAACTTGAATCTTCAAGTACCTGGGAGATTAAATTTCTTTGTTTTTTTTTTTTTTGATAAAAAAAAATTACAGAAGGCCGTAATTAATTTTGTCTGCATGTGGTCTGATCTAAGGTTTTCTACATAACACGGCTAGGCACACAAGTTGATGCTATGATTATGACTTGTTCAGTTGTTTTGTTTTTTTTTGCCACCCATGTCTGGTCGTGGTGATGCTGGAAACAATCACATCAGATATGCTGCATGAACTATTACACAATAGAACCGCAGACATGCAACAAGATCTGATTAAAGAAATCACACCCTTTTATGGTTCACAGGTTTAAACATAAAAGTGAAATGTGGTTGTTAATGTACAACAAACTTTCCTCTCCTAATGAGAGTTGGAAAATGCCTGACCGTTGAAACGTGTCTTAGAAAATCCAGAAAAAGAGGAAGCACCCCGCTCCCTCAGGTTCTGAGGTCATTTCCTACTCAAATGTGGGCGGACAACCAGCGGACACTAAGCAGCAGTCGTTCAACAATCATTTCAACCAATCTTAAAAGTGCACAGAATCTTCCATAAATAAGGGAAAATTAAAAACATTTTTCTTCTATCATTTTTTTTTGTATTCAATTAACCAGACCGTAAACCATAATAGCTTAAATGTCGAATAAGTAAACTAGTTTTAAATGTTATCTTTCATAGGGCTGTACTTATTGTCCAATGACAAGTTGTCTGGCAAGGGTAAAAGAGATCAGATGAACAAATGCCGGAATAGAAGGAAAAGTGTGGGGGAGGGGGCTCTCTCTAGATAAGTCAACAACTATGGAACAAGTTTAAACCATGTATGAAGATGACCCCCTCCCTCAGTTGTACATGAAACCCAACGTTCCCATGATGAATAATGGAGTTTGTTATTCATCCAGGAAAACGTTGCTTAAGTGTTATTTCAGCTTCCACACAAGTGCACCTTCACAATGGTTCCTGAACTAGTTGGACAACGACCATCTTCAGGAAGACATGATGATGGTAATACCCATCATAGAAAAGTTGTTCCGATATTTGTTTTATAATCTTAATGGCCATTATTTAGTGTAGTGACTTAATAAAAAAAAAAATTATCGAATCTAACAATTTTAAAAAGTAAACTGAGTTTATGCAACTGCATGAAGATCAGTGTTGCTTACATGAGCAATTTGTATTAATGTCAACAGCCAGGTTTTCATTTCTTTTTTCACACAGGGTGTTTTTTAACAATCCTTCATGAAGAAGGAAACTTAGCTCAAATGATTTAACAAAGCCTTTCTGGGCATACACTTAATTTCAATAAGAATCTGTCAAAAAGTAAATTTTGGTATTGTAGATAAACTCAGAGATTCTACCCTTTTTTAGGTGATTACATGTGAACACTCAAAAATTTTGCAGAAAGAAAAACATTCTAGTTGAATCTATTTCTGGAGCATTCTAGGGAAGAGGGGCTTTTTAAGTGATTGTATGGTTTTACAACCGTTTTTGGCTAAAATCAAAGTGTAGTATCTGTTCCGATGGATACTGCACCCCATAGACTGATATTGTCTTGGCCTTCGGGGCTTGATTTACGCCGGTCTATGGGTCTGTCCTGTGCAGTTCTAGGAGGTCCACCTTACCAGGCTTCACCTCCCCTCTTTGGGGAGGAGTAAGTTTATTGCTTACTGCCTGAGGCGCCCCTACCGGGGAATGCCGACAGGGCTGGATAGGCAATTTTTAATGGCCAGAGTGCTCACCTCTCGGGCGCTGGCTTTTCAAACCCCCACTTTCCCGACCTTAGTCACATCGTAAGATAAAAACTGGCTTTGTGCCTAATTCCTGGAGAGGAGTAAATAAATACTCTTATTTACAGTTAGTAGTAATTTTTTCTCTTTTCTTTTCAGTAAACTTGCCCTAAAAAGTTAGAATTACCCATGCGAAACTGATCCCTCACTAACTTCTAAAATGTATTTTTCATCTTTCCAGGGTGTTCACACGTAATAGATTAAAAGGTAGATTCTAACTAGGGGTACAAATTTAATACACTTTTGGCGACTAAATTCTGAAACAAATTATTTTGTAAAAAAAAAAGTTTTGGGGTGGCACTTTTTATGCTCTCCAACCCCTACTAACAATCTGTATTACATTACATAACCAATAAAGTGCAATTCATTTGAAAAAAAATCGTCCGAATATTTAAGTTTTTACGATTTAAATATTTGCTGATTTTATAATATTTAGTATCTGTTCTCATAGTATACTTATCTTTTCCATCCTCAGTGAAGGAGAGATCTTTCTCAGGGATGAGTGGCCAATAGTAAAAAATTGGACATTGCGATGATTTTCCCAACCTAGAGGGCCACCAATTCAATTTCGGACCTCTTCCCGCCTCACTATGTGTATGTGTGAAATTTAATGTAGAATGATTTCCTCATTTCAGAGCCATTCTAGGGTAGTTAACCAAAACCGTTTTTGCTTGTGGTTTTTGCGTGTGGTTTTTGCTAAATCTTCAGCATAATTAATTTTTTTTTTATATACTTACCCTACCAAGTATAGCTAGGTTTGAGTACCATAAAAAAAAAAAAAAGAGCAAAATTGTCTAGAAAAATATATCAACTGTCTTAAAATTTACGAAACTGATCTTCATTAAGTTGACATTTGTTGCCACTCAGAAAAGATGCTAATATTCATGGTGACAACTAAATGCAATGATAATGGCTGAGTTTTAATATGGAGAAAATCTAGCTCCATAAAGGGATACTTCTGGACTGGGAGAAAAAAAATTGCCTCAGTCTAAAAGGATTTTTACTTCACAGATCAAGGACAGAAAAGTGTTGTATCAGAAGAGATACTAAACTTTGTTCTTAGCCAACATTCATGCTCTTAGTAATTTATCAACATTTAATTGTCAGCATGGATCTTAGCACCTCTTCTAAAGAGGCAACAAATGTCGACTTAGCGATGGAGTTTTACTTAATTTAGCAATACACATTGACCAGAAAACTTTGGATAATCGCAGATTTGAGGGTAGTTCTATTAAAATAGTCATATCTTAAAAACTAAAGCACTTTAAGTGCTCAAAATACCATCATTTTGTTAGGAAATGAATATCCTTTCAGGTGCATTCATGAATATACATTATATATTTTTAAGAGTTTTGAGCAAATAAAGGCAAAAAAATGTTAACGCTATTTTCAGCAATTTACGTCACTTTTTTTTTTAACCCCAGTTCGTTTGAAAGTCTCGTACCATTGCTGTATGTGGAATTTGTCCTAAAATTTGGAGACTAATCAGGTAAAGTATCACTTTTAATGTTTGTCGGTGTACGAAGTAATTCGGCTCATTCATTTTTTTTAAATTTAAAAAATAAGACTTCAACTCGCCGTCGGTCGAACATTTTTGAAAAATACATTTCCGTCACCCAATTAGTAAGTAAATCAATCATTTTACTTTTTTATGCATTAAAATTATAATTGTATATATGTGTTCTCTTTTGGTAGTCCGGATATTTAATTACCCTATCCGAAAAAAAAAGGCGTTTTCTATTTATAGTTTAAAAAACATTGTAGCAGTAATAGCAGTTATAAACACGAGGCGATTTTTGTTTATTTTCATTCTAGAACGAATTTTAAAAATTTGAAAATATGAATATAAAAAATGTTACATTTTTCGTACCCAACTAGTAAATAAATTAATCTTTTATCTTTTTTTATGCATTAAAATTATAATTGTATGTTGTTTTGTCTTTCCGTAGTAGTAATTTTAAATTACCTTATCCGAAAAAAGTCCATTTTTTGAGCGAAAGTCAACAATGGCTGTTAGTATTGCTGATATAACATCAGCAGCAGCTAACTAGTCTTGTAAAGCTTTGTAAAAATAAGAAACATATTTTTGTGCTTAAAAAAGTTAATCCTATTTGGTTCTTTTATAAAAAATACTTCAAGAAATACTGGTTTTCACTCAACTTTCGAACTTCTAGTAGTAATGACTTTCTAGTCGCCAATTTAAAAAAAAAAATTAAGATTCTACTTTTTTAGGCGATTACGTGTAAACACCCTTAAAGTCTTGGCAAAAAAAAGAAAAACAAAAAATAATTTAGAATTTAGAGTGGGGGATCAGTTTCGCATATAAATTTAATGTAAAATGATCTCCGATTTCCCGGCCATTCTTGCCTTTTAGTGAAATTTATAAAATAAATAATTACTCTACCATTAACTCTAGGTACGACTAACAAGCCCACCTCCTAAAAATGCCTTCTTGAACGTATTGTACCATTAACCTTAAATATGAGTGGCAAGCCACCCCCTAAAAAACTCCCTTAACCCTAACACTAAGTCCGAATGGCAACCTTCATCCAAAACAAACCCCTTCCTTAACCTTATCACTAACCATAAGTCCGAGTAGGAAGCCCTAATCCTACAAAAAAGCTCATTAAAACCAAACAATCGTCTAAAAAAAAAAAAAAAAGAAAAAGCAGACACCCATAAAAAAAAAAAAAAAAACGCACAGGATTTATTTGCCATAGAAAAAAATTCATTAATGCCCTAAAACGCTAGAATGGCCCGGAAATGGTGAATTATTCTACATTAAATATATGTGAAACTAATCCCCCACTCGAAATTCTAAATGAATTGGGTTTTTTTTTTCTGCTAAGTTTTCAGGGTGTTCACACTTAATTGCCCCTAGCCCTACCACTAACCTGAAGTTCAAGTGGTAAGCCCCCCCCCCCTCCTCCCACAAAGACCCTCATAATCGTCTAAAGAAAAACGCACAGGATTTATCTCACATAGAAAAAATAACTGACCTAAAACGCTAGAATGGCCTTTAAATGGGGGATTATTTTATGTGAAACTGATCCCCACTCTAAATTCTAAAATAATTGTTTTTGTTTCTTTCTGCCAAGTTTTTCAGGGTGTTAACATGTAATTGCCTAAATAAAAAAAGTAGAATCTCATATTTTGGGGAGGTAAGGGGATGAGTTAATGCCAAAGAAATCTTGCAATATATTCATTTTTAAACAGTCCTAGTATTAGATTTTAGTTTCTTGTACATAAAATGTATTACAATTCAACTTTGAGTTTTCTAACTTTCTTTTAATGGATACATGGTATTTTTAAAGTATTGCAGCATATTTATGTGCACTTAGTGCAGATTACTTGGAAACCATTAATTTCTGGAGATTTTCAGTGGCACATTCTGATTCCTTGTACAAAAATACATTTATATGGTAAATTTCATTGCTTAATCTTGTGTTTTAACAAAGATATAACATTTTTACTGAAAAATTAGTGTAAAAAATGTGACGAAACGCATATGGTCTTAAAGAGGGGAAAATATCCAATTGTGTGAGGCACAAAAATAGTCATAACTTCCTTATTTTTAGTCAGATTTAAAAAGATTCTTTTAGATCATCAAGCTCTTTCTAGATATGCCATTGAGATATTTTAAGCAATTTAAATTTTTTCATGTGTATAGCTACTTAATTAAAATGAGGATTTTATTCAAAAGGTTTATTGAATTTATTTGAGGTTTTTCACACATAAAACAATTTCAAAAATCGGCAAATATTTACACACTAAAAAGGGTTCACAAGATGATTTTTTTAATTTCAAAGAATTGTTCTTGATTGGTTAATTTGAGTTTCGTTGAGACAAATCCTTGATTGTGAATGTGGAAAGCATATCAAGTGCCGCCTAGAATCTTTTAAATGTTTTTTTAGTGCTAATGGATAAATAATATGTAATTAAATGAAAGGTGAAAAATAGACTTAAAGCTGAATAATATTTATTTTTGAACAAAGGATATAATTGGGTATAATTGCAGTTTTATCTGTTCATGAAAACAGTTCTTAGTCGGGAATAAGTATTTTTAGAGAAGGGACGGGGGAATAGAAATTCATGCCAATAACTGGGGTTTAAAAAAAAGAAAAAACTAGTCTGAATCAAGTATTGATGCTACTTTGGTCAGACTTTGAAAGTCTGATGAGATAACTGTTAGATAAGTAAACATTTAAAATATTTACTTGACAATTAAATACAAAGTATTATCATACAATTATAATTTAGAATTGTTTTCCCATCAAATGAAGAAAAAAATTATTAAAAATAAAAAATAAAAAAAAACTGTCCACCGACGTTGATCTTTATTTTTAAATTTTTTTTTAAAATTTAATTTTGAAAATTAAATTAATCAAATTGTTATAAAACTAATTGTTAAAAGTAATGTTTTAATCTATAAAATGTAACCGTGAAAGAATTGTTTGCTTTTTATTGGTTTATTTATATTTTGCAAATATTTTTATAGATTAAATTGAATTTTAGGATAGTTTCTTTGCCAATATTCTATATATATATATTTTTTTACTTTAAGGCTAAACATTTTAACCAAATTAGTTCTAGTTTTATAACAATTTGGTTCAATTAATAACCTAATTATTACGGTATCGTTTGGTCATTAAATTATTAACTGGACTAAATTGTTATAAAACTAATTTGGTAAAGATAATGTTCCAATGACAGCCATTGTAAAACTGAAAAGTTAAAGAACCGTGAATTTAAGATAATTAAAATGTTTTAATAATTCACTGTATTTGATTTCAATAAACAAGTAAATAAAAATAAAATGGGCAAATCACGTAGAGATTTAAAAGATTTAAATCTTTTAAGTAAAAAGTAAGTGGCCATGTTTATGATAAAAGACACTTTTTCATAATACAAAAGAGGTTCATGAGAACACTATATTAATTTGGAAGGATACAGATATAGATAATAATTAATAAGTAGAAATGTTGACGTCCGAAGCAAAAACAATAAAAAAAAAAAAAGAAAAAAAGAAAAAGGGTTAGGTTGTTCTTACCGATATTCCGAAGAAAAATCTTCTCTTCGTCGGGGAGGTCGTCGGTCTGTTTCATTTTCGCCAAACTCATTGGAATCCCGGGTTTCCGGCTCTCTCGCAGATCGAAAGCTTCCCCTGCCTCGGCCCCTGCTCTGACCACGTGGAGGACCTTCCCTCCGGGGATTCTCCGCAACTGAAACGGAAGGGAAATAAATTCGAATTGAAAACAACGCAGGGTTTGGTTTTTTTAAGCAACATCTTTAGCGATTTCCTCCTTGGCCTAAGATCAGAGTGTAGTATCTGTTCCGATGGATTCTACACTGGACCGGTAGTCTTTTCCTTCGGACTTTAATTCCGACGATCTGATGTATTGTTCTGTGCAGTTCTAGATGCACCCTCTCAGGCCTCACCACCCTTTGATTGGTTTATTGCTAATCACTATCGGAGAATGTCGATGTGGTTGCCTAGGCATATTTTGTAGGCCAGAGTGCTCTTCCTCTAGGACGCTGGCTTTTCAATCCCACTTTCCCGATCTTACAGCTGTGAGGTAGATGAATATATGAAAACAAATTCTCAGTTACTATCCTGCACTTTTCGCTGTGGGAGGTAGATACAATATTAAGCTAATTTCCAAGATTATACTCATTGAAGTATGCATACGTTTAAACCAGTCTAAGAATTTAAGTTGCACGCATACGAATCCACCATATAGCTCTGGTGTAATTAAAAATTATTTTAAACTCTTTAAAAGGTTTGAATATTGAGTTTTACTGTTTTTGAAATTGATTCTCAGAAGAATCGATCTGAACTTTATAAAATAATTGTTTTTGGTACTTCAGTTTACGAAGAGTGGTATTTTTAAAATAGGATTTTAAAGTTAAAGTCGATTTTTACGGTATCGTTTGTTTATTTGTTAGATGAAGGTACAGAATAGTTAACAAAGGCCCCTTCCCCATGTTAAGGATGGGTTCTAAATAACGTTATTTCAGCACGGTCGGTAAACTGCATTAGTAACCTTTTTTATACATAAATACATATATATGTTATACACACGACTGGTCAAAATGACATAAAATATGTAAAAAAATAAAAACAATCTTACGATGGGAAAAAGAATGCTAAGCTGTCTGTCACTGTAGTAAAATACAATGTGCTTAAAAACTTTAAAGCGTGAAAGTACGTTTCTCAAACATTCGCTTTAATGAAATATCGACAAAAGAAATTAAAATAGGCGATAAAAAATGCATCAAATTGGATTAAATGACAATCAAAAATATATCTAGATTAAAGCTGATCCACGGTGTGCGTCGAAGTTAGCGGGTTGGCGTGAGAATGGAGAAATAAAAATGGCGTCGACAGCGCAGACTGAAAGAAGAAAACATGGCGTCGCACATGGACGGTGATCCGTTGATTTTCTTTTTGGGACAATATAGAGTCGTTTTAGAAGATTCGATTTAAATTATTATATGGGAATAAAGGTGATCTAGGTAAACAAACAATATACTCGACATGGACGGAGAGTACCCCCCCCCCTTAATATTATCAAGTTGACACAGGTAGGGGTGAGAGAAAAAGAGGGACAAAGACACAACAGGTACCCCCCCCCCCTCGCAATGGTCGAAGGTCTCAAGAAGCACATGGGGAACTTGAATATTTAAAAGATCGTTTAAGTTAACTCAGATTGAAATATGGATTTTTTATAAGTCTGTAAAACAGGTTTAAAGTTAAATTCGAGATGGAAAGATTAGGACGCATATCTAAAAAAATTTAGATTTAGGGATGTGTACGTTTTTAACATCTAGAATTCTCTACAAACGAGATTCTATTACATTTTTAGTTTGAACATTAAATAGCAAGTTAAGATGTAATGAAATTATATTTAAAGGTTTAGTTTAATATAAATTCGGGATGATCACTCGTTACTCAAGTCCTCGTCTCAGACTTGTTATAATACTATATATTAGCAAATGAATCTAAGTCTATTTATATAGATACGAATATTTTTGTTGTTAGATCTTAATCAAAATATGTTAAACATACAAATCGAATAACCGTAGACAATAAAGGGCTTTTGAAAAGAGAATTTGAGACGCTGAAAAGTACATAACCAAATATAGAAAAGAGAAATAAACAATTTTTTTTTTTTTAATAAATGCATTTTTAGTGTTTCTAGATAAAAACTTTACACAAAGAAATACTCATCATAAAGATATTTTTTTACATTTTAAAGAGGGTGATTTTTTCCCCCTCGTATAAAATAAGACCTAGAACACGTGACTACAAAAGGATTTATTCTTATAATATATTTATTTTTTCAAACCATCAGATGGGCTACTTTTTACCCCCCCCCCCCTCCAGTTTAATAAAATCTCGACATGGGAGCATGAAAGAGCACGATATTAAACATAAAAAGAATGCATTAACATTTAAAATCATAAATAAAATGTCAGAGATCAGACTGAATATCAATTGAAATAAAGTTTAGAAAAAAAAAAAAAAAAAAAAAAAGGATGAAAAAGATCACAGCGTGAATTGTGTTCTACTCGACTGCCAGCCGCCATGTTGTTCCAGGGCGGATGGCAGACGTGAAACGACGATAGCAAAGTAAAAAAGATTAAAATTTTACAGAAAATAGGAAGCATACACCTTTCTTTGCTGTTAGATAAAGACTACAAATACAATATTGCCATCAAGGCAAAAAAATAAGACTGCAAAACCTTGCTGACCAGTGGTTTTAGGGATATTAAATAGCCATTTAGTGACCTTAACCTCTATAATTATCAGTAATGGAGAATGTTACTGAAATAGACAGCCTCACGCTTTAATAATGAAATCATTTTTTTTGTGAAAAGATCAAGGGTTCTCAAAGTAAAATAAAATATGCATGTAGAAAAACTAATTATGGCAAATAACGATTTAATATAAAAATCGGATGACAGTAAAGGAACAAAAGGCAAGTATAATCAACCTAAAAGATGTACCATGTGGGACCTATCATGGCCGACCTGTCTTTTTCACAATTTAAAAATTATATAGAGATTTATTTTCCAGTGCAACAATATAGAAATTAAAACTATAAAATAATAATAATTACCATCTCTCCGCTGAGTAGCTTGTTCTGGTGTTTTGGACTTTGATTCTTGTTGGATAGGAGCGACTGACTTCTTGATAGGTTTTACCTTAGCCGTTTTCGTCTTGTCAACTTCTTTTTTAACAGTGTCTTTCTTTTTAACTTTAGCTTCGGTCTGCTGACGAATGATGTCCAACGGATCATCATTTTCGTTAAGGAACAGCGCATACTTGTTAGAAACAACTATGCCGTATTGGTTTTCCATCATTCCTCCGGTTTGTGAGGATGTCAATGGATTCCAAAACCTGACGGCTTCTTCCACTCCTGTTTACCGCTGTACAATATGGCGTGTTCACCCAGACACTGACAGATGCATCATGGGATATCTCTGACGTCACTGCCCATATATGGTAACGAATATGGCGGGAAGTGCTCAATTACTAGTTTTTATTTTCACAAAATTAATTTAATTCGTTCTATATTCTTTTCATTATTTATTTAAACTAAAATATTTTTAGATAAAATAAAATAATTTAAAGCCTCAATAAATAAAAAAATTCTATGTTATTATTTTTCCGTTCTACCCATGATGCTATTATCGCGGGAAATCCTGACTATTGTGGTTGCCATGTGAAATCGTCTGCTTGAGAATCGAAGTGGAGCATGTCCGAACATGTATTTTTTCTCTATTTTAAAAGAGATTGTACCAAATGCGGACAGTGTACATTAAATGGGGAAAGTATGCAGTGTCCTGCATCTTGTACTCAACTAGACATCAACAAAATGACAGAATTGTCTAAAGAAGAATTCATTTTTAACGTAATCCCCTGGAGTACAGGTCTGCCACTCCAGAGTGACCGTTGTGAGCAAATATTACAAGATGACCAGGGACAGATTTCTTTTAAGTTCAGTTTTGATTCTCCATACAAAATCAGCGACGATCGCGACCAGTCTAAACACTATGGTCTTGATGGTGACGACAGTAATGTCCGTAGGGGACGTCCGCGGGCGGACAGCATCACCTCTTTGATTCTGCAAGGATCTTCCTCTCCTAGTCAAATCCGATGTCAGCTTTGTAGTCGAGTTTTTCCCAGAGAGAAATCCTTACAGGCGCATCTCAGAACTCATACGGGTCTGTAAATATTTTTTGTTTTTTTAAGTAAATAAATATCATAAAAATAAATTATATGAAAATTATTAATAATTCTTTCCGATTTTTAACATCTTTTTCGGTAAAAGTGCAGAGATTGTCTTATAATGCGGCGTATTATTGTTGCCTTTATACCGGGTGCAATCGCAAACATTTGGCAGTCGTAAGAGAGCTAAAAAGTTCAAGATAGCCCATGCAGAATAGTTAACAGTAAAGAAATCGTAAAAAAAACAACGAATAACTTATACCAAACGCAGTAGAATGTAATTATCTACCGACCTATACACTGTTAACGTACTGAAACTTATATTTCAAAATCTTATTTCGTTCAAAGCGGTCTTTACCGAACACGAGAAAAAATGACCACCTATCGCTCAACTGTTGAAAAGATAGTTTTTAAAAAAATAACTTTCCCTACCATTAACTCAAAGTCCGACTGGCTAGCCCATTTCCACGTATGGTGCTGTTGCCGAATAGGCATCTAGAGAATTGTATGTGTGACGTAAGTAGTTCTCACTACGAACGGAGAAATCCGAATAAAATATACAACTTTTTTCCTACCAGACGACTTTTTTTTTTTTTAAATAAAATTATCAATTTCTAACTGTAATTCTTCGAACACTTTCTTCATTTTTAAATTGTAGATACCAGACGATATTTTTATTCAATTATAAAAATCAATATACCTTCTGCGTGTACCTTTTGGGATACTGTTGCTTTTGTTCTGTTTTTTTTTAACTATGTTATAAACGTTTGTTTTGCGTGTTTTTTTTGGTTTTTTTCTGTCCGGCTGCTTTATTTACTTTTTTTTCGTAAACTGTCGGGTTAGGGTTAGGAAATGTACAAAGTTAGTCTGTTCTGTGAAAAAACAAATACAAACTAAAATACGGTCATGGCAAAGATGAAATAACAATTGACATGACAGTTTGCTTAAAGAAAACTAAACAAAAAAAAACGTTTGTAAAACAGTTTGCATTACACACATTAGGAAAAAAATACATAAACTAATATTTTTTACTTAAAAAGAACTAACATCAACAAAATATGGAAAAACGTTACAGAAAACAATTATACATACAGGCTAAATGCAACAGTTTCTTACATTACATTTCTTTTTGCAAAAAAATAAAAACAATAATCACTTAGTACATTCAGTTCACTCGGCAAACTTCGTTAACGTTCGGGGGTCGTTCGCCAGTCTCGGAAGTATTCGGTGAAACTCGTCGTTGATATTTTCTTGTGTCCCTATTCGGCAACTGTACCCCACGGACTTAGGGTTAGTAAAGACAGTTTTGAACGAAATTACAAAAAATAAATTTTTTAAAAATTAAAAATAGTTTCAGCGCGTTAAAAGTGTACGGGTTGGTAGATAATTAAATTCTACTGCGTTTGGTTATAAGTATTTCTTTTTTATATATACGATTTCGACTGTTAACTATTCTGTACTCTTTTTACTGCCCGGACTGAGTTGATTCTAGAACGTGACTTAATTTACACAGACAAATTTTCGTTATACGTCCTTAAAATATTTTTTTAATTTTTATCACCAAGTTTTTCAGGGTGTTTTGTTTATTAATAGCCTAAAAATAGAATTTCATTTTTATTTTTTCTTGTAATTATTCTTTTCTAATATTATTTATTTATTTTTTTTCAGTCACACGGACATTTTATTTCATTTTGTAAAATAGTGCATGTCATGCGCACATGCTATCCCAAATATCTACATTATACCATTTTCCAAAAAGTTGAAATCTGTTTCTGACTGTTGAAATTGAATTTCATACACCAAGTCGAAAAAAAAGCTGTCCGCGTGAAATGCAACAAGTTACAAAAACAAATAAACTGTCCGTGTGACTGGAATTAAAATAATAATAATAATAATAATAATAATAATAATAATAATAATAATAATAACACTAGAAAACAACAACAATAATAATGAAAAATAAAATCAAATATTTGCAAAACCGAATACGATGCAACAATGTAAATATAAAATGCAAATATATCGTTAAGTTCTTTGTTTTATGGTTTTCGTTTCATTTTGTATGACTGTTGTAACTCATTAGCGGCTTTTAATAAGTCAATATTGGAAGCCATGGGGGTTGATCTATATTAAGTACCTTATTTTCAGTTTCCGCCAATTTCCTATGAAAATAAAATGCTCGACACAATTTTTACGTCGTAACCTTCGAGAATTTAAGTCAAATATTGCAAAAAAAAAAAACTATATTTTCACGGGTGTCGCTATTCTAGAAAAGAACCAGTGTTTTGTTCTTTTATTGTAGATTTATTTACTAACAAGTGTAAGTTACTAAAATACAATGTTTATTTGGGATGGGAGGGCAGAAGTTCGTAAGTTAATTTCCTTTGGTTTCTAAAGGGCAGTAACCATTTTTTTTAATAACTAATCCTAAGTCCTAGTAGCAAGGTTATAAAAACACATAATTGCCCCCAAAAGAAGCCCCCCCCCCCCGAAAAAAACCCTCACAGGATTCATCTCCTATAGCAAAAAAAAGGCTAGTATGGCCCGGAAATGGAGGATCATTTTACGTTGAATTTATATGCGAAACTTATCCTCAACTCTAAATGTCTTTGTTTTTCCTTCTGCCAAGTTTTTTTTCAGGGAGTTCACACGTAATTGCTCCAAAAAGTAGAATATCATTGAAGGTGTTAATCTACAATAATATCAAAAATATTTTAGAGTGGGGAAGCCGTTTCGTATATAAATTTAACGTAAAATGATTCTCCATTTCGGGACAAGTTTTTAGCTATGACTGTCAAATATTTGCGATTAGTTTACTCTCACATTGCAACCGGTGTATGGGGCAAAATAATACACTGTGTTTGACCTGATCGATTTTTGAGGATTTACAAAATACAAATGGAAATAAATTTGTAATATATTTCAATCCCATTTTTAATAGACACTCTTTGATTTTATTGTTTGTTACCGCAAATAGAAGAGAAAAAAAATTGCAAAAAAAGCAAACCAGGCAAAATAATACGGCATATTATTTTGCCCCATACACCGGTTGCAATGTGAGACAAAAGTAATCGCAAGCATTTGGTAGCCATTAGAGAGCTAAAAACTTCAATATAACTGTTTTTTTTTATTTCAGAATTGTATTACTATGATGATCGTTTGTCTTATCGACACACGAAAAACATGGTAACCGCTTCACCTCGCTAAACTTAGGCGATTAAATGTGGTTGTACGATGTTTTTTACCACTCGGGCTTAGGGTTAGTGGTAGGGTAAGTATATTTTTGTTACTTTCCTTTCAGCATGAATTTAACCGAAGTAAGGCATCATGTGGTAAATCATTTTTGGTTTTATAGTGACACTAAGCCACACGAACATCAAAAACAAAGTCTGAAATGAAAACGAAAACTTAGTTTCAGCACGTTAAAGATGGTTGGTAGATAATTAAATTCAACTGGGTTTGGTATAAGTTATTGTTTTTTTTCTATTTCTCGACTGTTAACTATATTGCAATTTTACCAATTTTTAAATTAAATGTTATTTATTTGCTACCATTTTACTCAAAAATAAAAAAATTTAATTTGTGAGATGTTTCTTTTTTTTGTGTGGTTTTCGTTTTCTGCCGGGCGTTTTTCTTTCAGAGCATTTTAAGTCGGTGCACCGATAGAAAATGTCCCTTCTAAATATAGTTTGAACAAATATTTAAAAATATTTCACAAGTAATTTATCGAATCTTTTGGTGCTTGTGCATATCAACCCTGACATTGAAATATTTAAAGAATGGATAAACTTTATGTATTTACGTGTTAGCTGAAAATAAGATTGTGCAGAAAAAATTACGCAAATTCATCCAGTAGTTATTAAATTATAAGAAAAAGAAGAAAAAAATGATTTTACGTACATTTTGACATTTTTGTAAACAATGGAGACCCCAAACCCCGAAATCGTGAAAAAATGAGTTATCGTCCTTAACCACTGGAAAATGGTGGAAATATCTACCGAGTGATAAAATCGTTTTTTATTTATAATTAAATAAATACTGGATGAATTTGCATAATGTTTGGTGTACAGTCTTTTTTTCATCTACCACGTAAGTACATAACAAAGTTTATACATTTCTTTAGCTATTTTATTTTTAAGAGCAGTCTAACATGTCAGGGTTGATATGCACAAGCACCGTTTTTTATTGTTTTCACAAATATTGTTTTATTTTGTTTTAAATTATTTATATTAAAAAAAAAAATTATAATTTCTTAAACCTAATTAACGGAAAGTACTATTATCATAATATATTTTGTGGTAAAATCGTCTTTTCTCAACCAAAATGGCGGACAATAAATCGTCT
The DNA here is from genome assembly GCA_963556195.1 of Sepiola atlantica. NCBI lineage: Eukaryota > Metazoa > Mollusca > Cephalopoda > Sepiida > Sepiolidae > Sepiola > Sepiola atlantica. Next base: position 173,497,606 of record OY744516.1, read on the forward strand.
GCAGTTTTCAGACTTTTTTTCCGACCTCACTAATGAGTAGGTAAACTCAAATAAATTGTTTTGTACTAATTTCCCAATTGTGTTTCCTATTTTAAATTAGTCTAAAACAATTTCTTTGGTTTTACTTATTTATTTGTCATGTCGGAAAACTGCAGACGATTTAGTGTCCGCCATTTTGGTTGCGAAAAGACAATTTTACCTATCTGGTTAATAACAAAACAGTTCTGACAAAAAAGGGCGAATTCGCGTAAGTATATGAAAACAGAAAAAACTTACAAGAGATACTTTTAATAAAACAGTTCCGGTTTTTTAAATATCATTATTCAGAAGGGACATTTCTTATAGGTGCACCGGCAGAAAACGGAAGCCACTAACTTTTCATTGGAAATCTTGTCTTAAATCTATTTTATTGCAATGAAATAATTTCATATGAAAATATTTTGGTGTTCTAGTAAGTTTAGTAAACAGCGGCAGATCATCCACAGAAAGTAACGACAAATAGATTAAAACATTTTAATACATTTATTTATGTAATAAAATATAGTGTCTGAATAAAAAATATTGTAATAAAATAAAGCTTATTTTCAATAAAGTAACATTTTGGCCCTAAACATTGTAATAAAATATAGTTTCTGAAATTGACAGTGATTTCTTTTTTATATATAATTTAAAATGTTATAAAACGAACATAATAATAAAACTATATTTTATTACAATGTTTTAGCCAAAATGTTACTTTATTGAAAATAAACTTTATTTTATTACAATGTTTTTCTTTCAGAAACTATATTTTATTAAATAAATAAATTGGCGATTTAGTCGATTCACAGCCAAGATGGCGAACAATGAATCGGCTGCTTTTTTTCTGACCTCACAATAAGTAAACTCAAATAAATTGTTTGGGACTAATTTCCCAATGTATTTCCTTTAAAATAATTTAAGGCACATTTGAAATTAGTCCAAAATAATTTATTTGGGTTTACTTACTTATCTGTGAGTTCGGAAAAAAAGCAGCCGATTCATTGTCCGCCATTTTGGCTGTGAATCGACTAAATCGCCAATAAATTAAAATGTTTTAAACTATTGGTCGTTACTTCCTGTGGATTATCTGCCGCTGTTTACTGAACTGCACAAGTGTCCCAAATTCCTGTCCTGAAAAACGTTGAGTTACGTGATATTGTATCCGGTGTTAAGGGGGTAAAAATACCTCCTTTGACATTTTGAAATTGAATTGTATCAAATTATAATTTTGTGTAATTCATATTTGTTTTATTGAAGACGATAAGGGCTACCTGGTGTTGCCCGCGAGCATGGATAACAAAAGAAGAGTTAACAAAAAAAGTTTGACCATCTTTCTTTCGCCCTACCCCCCCTCCGCCTACCCCCCCTCTCTCTCTCTCTCTCTCAATATAATTTTTTTTTCTTTATATACTTTGACATAGTTTCAGTATTTTCAATCAACTACCAGTAAGTAATCCGTCCCAACGAAATGAATATTACAGTATTTATTTTCACCTTAACCAGGTAGGAGGTAACACTGATTCCGATTATGTAAGTGTATCTTGTGTAGTTTCTGATTTTTAGTCGGACAACAGAATTACGACCACTTTTCTTTTATATAAAAGAAAAAAGGGTAGAAAAGACGGTGCTTGTGTATGAAAACCCGGTTTTGAAATATGTCAGTTGAAAATAAAATGACAGGAAAATTTTATGAAATACTTATTTGTTATTAAAAAAATATTAGCTTAAACCGAAAATTACGGAAAATAATCGAATATTTTTTTTTATGAAATTCAACTATGATTCGTAGTCACAGCCGTTGCCATTTTTTAGCCACTATCAGATTTTCGTTGTCTTAGTTAATTATTCAAGACTCACACATTGTCTCCTCTTAGCATCATAACAGCGTAAAATCGCTAAATTAATTTTCTTTTGGCACTAGTGCAGTTTAGAAATTTGAGCGAATTTATTTGTTTTCATTTTTGAAGAATTACATTCGCGACAAGCGCAGACAATCCCGAATTTATTAAAGTTAGCGTCAAGGGATGACAATCACAGAATTTATTGAAGTAAATCAAACATGAAACATTACAAATACATTAAAGTAACACAAAATAAACAGACAATTTCTTCTTTTTTTTTTTTTAAGGCGATTACGTGTGGTTTTATGGCATTGCCAGTCGGACTTAGGGTTAGTGGTAAAAGAAATTTGATTAACTCTAATAACGAAATATTTACAAACTATTGAAATAAAAAATTCTGCCCAAATCTAAGTTGTCTAAAATTATGAGACTGTTTTTTGATAAACACCACTTGTCAATTTTCAATTTCAAAACCGGAAGCCGTCACAAAGTAGACATTTTCCTTTTAACCAAAAATCCCCCTGTTTTATGAATGCATCACAGAAGGAAACTCATGAGAATTTGATCTGTATATTCATGTTATATATTGTGATATTGTTTTTTTAAAGTTGATATGAAAACGAGATGCCCGAAATGGCATAATTGTTATCTCACGTGTCTGTTTCTTGCCTATAAGTAATTTTGATACATATGCATTAGACTCGTTTTTCTTTGTACCTTTGTTTTACATCAAAGGTCACTGCTTATCAAAGCCCAAAGGCCACTCGAGGATAGGGGTTAAAGAGTTTGACAGCATGATGGTTGTAGCAGAACAGAAATTGATTATTTATAGGGACGGTTCAAGAAGAACTTGTTCACATTGAACTTGAAGACGACCATATTGTAGTTGACAGCGAAGCAGGCTCGCAACACTGTTCCACAGATGGGCAGTTCTAGGAAAGAATCTCTGCCCATTAAGTTTTGTTTCGACTTGAGCACGCAGAGGGAGAAAGGGAAATCATTGGCAGTGGTAGCTTCTTATTGTTAATGTTTTACAAGGGGGACCATAGATTTGAGTTCAATCAAGCATTTTCCATGAAAATAACTGTAGGGCAAAGAAAGGCTAGCAACATCTCTTCTGTGAGAGAGTGAGTGTAGGGAAGAGAAGAGGACATCCCCCACTAGATTTCAAAGTCAATTTTAGACTTTGTCTAGGCAGAAAAGGGTGCTCTGAGCTGCACCTCCCCATATGTGGGAGCAGTACTCCATCTTAGGACGTATTTGACTTGTACAGGTAGAGGATGGCGTCGGGCGTGAGATACCTTCTGGAGCAGTAGAATGATCCAACCATTTTTCCAGCGGTCTTAGCAACAGATTTGATGCAAGTCTTCCATTTCAAGTCGTAAGAGAAGGTCAGTCCCAGGAGCTTATCAAAGCAGTGGGCTTCCTCAAGAGGAGAGCCGTTCATTTCAACTGGGACAAAGTGGGGATCGGAACGTTGGTGGTGAAAGGAGAGGAGCTTGGTCTTTGACACATTAAAGGTAATCATATATTCCATAGCTAGCAAGCTTGTGAAGTAAACCTTTATGCCAAACTCTGTCAAAAGCCTTTGATATGTCAAGGGTTATTGCTCTAGAAACGAAGTCTTCATCAATAGATTCCCTGATCCTGTGTGATATTACAATCAGCAGTTGTATCTTTCAGGACGTAAGCCATATTGCTTGTTGCTTAGTAGGCTGTTTTTGCTAAGGTGATTAACAACTTCTTGGTTTATCACAGATTCAAGCAACTTACTCATGACGCACAGGGAACTGATTGGTCTGTACTGAGATGAAGAGGACCGGTCACCAGTATTTTTAAATATTGGACAGACTGACGAGGTTTTACAATGTGTTGGAAGCATTTCTGTTTTAAGCAACGATTGAACATCTTTGTAAGAATAGGGGTTAGTTCAGGTTGCAGTTTTTTCATCACGATGATTGGGATGTTGTCAGGACCAGTTGCTTTGCTGGCATCAAGGTTTTGGATAAGTTGGCAACATTCCGGATAGATACGTGGATGTCATTCAGGGTATTTTTATGGTCAGGGGGAGGAATTCAGGAGGTAGGCGAACCTGATTGCAAAGGGTGGAATTTCATGCAAAGTTCTTTGCAAAAAAAGTTTAGCTTTATCAGAAGCTGAGGAAACCAGCTCTGGTCCATTGATGATGGTTGGAATAGAGGATACGATTTTGTTCATGACCCTGTTTGTAATATGCCAGAACTCGTGGGAACTAAACTTCTTCTCGGCTACTCTGGATTGAATAGATTGGGCAAAATTTTCTTTTGTATTTTTTATAATGCATTATAAATTGGTTACTGGCAGTCTGTAAGGCGGCTTTGGTTTCAGAGCATCTATTTTGTTGAAAGCTATTGAAATAATGATTTCTGTGAGCGATGGCAGCGGCACATTCAGGTGTGGACCACAGCTGTGAGTTTGGTTTTTGTTGGAATTTCTTGAAGGGTATGAAGTATCAATACCAGCGATTAGCCAATCAGTTAAATCGGATGTGATACAGGGCACATCTAAACATGGAATGTAGGGGAGTTTCTGATATGAAGGATCTGAAGCTGTCCCAGTCGGCCATCAGGTATCGATACACTGTGAGATGGAGAAGGTCATCAGAGGACTTGTTGCAGTTTGTTTTGATCTTGATTGAGACTACTGAGTGATCAGAAGATTCCAGTGGAGACAGGACAGAGGATGAGCATAGTTCAGGACAAGTTGTTAAGAAAAGATCAAGAAGACTTGCAAAATGTCCGTCAACATCGGGAACGCAGGTGGGTTTGTCAACAATCTGTGTTAGATCATAAGCATGGGCAAAATCGTGACAAAACTACCCTTCGTCGTCAGTTTTGTTTGAATGAACTAGCCATTCAATATTGTGAACATTAAAGTTACCACAGACATGGATGCTAGCAAAAAGGTGAGCAGACAGGATCTTGTCAATTTTGTCGAAAATTTGCTCAATGACAGTAACCCCGTCGGAGAAGAGACGATAGAGAGTAAAGATGAAAGCTGTACGTAAGAGCAACATGGAAACACATATAGGGTGAATTATGGTCTTCGTAGGAAATGTCCCTACCACAAGGAAAATCATCCCTGATGTAGGCACAGATTCCATTATCATGGCGATCGGGTTTAGAGATCATATTTGAGTATCCTGGGATCATGAAGTAATCAGTAGAAATTGACGAGCTCATACCAGTTTCGCATAGGAACAACAGGTCAGGTTTAGTCTCCTGTAAATATATTTCAACCTTTGAAAGTTGGGACGTAGACCCCTGATGTTTGAATAAGAGACGTGATAGTAGGGATCTACCTTGGAGTTCTGAGTTTAAGCTTTTTATTTGTTGGGAGACTTTTCATATTGGGAATGGAAGATTTGTGGAAGAGGTCAACAGATGAGTTCAGAACAGAACACAGAGAGAGCGAGTAAAAGAAAGATTTCTTTGAAACCATTGAAGAAAGAAAAGCCGTAGAAGTTCCCACTAATATGGCATCAAAAGGCCCCACCAGAAACTACTCCATTCACCAAATGGCAATACAGCAGCCCCGGTATTATACACCTGCTGACAAGACAGCCTCCTTGGGGGTTACACCAAGGTTCAGGTCCTTGGACTATCAGGCAGATAACGTCAGCCCAGGAAAACGTTTACCTCCAGCACCCTTATTAGTGACATGGCAACAAGAATAGAAAGAGAATTAGTCAAGTCATCTCCAGCTACTGCTCATGCTACACTGCTGCCCGGGGGGGGGGGGGGGCAGCGATTTCATCCCCCTTTGTCAGAAACATCATTCATAGGATGAGGACTAAGTGTCAAATTAGGGGAAGCGAGAGTTACAAGCTGTCGAAAGTTCATCCACAGGACATTTTCTACTCTCCATTAGTTTTGCGAGCATTAAAAAAAAAACAAAAAAAAAACCTCCAAGTTCTGTACTTAATAAGTTTTGATGCCTCATGAGGAAAAGTTTTTTTCATTTGAAGATACCTCCATATTTTGATGGGCCAGTTTGAATGAAATAAATCTAAAGCTACCGGAAGTAAATGACACGGAGAATTGTGGGTAAAATAATTCATGTGTGATGGAGAATTTTGAAAATGAGAGAAATAAAGTGATCAGAAGTAGTCTTCCTGTTTTAGAAAGCATTGTTATGGTCAATCGAATATTTATTGAAATCAAAAATAAAATAAGGGAAAACTAAAACAATTTTTTTTTTTTTTTTTTTGATGAATTCATACTTTTTAAAAATTGTATTGAATTTTTTTTCCTGAAGTCCTTCCACCAGCAATATGTAAAAGTCTATCATCACAGACCAAGGACGATAACTCAATTCGGTAAGACAAATATGACTTTTTCATTTATTTATTTTATTTGTATATTTTATTTTCCCTTTTTTTTTCTTTCTTTTTCCTTTTTCAGAAAAAGAAAAAAAAAGAAAGACCTTCATTTATCGCAACACTAAACCTAAGTCCAGGTTGGCAATAAAGTTCAGGAAAATATATAAATGAAGGAAATTCGCCGCTTGCGTGCACCTTACCAAATTGAGTTATCGTTCATGATGATAAATTTTTAATCAGTCATCCACCCGTGCAGTAAAAAAAAAAATACTTACATGCAAGTTGTCAAGTACCTTTAGCGCAGACAGTGGTCACTGGTCAGGTCAAGATTAAAGCGGCGGTTCCTAACCGAGATTCCTCCGGAACCCTAAGGTTCTGCCACAAGTGAAATTAGTAGATGCAGTTTTAAAATTTAATTTCATATATGCAATATTTACGTACGTGCAAAAATGGCCATCTTTTGTACGGATTATGCTTATTAAAAAGCGCTTATCATTAATTATTTGATTAGTTTCCGTGTAAACTTAGATTGTGTTTGAAAGATAAAAGTCTAAACTTAATCTCTAAAAGGAAAAAAATGTATATTTACGTGTGAAAAAAATTATAATTAAAAATGTTATCACGACGGCTAAAAAAAATAAAAATTCAGTGAATTTTGAACTTTGAAGAAATTACTTATAAAAATCCATTGAAAGATAAATATAAGTTTTTGGGAACTATTTCAAAGATAATTATTAAATTAAAGTCACAAGATACCGAATTAAAATAAAAATTTCCTACGTTTTATTAAAAATTAGCAAAATGATCCCTCCCAAAAGTCATGGTTTAGTAAAATCCGGCATCAGTTAATCGGTAAACGACTTTGTTTACCGATTGATTATCGCTATGTAGAATATATGGAAGACAAAAATGTCATAATATTTCTGTTTATAAGTTTTGACTTTATATATAAAAATGGTTTTGTAATAGTTTATAGAAGTTGAAAAATTATTATCCACTAATTTCTTTATTCTTTTTAAGGTTATAAAGAAATTTAATTAATTTAAGTACCCTTATTTTGTTGTAATAAAAAAAGAAATGATTATTTGTTAAAATATTTGAAAATGTATGCAATTAAGATTTTATTTTTAACTACAGATTCATATTTAACTTGATATGAGTTTTTAATTCAGTAATACTTTGAAATTATTGATGACGTCTGTTTACCAATGTTTTTCCTCAGAATTTGAAATAAAACTTTTTTTAAATGTGAAAAATTATTTTTACTTTACGAACTGTCAATTTTATCAATTATTTTTACATGATGATTAAAAACTTTAGTTATTCGATTTATTCGTAACGATAAATTACATAAATTCTTTTTAAAATAAAGTGTATATTTTATTTTAAGTGTGAAAAATTAAATTTAAGTCAATGACTACACTGACAATTTATTCATTGAAAAAAAAGTTAAAACAATTATTTATTAAATAAATAAATAGAATTCAATTTTGAAATAAAATGTCATGTTTGAATTCCCTTTATTTATTAATAAATAATTGTTTTTAACTTTTTAAATATTTATTAATGAAAAAATGACAAAACAAATACAAACTTTCCAAATAATTGACGATGAATTATGAAATTAACGAAATTGTTGAATCTCTAAAAATGAAATTTTGAAGGCGGTGTAAAAGTGAGTGGTGGTTGGAAAGCTAATCCCATCTGTTTATTACAGAACAGGGCAACCATACCAATCCAAGTTAATTGTTAGTAGAAATTATCCAATTGTTTTTATTCTTTTTTTCGTAATAATCCTGATCCTCATTTTCTTTCAATTCTTTGTTTATTTTCAAGATTATAAAAATAATTTCTTACACTGCTGATGACACGTTCATGTGCGAAAGAGAAATATAATTATATCACATTTTTAATTTTCCCAGAAACTCTAATAATTAAAATAACATAAAATATTTTTTGCAATTATATTATATTTTTGGTGAAAATATTGATTAAACAATGCTTTATTCAATGATGGCATCGCTAATTCAGGAAATTAATATTTCTTCGAGGTATAGTGATTTTTATTAACACGGAATTTAGGAGCCCTTTTCGTGATATATATGAAATTTTTTTTTTTTTTTTTTTAATGTTTAATTTTTAGGGGGGGGGATTTTGTCAATGTTTTCTTTTTCATTTGTTTGGCTGTTTTTCTTTTTTTCTTCTTCTTGCTAACATAAAACGAAGAAAAAATGGGTTAGAATTAGGGCTCCCGTTCTTAACGATAGCCAAGCCCTGCATTCAAACTCCCAAGCTCTAACTGGACAACTGGCAGACACTAATATAAGACGAATAAATTCAAAGAAAAATACATAGATTAAAATCATTTTTTTTTTTTTTTGTGTGTGTGAAAATAATCGGGGGGGGGGGGGATTTTGTCAATGTTTTTATAAGATAAAAGAAAGAAAAAAAATGATATTATTCCGTTAGTGCTCGGGCGCATCCGCGACATGCCCGATTATTGTTGACGCGAAGTCATGGAAATCAGGCGTCATGTATAACTGTACAGTATTTTTTACTTGTTTATATAAGTGGTAATCTAATTTTAAAAAAAACAATTTTTTTAATGAAATATGATTCACTATGGTTCAAAATGTCCTATCCTGAAAAAATTGTCAAAAAATATTAATTTTTGACAGTGCGATGAATTTGACCCTAAAATATACTTTAGCATAAATTGTTTTGGACAAATTTCAAATTTACCTCAAATTATTTGGTGCTTCTGCTGTTTCGCCTCGATATTAAAATATTTTTTTAAAATGTATAAACTTTGTTTTGTACTTACATGTTAGCTGAAAATAAGATTGTACAGAAAAAATTACGCAAATTCATCCAGTATTTATTAAATTATAAGAAAAAAAAGAAAAAACGATCTTGCGTATCGTTAGACATTTTCACATAGGCAAGGGAGATAACTCAAATTTTGTTTACTGGTTTAACAAAAATGGCTACCGAAAAATAAATCGTTTTTTAAATTTTTTATTTAATAAAAACTGGATGAATTTGCGTAATTTTTTGTGTACAGTCTTCTTATCAGCTACTATGTAAGTACATAACAAAGTTTATACATTTCTTTAGCTATTTTTGTTGATTTTTTTTTTTTAATTTACGAAAATTATGTTGATTTTTATTATTTTTTTACTAATTATTATTGTTGCTTTCGTTAGAGTTTGGGCAGGGTAAGGAATTAGGATTTAGGCAGGCTTGTTTGCAGCAAAAATTAAATTATCAAGTTTAGATGTCGTCTGCTTATTCTTTTCAATCAGTTATTCAGTTTCTCGCAGTTTCATTGACTAACCGTTTCGGGGCTTTCCGGCGTTTTACGTAAAACGCCTGGAAGCACCGCGCCGAGGGACTTTTAGCGCGGGTCCCAATCTAACCAATTACCCTTATCTATTTATGAAGTCGGAAAAAAACAGTCGATTCAGTCTCTGCCATTTTGGCTGCGAAACGACTAAATCGCCAATGATAAAATTTCTGCCAAAAGCTATACGACCTAAAATAATGGGCGATTTTATTGTTTTTGATAAATACCGGTTCGGTTTCGCAATTTCTGATTTCAGATGTGACGGCTATGATGAAATGGATACTTTCTATTTTACCGTTATAATTTTCATCAAGGTAAAATCTTTAAAAGTCTATTCTTCCTGGCCTTGAGACCTTTAAAAAGTGGATAAAGGGGTTAAAACAGACTTTACTAGTGAAAGTAGGCCGTACCTTAGTATGGGGATCTTTTTTATAAAAATTAAAAAAGAAAAGGGAAGGTAACTTAATTGTGATTTGTTAATTGATTAACGAAATGATGGAAAAAAATAAATTTGAAAACTTACTACCAAATATATGCTCCCTCCCGTTGCATATTTTTGCTAGTTGTTTTATTTAATTGCTCAGTAAAATGTGTTTGTTCGCTTGGTTGTTTTTTTTTTACAAAAAAAAGAAAACATCCCATCCTTTATTTTATTAAATAAAACACGGAATAATAAAAACATAGTTTTTAAACAAAATTTACCATTACGGCGTAAAATGTAAAACAAAAACTCCTACTCACTTAAGGTTGTAAAAAGATAATATTGGAAGTTTTTCAAATCGAAAAAAAAGGTGTACCTAAAATAAAATCAGCAATTAAAAAAATAAAATACAGTGAACACAATTCCAAATTTAGTTATTTAATTGCTCAGTAAAATGTGTTTGTTTTTTGGGTTTTTTAGTAATTTTTTAATCAATTATTTTTAAAATTAAACAATTTGATTCAATAAATTTGTGCTTTAAAACATAATTTCTAATAAGATTTAAATTTAAAAAAAAACGTTTTAATAAAAAATCAAAGTAAATATATCATTTTTGAGCCACTCGTACGATAAATCTCAGAGAATGTGTTGTTTACATGTTATTAATCAAATAACGTGCCCCTGTCTTGTATTCATCTCTCTCCATTTCTCTCTCTCTCTCCATTTCTCCCTCTCTCATTTAAATTTTTGAAATAAAATAATATTTTAGCATCTTATCAATTTCTTAAACAAAGTTGTATTTCAAAATAATATATATTTATTATTACACACGGCTTTACTTTGTTTCGTTTCTCCAGGTCAACAATTCTGTTTTTCTATCGCATCGTCCGACATTTTTTCCCTCAAGGCGATAAGTCTTTTAACACGTCTTCTTTTCTATTTTACTAATTAATAGTACATTGATTTTACTCAAAAAAACCTTCCTACTATCATAATATGAAAAAAAAAATATATATATATATGTGTGTGTGTGTGTTGTTTTTTTTTTTGTTCTGAAGATAGTCTTGTGTTTTGAAAATATGGTTCCTTTGTATGACTTAAAATAAACATTGCTTTGAAACAACTGTAAACGACTATAATACCTTTGCATATGCTCTTTATTTGAAATATTATTTGAAAAATAATTTAAATCCTCAAAAATACATATATGTGGGTCTGTGAGTGTGGAAATTCACTAAGAATTTAATAAATCATTTATAAGTTATCCGTATGCCAACACACACACACACACACACATATATATATATATGTTTATATATATATATATATATATATATATATATGTGTGTGTGTGTGTTGTTTTTTTTGTTCTGAAGATCGTCTTGTGTTTTGAAAATATGGTTCCTTTGTATGACTTAAAATAAATATTGCTCTTAAACACCTGTAAACAACTATAATACCTTTGTGTATGCTCTTTTTCTGGGACTTCATTTGAAAAATTATTTAAATCGTCAATGTATATATATATATATATATATATATATTGTTAATGATTAGAGAAATTTCTATTTTACTAATTAATAGTACATTGATTTTACTAAAAAAAACCTTTCTACTATCATATGGAAAAATTAATATCTATCTCATATATATATATATATATATATATATATATATATATATATATATATATATATATAACTTACTAATATCTTTGACTTTTCTGTGTGGGAGCACCGTTAGTAGGATAACCAAAAGAGGAACACCAAAATAAATAAAGCTAAAAAGAGTAAGTTATAGCAACTTTCATTGTACACATAAATCGCTGAAATAAAAACTAGCCTGGAAAAATGTAGTTGCCATCTTTATAGACAAGTCGAGAAAGAGGCTAGCTAAAAAGATTGAATAATTAAAATTCATAATTTTTCGAGTTAACTTAGGACAGGGTAATAGAATTAAGTTATCGTTCTTTCTTAGCCTCTTTCTCGACTCTTGATGGTGACTATATTTTTCTATAATTGCAACGTAATAATCGACAATAATAACAACCAATCAAAACTAGGCGGTCTCTATTCTGAATTTCCGTCGTTTGTACTTGTAAGATTTTAGTCATTTTACTAGTGCAATTTGTTAAGACTTACGATAAGATCATTCAAAAACAATGATATTTTAATTAAATGGTAAAATAGAAAATATCCACATGACCGCCATATCAGAAATTGTGAACCTGTGATAATAAAAAAATCCCACACTATATTTTAGGCCATATATATATATATGTGTGTGTATGTATATATATGCATGCATGTTCCTTCAGTAGTTGAACACTCTTGACAACAGCTGCCTATAACAGGTTTAAACTCTCGCTGATTTATCAGATTGTTCATAGTGGCCGAATGAGTTATGGCGTCAGAATTTGGATTATAACATGACTCATGTTCTGGGTTTTCGAATCCTGTGACTGGTGTGAATAATTATCTCTACACTAACTATTCCCGAAAGGATGAAACGTATATGTATGTAGATAAAACAGCACTAAGTGAAACGAACCTTCAATCCTCAACCTCCTCTCACCACTTTGACATGGCTGACTACCTCCCTCTCTACTGTAAAGACTCTGACAAACATATGCACAGTCTAGGAGTTTATGTTCGGAAGACCCGCCTCCTGATTAGAGAACATAGGTTAGAATCAGATGACCAAGCCTACATGTGCTTTAGATTGACTTTACATCACAGCATTAGTTACTTATATTTCTTATACCGTTCACCTTCAACCCAGGACTGTACCCGGCTAAACTCTGTTTCTGAAAGCATAGATAGAGCACTCTCACTTGACTCGACCCGACTCGAATGCCCAATTACATGTATTTGGGGATTTTAATGCACACCACTGTGACTGGCTGGGATTCTCCAGCCTTACTGAAGCAGCCGGTAACTCTACGTATAATTTCTCCTTAGCTCCCTCCCTCTCAGACTGTCGCTTTCTCGTCCCGCCTCCCTGATCGAGTAGAACCAGCAAGCTTCACTTCTCAACCTGTTTCTGACCTCACTGCCCGAGGCTAGTGTGACTGAAGCCCATAGCCCGCTCGGGAACGCTGATCACGTTGTGGTTATGATTGCTATCACCCTAAAAACTTGTTCAAAAGCTGATGAGCCATTGCTCAAAACAACAAGATACTACAAGCAGGCTGATCACATCAGCGATGCCCCATGGACTGAAACCTCACTCCCTGCTGATCAGTGTGCAAATAAGTAAACCGAATGAGTCAAAGCAGACATTAAAGCCTATGTCCCTATGCAAAAATTCTTCAGCAAACCCCACTCCCCTTAATGGTTCACCTCGAAATGTGCAGCTGCCATTGCTGAGAGGCAGCAAGCATTCCAAAAGTTTGTCCGCCATAAGTCAACTGCGAATAGACAGAAATTTATAGAATCAAGAAATAATTGTAAGGCAGTGATAGGTGAAGCAAAGAAAAGGTATACAGAGATAACCAAAAAAACGCATTCAGTCACAGAAACTAGGCACTTGCGATTTCTGGAAAATCTATAATAGTGTGGTGAACAATGGACAATCGACGATTCCTCCGCTATCAAACCACAATGATGTCGTTTGCACGGCAGCTGATAAGGCTGAACTACTTGCCCGGTGTTTCGCCTTAAACTCCACTTTGGACTTGGCAAACCGCCATCTCCCTAAATTCCCATTACGGACTGAAGCCACATCTCAGGTCAGGGTCATCATAAAAAACTTTGACACCTCCAAAGCTTGTGGGCCTGATCTCATACCAGTAATAGTAATAAAGAAATGGTCTGCTGAACTGGCCCCTGTCCTCTCCAAACTCTACTACAAATGCCTTGCTGAATCTTGCTTTCCTGATAACTGGAAAATTGCTTCTATGGTACCAATCTTCAAGAATTTTGGAAATGGAACTGATCCTCAGAATTATCGGCCCATCAGTCTACTGCCGATCTTTGCTAAAATCTTTGAATTCTTAATCAATATAGCTATAGTTTGGCACCTAGTTAATGCCAAACTTCTTTCTGACCGTCAGTATGGATTTAGACAAGCACGATCTACTGCAGATATCTTAACGGTCATCTCTGAACGCATATATCATACACTGGATAAAGCAGGTGAAGCTAGGACAGTAGTGCTTGATATATCCAAGGCCTTTGACAAGGTATGGTATAAGGGGATCCTCCTAAAAATTCACTCATATGGTATTACTGGACGAATATTGAATATAATTAGATCTTTCCTAACCAAAAGAAAGATTCAGGTTGTCCTCGATGGCCGTTCATCTAAGCAACATGACATAAATGCAGGTATACCCCAAGGATCCATCCTTGGACCTTTATTGTTCCTGATTTTCATGAACGACCTCCCTGATGGCATCAAGTCTGAGATAGGTATATTTGCTGATGACACCATGCTCTACTCTCGTCATCTGGGCAAAACGGACGCATACATATCTGAGGCAATGGCTGAATCCTTAGAAAGTGACCTCCAGGCTGTAGTGGATTGGGGTCATAAATGGTTGGTAACATTTAATGCTGCAAAGACAAAGCTTCTTTCCTTCAATAACTACAAGAAACATTCAACTACCGATTGCCATGGCAAATAACACCCTACCTGAGAGTTCAACATTCAAACTACTCGGTCTAACATTCACGGGTAACATGAATTGGAACAAATACATTGAAGACATTGCCAAAGCTGCTGCAAAGAAGGTGGGCTCCCTCTACCGTGCTAGTAAACTCCTTACATCTGACATTATCCTGTATCTCTACAAAGCCACCATCCGCCCATGTATGGAATATTGTCACATTTAGGCTGGTGCATCATCACTAGTCTCTCCCTCTTAGACAAGGTCCAAAAAAGAGTCACCAACTTAATAGGTCCATCACTATCCACCAAGCTCCAACCCCTGTCGCATCGCCGCAATGTTGTATCCTTGTGCTTATTTTACAAATACTTCAATAGATTGTGCTCCAATGAACTAGCTGCTTTAATGCCCCCTCGACTCAAAAACACTAGAACAACCCGACAATCAGCTAGGTCCCATCCATTCACTGTGGAGGTCCCCAGATGCCGGAGAGCCTTCTACTCCAATAACTTCTTTCCTCGTGCTGGTGGCCTCTTGAAGTCCCTCCCTGCTCCCTGTTTCCCCGACTGTACCGACATGCAGAGGTTTAAAACTAATGTAAACAGACATCTCGCTGCTCAGCTCCCAACTTAGGATGACACCCAAAACCTACTCCCTAATTCTCAGTAGCCCCTTACGTCTACAGTGGCGACCTGCCTTGTTTGGGGTGAAATATCTTTAAAATATATATATATATATATATATTTGGCAAATAATAATTTGTTTTCAGCAGTTTGATTTTTATTATTTGTTAATAATTAAACTGTTTTTATACTTGGAAATTTATTTATATTTTCTAATTTTGAAAATATTTTTTACAAATAATCAAATCAAACTTTCTTTTATAATTGGAATAGTTTGTTTTTTTTATTTTGAAAATATTTTTTAAATTTTATTTGTTAAATATTTTTAAAATCAAAAAAAATTAAATTTTCAATTATAGAAAAGTTTGATTTTATTATTTGTTAATACTTAAGCAAATTGTTGAAAACAAATTATTATTTATCAAAAAAAATGTTAAGAGGATTTTTAGAAATGTTACTGGTTACGGTTAATTTGTAGATTAACACCCTCCCCCTAAATCACCTCTCCCCAAAAATATGGGATTCTACATGTGAACACTCAGAAAAACTGACAAAAAGTCACAACTTAGAATTTAGAGTGGGGGGGCCAGTTTTGTATATAAATTTAACATAAAACATTATCGGGTCATTCTAACGTTTTGGGGAAGTTAACTAAAAAAACAAAATACCACTAACCCTATAACCGAGTAGCAAAGTCGTAAAATCACACATAATTGTTTTTAAAAAAAAAAAGTAGAACTCTCTGACCCACCCAAAATAAACGCATGGAATTTATCTTCCATAGCAAAAAAAAAAGTTTGGTTACCCCCCCCCCCCCTAAAACGCTAAAATGGCCTGGAAATGAGATAATTTTTACATTAAATTTACATGCATAACTGATCCCCCACTGTAAATTCTAAATAATTTTATTTTTTGGTTTATTTCTTTCCGGCTCCCAAAAAGTTCAATCTCATTTGGGCAGGGGGGAGGAGGTAGCAGACGATGTTAATCTACAACAATACCCTGGTTATTTCCTATTTTAGTCAAGTAAATTATTTAGAGTGAAATGGAAATGGTTTTGGCATTCCACACAAACAACTTTTACTTAAACCGTCATTTATTAAAAAAAAAAATAACATTAAAAACACTAACTTATAGCAAGTTCCATCGGACACGTGAAATGCCAAAATGAAAGTAGTCCAGAAAAATATCGTTGCCATCTTTATAGACAAGTCGAGAAAGTGTCTAGCTAAGGGAGAATGATAACTCAAGTTCATCACCCGCTCCTTTATCAATCTTCCTTAGCTAGCCTCTCCCGACTTGTTTATAAAAAAATTAACCTTTGTATTTAATGTTTTACTTTCTTTTTACTTATCATATCTTAACTTAAACTCCTGAGAACTGAGATTATTTTTTTAAATACCAGAAATAAAATGTTTTCTCAGTCACACAAATTAATATTTTGTACTCTGGTAAAATCGCGGTATCAAATTTCTAAATGCAATGAAGTTCTTTTGGATTCCAGGTCAGTTCCGAACATGATCATGAAATACTACTGTAGGAAGAACAATGAAGATGTCCACTTTGTATGCATCGTTTAGTAAGAAGAAAACAAAGTTACTGTTGTGTTGCCGTTGGTAGAGATTACCATTAGCTCGACTATAAAGACAAACTATTCCTCCACATTTTAGAGGGGTACCCCCCCCCCTCGCAAAACGGGGCTATCTGTAGGTCATGGGTGGCGACCTGTTATGCCTTAAGATAAGATTCTGGTGGCTGAGCAGTCCTTCAACTTCAGCCCTTACTTCGGCTAGAAGAAGGGGGGGGGGGTCAGAGAGGCCCAATCCGATCAATCAGCTGGTCACGTCATGCCCTAGTATCTATAAGTTCATCCCCCGACCATATTATTCAATTTGATTCTTCTAAGAATCAAAACTTTATTTCTCCTTTTATTTTTCCTCCCAAATAGATACTAGAAGGCGGTGGTTGAGGATCAATTGGGTTGGGAACAAAGATAACCACTGCTGAAGAGTAATGTTTTCTAAGAGTAATAGATGGTTGTCGTGCTGTGAAACAAACAAAGCCATTCTAAGAGTAATGTTTTCTAAGAGTAATGTTTTTTAGGAGTAGTGTTTTCTTAAAAAGTAAATGTTCCCACTCACACTGTAAAATTTCCTTCTGAGAGTAATGTTTTCTAAGAGTAAAGTTTTGACTCTTACTGTAAGATTTCCTTCTAAGAATATTGTTTTTCTAAGAGTAATATTCCCACTCTAACTGTAAAATTCCCTTCTTGGAGTAATGTTTTCTAAAGATAATGGATGGTTGTTATTCTGTAAAACAAACCATTTTAAGAGTAATGTTTTCTAAAAATATAAAATAATTATCCTACCTATAAGGATGCCATTTGACAACTTTATTCTGCATTAAATAACCCATAGATGTTTGATATACAAACCAAATCTCAACATTTTCGATCTGTTTTATTCATACATTGCTTCACCAACAAACAGCAAGAGACCATGAAAGAGTTTAAGTAAAAGAAATACCACAGCACGCTGAGTTGGCAGGAGCGCATACATCTGCTCAATGGGTTGAGTCTTCCATCCACTTGTCTCGCACGCATCAAGTCTTTGTTTCAGCTGAGACAGAAACATTGCACATCTCTTCAGCTTGACGTCGAAAATCTGATAGACTGAAAAGTGGGAAAACAGTGTACAAACTTCCTATGCAAAGTATTCTGATTGGATAATGTATCAATCACTCCACGTGGAGGAGTAAACTTGTGCAAAAGAAAATAGTTCATTACGTATAACTGCTACGCTACGATCAAATCAAGATACGCTTTACCACATATAACTACACAACAGATTGGCAAAAGTTGGATATTGGGATTGCAGCAGGATATACAATATTAGTGATCTCATTTATACTTGTGACGGAAATCAAATTGTAAGAATACACTTGTTAAGGCTCCCAATACACACGAATTGTAAGAATACACTTGTTAAGGCTCCCAATACACACGAATTGTAAGAATACACTTGTTAAGGCCCTCAATACACACAAATTGTAAGAATACACTTGTTAAGGCCCCCAATACATGCAAATTGTAAGAATACACTTGTTAAGACTCCCAATACACCCAAATTGTAAGAATACACTTGTTAAGGCCCCCAATACATGCAAATTGTAAGAATACACTTGTTAAGGCCTCCAATACACACGAATTGTAAGAATACACTTGTTAAGGCCCCCAATACATGCAAATTGTAAGAATACACTTGTTATGGCCATCAATACGCACAAGTTGTAAGAATACACTTGTTATGGCCACCAATACGCACAAGTTGTAAGAATACACTTGTTAAGGCGAGTGTTTATGGACGATGTTGCTGTAAAGTCATAAAGCACAGAAGGAATGAAAGAAGTATTAGATCCACTAGAAAAGCATATTGAGTTGTCAAGAATGGGGTTAAAGGCTAAAAAATCAAGGTGTGTAACACATAAGAAAGGTAAGCAAAAAGAAATAAGTATATGAGGGGAATTGGTCTCAACAGTAAAAGAGTCAACCGGTTAAAAGCTTGGGACGATGGTACAAAGACACATTTCAGGAGCAGAGATACAACGGCAGACAGGAAGGATTAAAGATAAGCGATAAGACCGAGTTACCTGAGAAGTACAAATGTTGATGTCTGCTGTTTGGTCTGTATCTTCATATAATGTGGTCATTGCAGATGTACGAAGTACCATTGACGCGGATAGAATGAATCAAACAATGGTGTGTGTAGAGTACATAGGAAGTGGTTGGGTCTACCAAGAATGTTAAACAACTCGGGAATATTTGGAAGAGAGGAACAGCTAAATCTACCTATTTCATCAATTGTTGAGGAGTACAAGGTACCAAAAGTAAGGAGAGTCATTATGCGTCATTTCTCTAATGATTAAAAGATTAAAGACGATCTACCTGAAATACGAACTTGGAAAAAGTAGAAGGCAGAAGAAGCGACCAAGACGGCTATTAACATCTTAGAGCACGCGGATACTGTTGAAGAAGACTAGTTATGCAGAATTTTAGATCTTTCTGCATAAGTAACCTAAGGCAGAGAAGAGATTATGTGGTTAGTGAGATAAGGAAAGACGAATAGGAAAAAGAGATATCTACACCTGGTCAGTGTAGGAAGAGTGTTTGGTGAACCGGAGGATTGGATGGAAAGAGATCTGGGCTTGGGAGCGAGCAAGAACTTTGTTCCTGATAAAATCGACCTACGATACAATGCCTTCTCCAGAAAATCTTGTTCGATGGAGAGTAGACAATGATGACAAATGTAGATGTGGGAAAAGAAGCTCTCCGGCATATTCTATCCAAGTATAACTTAGCAGAGTCTGTAGATGTGGAGGCATAACCAAGTCCTGAAAGTAATAGAAAAGCAACTACATCAGAAAGTAGAGAAGTTTAATGAAGGAGAACTAGCAAAAATAAAGAAGATTAGAAAGACAAACTTTTATAGAGTTGGAATGACTTGCATGGCAAAAAGTCATTCAAGGATACAGTTAACCGATGAAAGATGGGAAAGGAAATGGAATCTGGCAGTAGATCTCCAGAATACTTTGATCTTCCCACTGGTCATTACACAGCAGAGACCAGACCAGACCTTGTGGAGTGAGGAAAAGAAAGTTGGAGCTGACTGTACCCTGGGAGGATAATTTTGTAATTGCAGAAGATAGGAAGGATGAGAGATATGGTGATTAGTTGACTGAGTGTGAGGAGAAAAGATAGAATATTGAGTATTATCATTTGGCTGTGGGAGTTCAAGGTCAGTGTAGGAAGAGTGTTTGGTGAACCGGAGGATTGGATGGAAAGAGATCTGGGCTTGGGAGCGAGCAAGAACTTTGTTCCTGATAAAATCGACCTACGATACAATGCCTTCTCCAGAAACTCTTGTTCGATGGAGAGTAGACAATGATGACAAATGTAGATGTAGGAAAAGAAACTTTCGAAGAAGCTAATTAACATACTGTGACATCGTTTTTATTGTATGAACACAGAGATAAAGAACATTACAAGGGACGTATAAAAAATGACAGAAGGCATCATACTGGATCTGGTTGAAAAGAAATGATGAATCTTGAACAAAAAAGTAGCTTATACCAGTACGGATATAACCTTCTGAGGGAGGAGCCCTGTCACTTCAGAAATGAAGTAGAGGAGTAGTGGCCGAAACTGTAAAGTGGTTCCTTCTGATGATCGTGGTACTGGATCCGATTGTGCGGCTGTTAGCTACTGTGCACTGCAGGCAGTGTATACTAGTTACGGTAAAGATAAGTTGTTTGGGAGTAATGACGAAACCCATTTCACTCTACATAATTTATGTGATGGAAATAAGTATTTTCCTAAAACAAAATTTTAATTTGCTTTTATAAGAGAATTGAATTTTAATCCAATATTTGAATCACTGACAACCATGTTGTTTTTCTTTTAGTTGCACCAAAGATATTTTTACTAATTTTAAAATTATTATACACTGAAAATAAACCTTTTTGACATAAAAAAAAGTTTTAACGAATTTAAAAGCAAAAGTGAAAATATTAAAAAATACTAGTCGCTAATATTAGAATAAGACTTTATGGAAAAGAAAAATTGGCGATTATCGAGAAATAATTGTTATAAAAGGGTAAAAGAGAAACAGTCTACTTGATGATGGCTTCCGGTTTTGAATTCGGAAATTGACAAGTGGTGCTTATCAGAAAGCAGTCCCTTATCATTTTCGTTCGCTGAGAGTTTGGCAGAATTGTTAATTTCACTGGTTAGAACCCGTGGGAATCAGTCATGGGGAAAATTCCAGCCTTAGATCTTTGTTTTTTTAAAGTTTCGTTAGTTCACCCTCAAAACGGCAGAAAATATGCAAACAATAATATGGTTATATTCATTCTATCTGGACAACGCCTGGTAACCCTTTTATCTAATATTCATTAACATTCGGAGTCAATCTCCATCACAAAACGTTTAAACAATAACGTGAGAATTTTAATTTAGATTGTTTTTTTTTTTGCTGCGACAGAGGCGCATTTAAGAAATTAATGTTTCTTTGTAGTAAAATCAAATGAAAAGATTAATTTTCACAGAAAATAAACCATCATACTTGACTTTTTGGCAATCATGTAGTATGGTTAACAGAGCAGAAATTGGGGGTGGGGTAGACTACTTTTTTAAGCGATTACGTATAGTTTTACAACCTTGCTACTCGGACTTGAGATTTTTATTTATCTCCTTCCCACTGCGGTAAGATTAGACATGATGTTAGGGAAAGTGGAATTTGTAAAGCTAGCACACTCTGGCCTACAAAAATTGCCTGGGCAACCCTGTCGATTAGAAATAAACTAACCCCTTCTCAAAGGGTGAGAAGACAAAGCCTGGAAAGGTGGACCTCCTAGAACTGCACAGGACAATACCTCAGACAGACAGAACAAGCCATCCTAAAAAATAACCTCGACTCTGCTGGTCTGATTTTGATATGAATTAGAAAGTTTTTTGGGGTTTTCCTTTTTCTTTCTTTCCGCAAAGATTTCAGGATGTTCACACATAATCGCATTAAAAAAAGAAAAGGAGTATCTCATGGAGAGGGGGGTAGCTAAGGGTGTTAATCTACAAATATCAGACAAGCTCATGTGTGTGCGTGTTTATCGCCTATACACATCTTTGATAAGTGCACATTGAATTATTTTTTTTCTCTAATCACTCAATCCAGCATGATGTTTCCACCCGGGTAACACAGGGTGAATATAGTGTTGCAGGGTCCGGTGACTTGGGGGAGTTTTTGGCCCTGACGCTTGGACAGAGCCACTACTCTGGGGTGATTGGTCTTACAACTAAGAAAATAGACACAGGCAAATCACGGCAATAGCAAAGAAGAGGGGACAAACGCAGATGAACAGTTGAAAAATAGGAGTTTATTTACCATAAAGGTAACAACGTGAAAGAAGGCTGAGGGTGACGTCACTGAATGCTGGAACGAGGAAGCTGGAACATGGACAGCAGGAAGGACGTTTCCAGAACATGGACAGCAGGAAAAGCTGGGTCGACAGGGATATCGTGCTGCTGGAACAAGGGACAGGAGCTGGAGCAGTGGTTGCAAGAAAGGAGCCGCTGGAAGGAGCTGGAGTCAGGTAGATGGAGCAGGCCACAAAGTGTGAATCACATTATGAGTAGTTTGATTGCTCTTCTGGCTCGACGACTGGTCCACACAGAAAAATTTTTTTAAAAGGGCTTCTTGAATTTAAACACCTTAAAACGATAAAAAAAGAAATGACAGATTCTTCATTTTTAGTGTAATAAATAAATAAAAAGATCATTTATAAAAAAAGAAATAATAAAATAAAATAAACTTATACAGGTATGTAGAAGAATAATTTATCTTGCCTTTGGTAACATTTATTTGTTGCCTTTCTTTTTATTTAAATAAAACTTTCCTTAATTTCAATTATTTAAATCGAGAGCAGATTTAGTAATGTGAGGAAAATTCATCAACGTTAATTCTATTTTGAAAAGTAACAAAATAAAATAAACTAGGTACATGCAAAATCAATGGCCGATTCCCAAAATGTAAAAACGTTTTAACCCTCACTTCACCTTAAAATGCACCAAAATTCAGGAAATCAAGCAATTTTAATGAAATTTCCAGTATTTATTAATCAACGATCACGTAATATAATGAAACCATTTTTTTTTTTAATCTTAGCGAAAATGTATTATTTTTTTAAAACAAAATACACCTTTACTAAAGTTATATCTTTATTTATTAATAAAAAGAATGTATGAATTAAAAAAAAAAATTATGAAAATAAAGCATTGTAGATGTTTAAAATAAAAATTTTTTTTTAATTATTTCGTATATATTACGAAAAAGGCATCTAAATTCCGTGTTAATAAAATCACTATAACTCGAAGAACATTTAATTTTTTGAATTGGCAATGTTATCATTGAACAAAGCATTGTTTAATAAATATTTTCACCAAAAAGAATAATATAATTCCAAAAAATATTCATGTGATTTTAATGATTAGAGTTTCTGGTAAAATATAAAATGCGACATAATTATATTTCCCTTTCTATACATGAACGTGTCATCATCAGCGCAAGAAATTTTTTTATAATCTTGAAAAGAAAACAAAAATTGAAAAATTTGAGACTAAGGAACGTAACGAAAAAAAAAAACTTTAAAAATTGGATAATTTCTACTAACGATTGATTTGGGAACGTATCGTAGGCCTGTTCTCTAATAAACAGGCGGGATTAGTTCACCAACAACCACTCACTACCCCCACGCCGTCCTCAAAATTTTATTTTCAGAGATTCAACAGTTTCGTTAATTTCACAATTCATCGTCAGTTATTTGGAAAGATAAAACGTAAGTTTATATTTTTTTGTCATTTTTCATTAATAAATATTATTTAAAAAGTTGAAAACAATTATTTATTAATAAGTAAATAAATAGAATTTAAATATGACATTTTCTTCAAAGTTGAATTCTATTTATTTATTAATAAATAATTTTTAATGTTTTAACTTTTTTCAAGGAATATTGTCAGTGTAGTCATTGACTTTAATTTACTTGTTCACACTTAAAATAAATAAAAAATACTCTTAGCTTTATTTTAAAAGAATTAATGTAATTTATCGTTACGACACATGTAAGAAATTCTTACATGTGTCGTAACAATAAAGCAGTAATTTATTCTTTAAGAATTAATGTAATTTAAAATTACATTAATTCTTAAAGAATAAATCGATTAATGTAATTGTTCAAGATTTTAATCAATCATCATGTAAAATTAATTAATAAAATTGACGCAGTTCGTAATGTAAAATTAAAAAAAATAACTATTACTGCAGTCTGGGCGTTTCATACGTTGAGATTTTGTAGCCGTATTTTCTGTTTACATTTACAAGACAGGTTCCGGGCATGTTTTAGCTAACTTTCACTTTTTTTAATTTTTTTTTTTATAATTAAGCAAAGAGGTACATTCTTTTGTAACTCACTCTCTTAAGACTTTAATTTAATAATTATCTTTGAAACAGTTCCAGAAAACTGATAATTATCTTTTTTTCCAGCGATTTTAAACATGTTTTAACTGATTTTTCGCTGTTTTGATAACATTTTCCGTTCTAATTTTCTTTTCACACGTAAATATACATTTGTTTCCTTTTAGATATTAACTTAATGCTTTTATCTTTTAAACACAATCAAAAGTTAAACGAAAACTACTTTTTAAAATTAAGAAAAGACATTTTTAAGAACTATAGTCAGTACAAGCGATGGCCATTTTTGCACGTACCTAAAATAAACCAAAAAGAAAAATATTGTAGGGGGGGGGGATAATAAAATAGCAATTAGGTGCTAATTTTTAATAATGAAGACGATTCTTTATTTTTAAATGATTACAATTGATTGGTTAATTTGAGTCACGTGAGACAAATCCTGGAGGATACTGGCGGATACAAAAAGTGCTGCCGCTTTTAAACTGAGGAAATAGAAAATCATTAAAAGTCTTTAAAATTCTTAGCAAATCTTCGTGTATTAAAAAGATTGAAAGTTTTGAAAGCTATTTACATCCAAAAAAAATATGAATAAAGATTAAAAGTAAGACAACAATTAGTTATAGTTTTATAATAATTTTGTTCGATTAATAATTTAATGAGCAAACGATACCGTAAAAGGATTGAAAGTTTAATTTTCAAATTTTCAAAACCTGCTAAAAAAAAAAAGAAAAAAAACCTCCCGAGTAAGTATAGCTTGCTGAACAACAGTGAAATACTAACTCGTAGGGACTTGAAAACAACTTCTTCCCCCACCTTACCCTCCCGTAACTGACAGTACGATTTGAGTCAGTCGCCTACGAGAGGAGGGGGGTATTGTAAAGTGCGTACTCTTATTCTACATGAGTTATTTTTAATCTTTATGTATGTCGGTCATTCATCTTGTAAACAAACTTATATATCCCTCACCGTGTTCGTTAGCTTAAAACTGATTTGTTGAAATCTAAACCTGTGTATTGTGTCCCCGCTTTCTCTCTCTCTCTCTCTCTCTCTCTCTCTGGCCCTCTATCTTTCTTTCTCTCCGTCTCTTTCTCCAACTCTCACTCTCTTTCTCTCACTCTCTCTCTCTCTCTCTCCAGCTCCCCACTCCCTTTTTCGGCGTGTGTCTCTCTCTGTGTTAAATGCAATCCAACAAAACACGGAGAAAGGACGAGATACAAGACAGCTGTTAAAGTAATATATCCCTAAACAAAACACTTGAGGTAACGATCAAAGTGTATTATCTGTCGCTGTCTGGTTTGCAGAGGACCTGACACGTGAATCGAAATGATGGTTCTGTTCGGTCCCAAGATGCTATTTTCCCAAATATTATCTCCCTCTTTAGAAGGTGGGGAGATTGGTTTATCGCCTGAGACGACCGCGGAATGCCAACGAATCACAACCAATTTTGCACCCATCCAAAGCGCCCCCTATCTGGGGGAATTGGATTTTCCCTCACATTAAACTGACTCCATGTCTAACCTGTTTGCGGTAAAAAAAAAAAAAAAAGAACCGCATAGTTCATTTGCTTCTCCTTCCAATCTCCTTCAGGTAAAAACGCACTTATTTAGGATGTGCCTGTTGTTTGTATGTAAATTTAACTATATCACCCTTTCTCTATTTATATAAAATAAGGTATGTGTATATGTTTATATATTTATATGTAGTACAGGATTCACCCCTAAACTAATTAACCGATCATTATGGATTTTGGAACACAGCTGCTAGGCGTAAGGGGTCATAATGTGGGCTATTTTTAGTTCTATGCAAAGGGGGTAAAAATGAGGTGGAATCCCTTCGTAAAAATTCAGATACCTCCGATTTTTGTGAAATTTTAAGTTATTAGATATCAATTAATAAACTGCAAATTTCAATTTCTTAGGACTATTTTAAAGGGATTTTGATCAAAATTAGAATAAAGATTCTAAGCATAAGGTTTAGTATCATTATATCTTGATTTTAATCTTTTTTTTTATTATTATTGTTATATAACAGATCTCACTCTATCCGGAACTAATGTTGGACAGCGACATGCTGAGCGTTCACCGTTTCCGGAGAGCTACAAAAAGGAAAACAAGAAAAGGGGCTTGGCGCTAGTTGGAGGTAGCCGCCACCTTTTCCCCAGCTAGCGACCAACGAGTGAACACGTAGAAAAAAGGTCATTCCGTCGCCGTCGCCGCCGTCATCAAGAATTAAGATAAACAACTTAACCGTCGCCGTCGCCGCCGTCATCAAGAATTAAGATAAACAACTTAACCGTCGCCGTCGTCATCAAGGAATTAAGAATAAAAAGAACGATCTTTGCTTTGGGGTAAATAAATATATTTGATTAATCCTATTCAAGTTGTCCGTGTTTCCTTGCAACCATACGCTTGTCTATCACACTGGTGTCAGAAGCGTACAGCAAGTTAAATATGGAGAACTACACGAACTTCACACGGGACGAACTTTTCACCCTCATTAGAGAGCAGAGAACACTATTGTTCAATTTGAAGACAGGGGCGGAACAGCCATCCGAACGTGTAATTCAAGAGGTTCAAACCGACTTAGACGACATGCTGGCGGCTTTAAGGCTGACTCCTTCGACAGCAACCCGTACGAATCAGAAGGAGAACGAGTATAGCGTAGTTATACGTCAACAGGCTATCCGGGACGTTCTCAAACAGCAGAAATTATTCCGCCCGGGAAATGACGTGAACCAATTCATCACGGCGCTGAACAAAGCTTATACCATCCACGTCGCACCGGAATTGGAGAGATATCCCAGCCTAGAAGGCGAGTTCGTCAAATCCGCGAAAGATTTACTTGACCAGGGTATCTTTCAGCAGATGGTGGATTCAAAGTCAGACTCGTCCACTTTTGAGGAACTAAAGGAGTACTTGCAAGCGGCCCACGGCAGCCAGATGACGAGCTTCCAGCACCTTAGCCGAGCCTGGGACTTGGAGCGAATAGACGGCGAAAAATTACCAGACTTCGCATCTCGCCTGGAGAACACTTTGAGAGATGCTGCCGTCCACATTAAAACGAAATTCAAAAAGGATAAAAAGACAGACCTGACAGTGGACGGTCTGGTTTCCATAATAGGCGCGATGCTGATGAGCGAAAAGGTGAAAACCTGGACTTCAAATATTTACACTCACCTAGTAAAGACGATGGACAATCATTACAATGCGATCGGCATAGCTTGCGAGGCCCAGCGATACATCGATCGTGGTGTAAAATCTGACCTCTCCTCGCCACAAGAAGCCTACTATACACAGAAATCACAGCAGTCTTACCAGGATGAGGCGTCACTCAGAACGACCCTGTCACCCCAACTCAGTAGGCAGCCACACCAGAGAGGCCCCGTCAACCAACATCCGAAGCAAGACCGTCCGCGAGGTCGCAAAGGTCGCCAGCACAATTCACAGACCCCGTTATGCCGGAATTACCTCGGGGGTCGACCCTGCTTTCGCGGGCACAATTGCCCATTCCGCCACCCGCCTCGCACCCAAGCACAGGCTCATATCGCTGCAATGGATGATGACCAGACATTCATAACACAGGATTTTCCGTTCGGGCAGGACGAGATGTGATGCTTCGTTCGCCCGACCCTCACATCAGCCATCACGTCTTCAATTTTCAAGGATCTAACCACCATTCACCGCTCGTCTAATCCTCATTCAATATTGACGGTGTGTACTTCTCCGGCATCGCGATGTTAGACTCAGGATGCTCCACGTGCATTATACCGCTGTCCCAGCTTCCCAAGGAAGCTGAAAAATATATGACCCGCACTGATATTCGGGTGAAGGGTATCAATGGGAGCATAGCCGCCCTGGGTGAACTGACATGTGACGTCACGATTGGCAACCACAATTCCCCCACGTTCAAAAAAGTGAACGTGCTTGTTACAACCCAAAACACACCAATCCTGATCGGCCAGAATATCCTGCGTCACAGCACGCTCAGCTCATATATAATTGACAACCAAAATTCCACGGTAAAATTCAGGCGCACATTTCCCTCAGGTTCCTTATCACACGCCGCGACCATCGCGCCGCCGACATCGTCGACCCACGTTCCTGCATGTGAACCCCAAACTGCTGTATTCCAGAGTCTCAAGTCGGAACCTCAACCCAACGCCCAGACACTGGAAGACAAATTAACTTGGCTGAAGCAGAACACTGGGCTATCGCTGCCAAATCACCCAAACCGGGACGAATTGGAGGATACGGCGAACCTTCTTATCAAATTCGCTGACATCATCGGCTCGAATGACAACAAACCAGGGACGTTCATCCGACCCATCCGGATACCGACCAACGGCCAATCCCGCAGTCAGAAGCAACACCTGATCGCCCAGGCCTTGGAAGCCGATGTCGATAACGAAATCAGACGCATGGCGAATGAAGGCGTTATCGAAAAATGCAGTGACCCCAGGGGCTTTAACAGCCCAGTGTTCGCTGTGCGCAAGAAAAACGGTTCAGTTCGCGTAGTGGCTAATTTCAAGAGAACACTGAACAAGGTCTTAGTCGATCTGGACCCTTACCCAATACCGAGGATAGACCATCTATTTAACAAGATCGGCAGGGGCAACACCTACTTTGCTTCTCTGGATCTTCGCAGCGGCTACTGGCAAATCGAAATCGACCAGCAGGACCGTCACAAAACCGCGTTTACATGGAAGGACCAGTGCTACCAGTACACTCGCCTGGCCTTCGGTCTTACCTCTGCCGGACAGATCTTTTCACGTTGCGTAGCGGAAGCTTTAGCCACAGTCAGTTCACGCGATAACATCTCGTCGTACATCGACGACAACTTGGTAAATGCAGGAACATTCAATGAATACATATTCGCTCTGGAACAGCTTTTTACCGCCCTCCGGAATTTTGGTCTCAAGCTAAACCCGGAAAAATGCTCATTTCTTGCACCTGAGGCAAAATTCCTCGGACGCATTATAACCAGTGACGGTTTCAAGCCTGATCCTGAATACGTTCGGGCTATCCGAGAAATGAAGCCCCCAACTTCGAAAAAGGAACTACAAAGCCTTATCGGGCGGTTGGTATGGATTAGACAATTCCTTGAAACGCGCTTGCAGGAACAAATCCGATTGGACACATTCTCAAAACTCATGTCTCCCATTCATGACCCCATTCATGGGCCAATAAACCTTTTCTCTGGACTGAGAGTGCCGACAAAGCCTTCAGAAGAATCAAAGAACGGCTTGCCTCTCCACCAATCATTTCATTCCCGGATTTTTCAAAGCTGTTCACACTCACCACCGACGCTAGCGATGTCGCATGTGGTGCGATCCTAATGCAAGAAGCTGACAACGGGAAGAAGAATATCATAGCTGTTGCTTCACATGCATTCAACCCCACGGAACAGAACTGGTCCACGACGGAACGGGAGGCCTACGCTATCAAGTGGGCGATAATTAAGTTTGATTATTTTCTCCGAAACCGCCCCTTTGTTCTTTTCACCGACCACAGGTCATTGACGTATCTGGACCAGCGGGTATTTAATAATGCCAAAATACGGAGATGGCAAGAAGAAATTTCGTGCTACGATTTTGTTCTCGAATACATCGAGGGCGAATCGAACATTTGGGCTGACATGCTCAGTAGGGGTTGCGGGCAGAAGAAGGCCAAAACTCCGTATGACCCGACCCCAGCAGGCCAGACTTTCGAGCTAAGTGGGTCAGTTTTACGCATGTATATACCGTCTTGGTGCCTCAGCGAACTTAACGGTTTACGGTTGATTCCTAAGACTCACTCACCACAAGGCACCCGTGCACAAGAACACATCAGCAATGCGTTCTTTGCATATCATTCGTCATCCTCCATCCCTACAGAGAGAATCTGCAATCACTTGGGCATTGCAGAAGAACAACAGAAGGATGAAACATTAGCGAAGATCATCAGTGCCCTCCAGTCACCCTCACCGGATAAACCACATATTGATCCCGACGATCACCGTGCTACGCTCTTCAATAGACACTTCCAACAATTTTTTCTGGAGCCAAGCACCTCCGTTTTGATGATTCGGGACAGCAACAACTCCCCCAAACTGGTTGTGCCGTATAAACTTCGTGCCAGATACCTCTCGCAAGCACATGAAGGCACCAATCACTCGGGCATCACGTGCATGCAAGAACTCATGTCCAGTTATTGGTGGGAGTTCAAGAACCGCGACATCAAGGCCTACGTTGACTCTTGCGTAACATGCGCAAAATGCAAAGGGAACTATGGCAAACGCACCCACTGGCCCATGGGTCACTGCAAATGCGGAAAGAAACCATTTGAGTTGGTCTTCATAGACTTTGTGACAATGCCAAACTCGAAAGGAAAACGTTACATCCTGACAATTTTGGACAGCTTTAGTCGGTACTTCACGGCCATACCATGCGCAAGGGACCGTGCCATTGACGCAGCCCGTGGGTTGTATCAATTCTTCCTTCGACACAGGGAGATTCCACGGATTGTTTCATCTGACCGTGGCACACACTTCACGGGAGAAGTGTACAGACGATTCTGCGACCAGTTGGCTATCATGCAGGAACTCCACTGTCCGTGGAGACCACAGAGCTCAGGCAACATCGAGCGACAACATCGAACGATGAAAAACGCGCTATATATGCTATGCGAGGACAGAAATTGCGAGTGGACTGACGTCCTGGGATCTGTGGTCTCGTCCATGAACGCCACGGTCAATAGCGCTACCGGTGTCTCCCCCCATTACGCAATCACTGGTCGTCATCCCAACATTGGTTTGCCTATGCTTCACAATAAACAAATCAGAAGCAACGATCCGGGGGCATATGGCATGGAGATCAATGCCCTGCTGAGGCAGGTTCACCACCATGTCACTCTGGCCAACGACGAGGCTGACCACAAACTTGAGAGGAATGTGCATAATCCTACTTGCAAAGACTCAATACAAGTGGGTGACAGGGTCTTACTTCATCGGCCACAATCAGGACCGGCCCGAGCATCTCATCTACCTTGGGTGGGGAATTTCACGGTCACAAAGTCAAATGATGTGATGTGCCAGGTGCAAGATGAAAAGGGTGATACAGCCTGGATCCACCGCGCACATATCAGACAACTGGCCCCTCGACCACCACACCTATGCAACACACCCTTACCCCTCTCACCATGTACCAACCACAAAAATCACGTCGAACCGCAGTCACCAAGGGACCCAGATCCAACTCACGACATACACCCTACAACATTACAAGAGGGCAATACAGACAGTACTCCGCTACCAGCGAGAATGACGAGAGGACGACTACCTGCACGCTTCAAGGACTTTGTCATGAACTGAGGATATCCCACGGACTAGTCCACAAACCTGATTGAGATCTGAGGGGGCATTTGTTATATAACAGATCTCACTCTATCCGGAACTAATGTTGGACAGCGACATGCTGAGCGTTCACCGTTTCCGGAGAGCTACAAAAAGGAAAACAAGAAAAGGGGCTTGGCGCTAGTTGGAGGTAGCCGCCACCTTTTCCCCAGCTAGCGACCAACGAGTGAACACGTAGAAAAAAGGTCACTCCGTCGCCGTCGCCGCCGTCATCAAGAATTAAGATAAACAACTTAACCGTCGCCGTCGCCGCCGTCATCAAGAATTAAGATAAACAACTTAACCGTCGCCGTCGTCATCAAGGAATTAAGAATAAAAAGAACGATCTTTGCTTTGGGGTAAATAAATATATTTGATTAATCCTATTCAAGTTGTCCGTGTTTCCTTGCAACCATACGCTTGTCTATCACATTATTTTTCTTATCTTTCCGTTTTTGCTGGAGATAGGGGCATCCTACCGGATGCCAGACATTCACCGGCTATTTCAGACATTCCAGCCTAGAGATTTTTTAAAGATTCTAACCGTCCCTTTAAGTGCAATTGTTTGTATTTCTCTTGCACTCGGTTCACCGGGTATACTCGCCAGATAGCTTTTGAAATTCTTTTTCATTAGTCCTGTTGCTCCTATAATTACTGGTATGATGGCGATTTTCCTCAGATTCCAGTTTCTTTTCATGTCGTACATAAGACCTTGGTATTTTGTAATCTTTTCCCTTTCAGCTCTGTTTAATTCTGCATCATTAGGGACACTGACTTCAACTAGGGTTGCTACTTTCTCCCTTTTGTCCCATATTACAATGTCAGGTTTAACAGCTCCATTTTCTAGATATGTAGCTGTAGGGATTGCATAGTCATAGTGGATGGTGTATAAATTATTTCCAACTGTTCTTTCTGGTATATGCTCCCAAGACTTGCTGCTACACTGGATATTTAACTTTTTACAGATAGTCCAGTGAAGATATTTACACATATTTAATCTTCATAATGAGGGCATAACAGTGGTGCAAAACTGTTCTGTTAGAGGAATTAATTTTACTTATTCTGGGACAGATATTCTTCTAGTTCTTTATAAGATTGGATTCCCATGTATCAAGATGTATCTGTTCGAACTCAGAATTAGCCCCTACTTTTGACGAAGTCAGGTAGGTTTGCCTTTGAGAACCCTAAATTCGTAAGGGAAGGGCACACCACGGCTATCATAAGAAGGTCTGTCAACTGAGTCGAGTATTTCTGGTGATGTCATTGATAGTGGTAGTAAGAACCACTATTAATGAGGACCAGAAGTCCCCGGAACGCTTAGCGCTCATACACCCATCTGTAATAAGAGCAAGTAATCAGACAAGCAGACTGTTCCATAGGATTATTCATTTATTTGAAAATAGTTGCTTACTTGTTCCTGCTATTGTGACTTTATTCCCCTACCATGAACACGGCTACCCTCCTAAAGATTATTCATACTCTTGGAAATCATTTTTAACTTGTTCTTTTTTTTCAAATGTATTTCCTAAAAATGATCACATTTTTAGAGTCCTGACGTGATGAAAAAAGTAAATGGCGATTTCGTCTTTTCCAGTTGATTTTGACGACGAACGGCTGATAAAGATGGATGTCTTAAAGTCTTTAAAAAACAAATTAGAATTTTATTTCAGGATAAAAAAATACAATTTTAAACTAATTAATAAGTTTTGTCAAAATGTGTGTGAAAATCCAACGAAATAAGCAAGATATTGAAATAATATATATATATTTATTTCTAATATATAAAGTAGAGACGTTTTTTCCCCTGTACCTTCTCGGAGAATAGGAAAATAACCACATGCATCACAGGCTACTAAACTCACCATTACATTACACTTATTTACTCGAGCGTGTTTCAGTAAATTTGTTATTCTTTTTTTCAAACTAACACCGAATATTACATTCGACCCGGCCGCCACAACTCTCCGAAATACCAACTCCATATAGGTGGTAGTAAAAACTTTTCTCCCTAACAATTCTGTACTGTGACTACCCTCATCGACACCGGGAACTAATAAACACAGTATAATCTCCACAAAACACCCATTGTTATTTCGTATTTGTCTGGCATTATTTTACTACATAATATTAAGCAATACGCAAAAACTTAACAACCGCTCCCTTACACTCCCATGATTATTCGCGAATATCAGATTACGTTCTATCTAATTCTACCTTCTACATTTATATTCATTCCGGAATTAAGCGAATGAAATTAACGAACACAATTCCTGCAACATTTATGATTCAACATGGCGGATAACATTTCTTGATCGAATCGACTTCCTATTTAATTCAATAAGCACCAAGATACTGGTAGACCCGGATACATTTACATTTTAAAAATCATACACCTTAAACACGCATAACTTTCCATTTGGTCGGCAGAATCTAAATGTTAACATAACACGCATGTCAATAAACAACCTTAGCGTTATTAGCCTATTTTCACATGTATTTTTAACTCGAAACTGTGGCGCTTTGGGTAGTAACGGTGGTGTACTGATCGACGGTTTCAACGTTCGATCCCGTTCAACTCTGCCACTTTTTTCTTTTTTTTTTAATTTAAAACATTCGCCAACACGGTATAGGGGGTGGGGGTATACAAAGAACTATAGGCCGTTTTTTTTAAAAATTCGACGTCATGCAACAGATACTAATTTCTCCCGTGCAACGCCGGGCGACGGGTTCCGCTAGTTGTAAATAAACAGTCCGTTTGGACCCCTCCCCCCCCCCCCCATTCCCCGAAAAGTGACTGTTTTAATTTAGCACAAATTTTTACTATATTGTAAACTAGCTGGACCTGTTGCCCGGGAGAAATATAAATGAATGAATTAAAATGTGTCAACATTCAACAGAACGCAAATAGGCTACATCGGACAATTTTAATGTTTAGAATAAATGTCAGTTTGGAATTGTGGAAAATGTATATACCCACGAAAAGAATTACTTCTGAGTTGAACAAAAATAGAAATTGCTACCGATTATGGAAAAGGTTACTTGTCTTGGGCCGGGATGTTTGTAAGTAAATTATATTTTAGGCAAATATAAATTGTGTAATAATAAGTTTTTTTTTCAAATATAGAATAGGAGGAAGGAGACGCGGGAGTAGGGGGAGAGGGGGAGGGAAGAAGACCCGAGAGTATTGGGGGAAATGAGGAAGAAAGGAGACACAGTTGTAGGAGTCTTCCTGCCCATACATACCGGTACCGATATTTCTCCAGAAGTTTTCTTTTTGATTAAACACCCGCTCTATCTATGATAATGAGCACTTTTAAAATTAAAAAAGCCTACGTAGTCCTATTAAAACCAATCCTCTCCCCATTATCTTTATATAGAAATTCCTTTTTTATTTGTAACGAAAAATGAGTATGCCTCCTGAGCACTATAGAAACACACAAATATAATTAAGGAGGCCTGCAGAGCACTAATAAACCATGTGCGTTCGAAGATAAATGATGATATTCACAATAGTTAAGAAGTAGAAGACGTCACTGTGACATCATGTGTGCAAGAATGATTCAGCAAAATTACTATATATTACATTGATTTATTTTAAAATTACTACATAATAACGTTGAAGTTCAAAAACCGGGGCCATTTTTCTCCTCCGTCCCCCCCCCCCAACTGTAGGCAAAAGTTTAACAATGTAAAAAAAATGGTGTGAGTCGATTGGGTTCGAACACTCATCTCTGTCTTGGACGGTCATCGATAATCTCCTGACCACGAAAGTTAGTAGAAAATCTTTCCAAAAATAAGTTACTTAAACGTCTGCAGCTGGCATGTGTTTTATTGTATGATCCGTCAGAAGGTGACCAAATTTAGGGTCCACCTGTCAAATATTTTGGATCATTTCTATATGAAGAAATCGATTTTTTTTTCTCCAAATTTTGGATATTATGAAAGGTGTAAGAAAATGTCAACTGTATAGGCACGTTTTTAAAAAGTAGACGTTGCTTACTTGTTTCCCCGTGTAGATGAGGAGAGTGTTAGTACTAAAGTGTTAGAGGGAAAAGTTTTTGCTACCAACTTTATGGAGAATGTTTTTGGAAGAGTCTAAGATGGTGGGCCTAAAGTAATATTTAGTGCTAGCTGGTGAAAATAATCACAAATTTACTATAACACGCTCGAGTGAATAAGCGTAATATAGTGGCGAGTTAAGTAGCCTGTGATGCATGTGGTTATTTTCCTATTCTTGACAAAGGTACAGGGGAAAAATCGTCTTAACTTTATATAGAAGATAAACTGTTCGTTTTGCAAAAAAAAACACACACAATTGAATTTATTTCAATAAATGTTCTATTAATTAATTATTTTGAATTATTGATTTTGCTTTACTTTACTGAATTCGTAATCTTTCATGTTTGATTTACTTTTTAAGTTAAAAAAATCAAGAAACATCATTTATTTTTTTCGGAAATGAGAACTTATACAGTTATTCAGCTAAAACTAATGATAATGAAATGTTCACATAAAAATAAAACTGTCTAAAAATAGGGATTTATCTTCTTGTGTTTACAAACAAACAGATATTTCCATGCGGTATAACTGATACTAGTCTTTTCATTCGATGTAGACCGGAAAGAATTAACTTATTTAAAGAATGAATATCAAATCAGACAAGTTATTTTTTAAAGCAAAATATTCATGTTTTAAAAATTGAAAGATTTATGACAACGCCATTTTATTATTAAGTATTAATTTAATGTTTGCTGTCTAGCCTACGAAAATTACACGAAATAATACATTTGCACTAATATTTCTAATAAAGTAATAGGTTAGTTATATTCCGTGATCGTTAATTAATAAATACTGAAAATTTCATTAAAATTGGTTAATTTCCTGATTTGATGAATTTTTAAGTGAAGTCAAAATGACCATAGTCTGACTGTTCGACAGATCTCATTTTTTACTTTATAGCATGACGTCATTTTCCAGCGCTCTGGCCTCTTTTATTACGATGGTCGTGGTCCACACAGGATGATACAGGTTATTGATTAAATCGTATTTCGGTCACAGAAATTATTTTGAGTGAAATGGGTTTCGTCATTACACCCAATTTATTTTTACTTAAACTTACCAATTTTTTAATTTAAAAATAACATTAAAAACACTAAGCCATAGCAAGTTTCATCCGACACGTGAAATGCCAAAATGAAAACTAGGCTGGAAAAAAGTCATCATTATCTTTATAAACCAGCTGAGAAAGAGGCTATGGGCAGTAACTCAAGTTCATAATTTTATAGCTAAGGACAAAACCCTTTTCTTTCTTTTTTCTTAAATAGTTCAATAAAAAACATGCCTGATAAACTCTTTCCTTGGTCGACACTCTGCTGGTTAGTAATGATAGAGAAGTATTCACACTATATATACATTGATGCATGTTTGATTAAACAACAGGGACAATTCCTGTTTGTTTCTTTTTTGATCCATCTTTACATGTTGACGGACTAATGATCTAATGTTCTGTTTGAGTGTAAACAGGAACTCGTCAAAACTGCTAACGCTTTCAACTCCCGTGAGTCTTCTTCAGGCACGTGAGGAGTTATGCAAACTAAAACTGGTGAATTTATTGAGAAACTCGATTAAAACTTTTTTTTTTTTTAAATATATTAAAGGCATTTCAGTATGCCTTCTCCCCCCTCATATCGAGCTTGATTGATGGTGGGTTTCTTTGCTCGAATGAGTAAGGCTTAAATTATGGGGAGGCGCAGGTTGCAATGTGAGGTAGCGAGGATGGCAGTGCTTTTGACTAATTTTTTTGGGGGGGTGTCGTGTTCTACTAAGTGTTGTTTAATAAAACATGCATCAATGAAGAAATATTGCCTAAGTATACAAATTTCAGACTATGTATACATACATACCTCAATGGTTCTGCTAACTCTGAAGTCTGTTTATTTTCTATAGGGCTGATCCATCAACTTTTAAGCCTCTGTAATTAATTATTGTTGGTTCAAAGTACTTCTACCATTACTAATCAGCAGAGCGTTATCACTGTCTACCAAGGGGAAAATCTATCAGGCATGTGTACGCAGTGTGATAATGTATAGAAGTGAGACCTGGCCAGTGAGGATTGAGAACATGCATTGCATGGAGTGAAATGATATGAGACTTATACAATGGATGTGTAATGTGAGTCCTAAGGACAAACTTAGATCTGATGACCTCAGAGGAAGATTAAATCTGGACAGTATAGGGAGATGTGTGCAGAAAAGTAGACTTTGGCCACATTGAAAGAGTGAATGATAGTGGTTGCATTAGTAAATGTAGAATAGTTGAGATGACAAGGGAAGGCCAAGGAAAACATGAGAGGAAATGATAAGGATGGATGTGAGATAAAGAGGGATAAATAAAAACCTGGCCAGAGATAGGTTAGTTTGAAAGTCAATTTATAACCGCCGTTCAATATATGCCAGCATGTAAAACAGAATATGATTACATCAGTACTGAGAGAATATGCCCTTTTGTTCCAGAGTTCTTGTGAAACCTTTTATACCAATCTGCACAACTTATCTCATCCTAGTGCTAATGCTTCCGTAATGTTGGTCACAGAGATGATATTGCATTGCTGCTTACCTTCGAACCGTGGCGACCCAGCTTCGTCTATGCCATTGGCTGGTGTATATCGGCTGCTTCATCGCTGTTTGGTCTGGTTTTAGAAATTTTATTTAAACATAAAACAAGAGACAGAGACTGACTGGGTTGTACAGGAGAGAGAGAATGAAGGAACTAGGGAAAGATTTCGTCAAGCCATTTTGGGTTAATGCGGCGACCTCCTCTGGTCCCCCGCCTATTGGCAGCGGACTAGCGCTTTTCACGTCTGCCTCTGTTGGTGAGTCAGGAACAAGAGACGGAAAAGACCCTGAATAGACATGACGATTTCTGACTTCCGCTTTCACTCCTCCCACCTTTCAGGGTGTCCTCCCACCTTTTGAGAGTAATAAATAAAGACCTGACTAGAGATAGGTTAGTTTGGAAGTCAATTTCTAAAAGCCGTCCGACACATGCCGGCATGTAAAACAGACGTTAAACCGATGATGCTGATGATGATAGCAACTGTTTTGATATTCACTTTAGAGTACTTTTAACTTATTACATTTCAATTCCACTAATCGTGTTACAACCAACCAGTCCAATTTATGACCTGAAATGCTTCTCCTGATTTCTTTTTAATTGAAAAGGTAAAAACGCCGAGACTAATTAATACCCGCTCCTGCTGCCATCTCCTTCAATAACTCAATCTCCCACTAATTGAAAATAAAAAAGGAATTTATATATGAATGTATATTCAATGAAGTTTCAACAAGCATAGTTGGGTGTGTCTGAAGCCAACAAGGTAGAAGGCCTCTTCCATCGGTCATGACATTACCACATCTAGGATATTAGCGACACACCACTGAGATCTGATTGTAGGATGTGGTCATGTGGCACATTTAGTCAAACTGCAGGGCGTCTTTACAATTTGGGAGATTTATTAGAGACTGACGACGTACTCCCAACCAACCTGACAGGCAGCAAAATCCCACCCCTTCACTATAAAGGTCCCCAGATGCCGGAAAGTTATCTACTCTAATAGTTTCTTCTCTCAAACTGCTAGTTTTTAGAATTCCCTCTCTGTTTCCTGCTTCCCTGACTACTAACATACAGAAATTTAAATGTAATGTGAACAGACATCTCGCTGTTCAACCCCCATATAGGATTCCCCTAATTCACAGTAGCACCTAACGTCTCAGTGGCATTGTGCCTTGTTTGGGGTGAACTTAAGTAAAAGAAAAAATATTCCATGAGCTAATTTTCCAACACTTGAAAATGGATGACATCATAAAGGATAAATGGTAGTTGTCAAAAAATAGTGTTAAGTCATAAAAGATAAATGGTTTGCCAAAAGCAGTTGACATATGATTGTTTGAATTAGGGGAATCCTATATGGGGGTTGAACAGCGAGATGTCTGTTCACATTACATTTAAATTTCTGCATGTTAGTAGTCAGGGGAACAGAGAGGGAATTCTAAAAACTAGCAGTTCGAGAGAAGAAACTATTAGAGTAAAGAAAATGATGAGATGAACTGATCAACCGAGCGACGGTGGTGGCCTCGACAGACAATTTAATCTCAGTTCACTAAAATGTGAACGTTGACGTTTGAGGTCCCTTTCGGTATCACACACAACCAGAGTACAACTGTTTGAAACACAATGTAATGTGAGTTTGTGTTTATCTTGTGAGTTGCGTTGTTTGTTTTTCTAAGCTTGTAAATCAATGCTGTGCCCTCGACGATTCGTCAGTGGAATAGACGACATGGCCAGAACGAAAAATGAAGACAAACAGAAGAAAACCATGGCACACACAATGTTGGGGTTGGCGATTATCGAGAGACGCATGTGGTTCTACATAAGCAAATATTGTGGAAAAGTCCATATTAAAAGAATGACAGTTTATCCATACATAAATATATTTATTTTATTCAT
The DNA here is from genome assembly GCA_963556195.1 of Sepiola atlantica. Classification (NCBI taxonomy): domain Eukaryota; kingdom Metazoa; phylum Mollusca; class Cephalopoda; order Sepiida; family Sepiolidae; genus Sepiola; species Sepiola atlantica. The sequence continues at coordinate 173,537,717 of OY744516.1, forward strand.
GTATTGTGAGAACAACCAAAAGTAAAGAGTTAATAAGAGTTCAGTGTCTAGACTAAGAAAGTGTTGGTTTGTCTGTATGTGTGTGGAGTTGTGTGTATAAACTGTCGCTATGTTTAGTAGTTCATGACTGTTTTGTGTTGTCTGCTGAGAACCTATGGCCAAGGCTAGATTTAGTTTTCCCGCAATGAGTTTGTGTAGTAGTTGATAACACCGATGTAGCAGTTACATGATTGAGATCTATTTTCTTTTGCACTAACATGTAATCACTCATGTAGTGATTGGTACGTGATTCGGTCGGATAACACAGGCATGTCCAAACACGCGTAGTAACACATCGGGCGATTAGAACACCTTTGTGCATATGCGCCTTTCAGCATTTCTGCCCAGGCCTGCTTTTGCGTAAAAGATGAACTGTTCAAGCTGAGATGCAAAAGTGACAAGATGCAATATCCCTGACTCGCCTCTCATCATGGCTTTGGCAAGAGGCGAGACCAAAAGACCTGGACTCGATTCCTTTTCTTTAATAGATGCTGGCCAAACCAACCTGTCTTGCATTGTTCCCGTGTTGATGAAACTGTTAATATAAATTGTAGAGAAGATGTTTTTTTTTAAATAGAACTCTGGTGACCTTATTTGCTTCATCTCAAGCAAGGCCAGTCAAATGAATACAGAAGCACACTCTCTACTACAAAATGGCCATCTTATCACCACGAACCATATTGTGACTGACAAGGGTTTGTGTTGCAGGTTGAATCGCACTATATTTATTATATATACTAGCAAATATATGCTCCCTCCGGTCGCATATTTTTGCTAAGCTGCCACGTCAGAAATTAACGCTGACGTGTAAACTGATGTAGCCTCAGTCATATTTCTTGGGTGGTTAGACGTTGATATTCTTTACTTATGATCAAGTATATTTGTAGATGTAAGTAAAGAAAAAAGAAATTTCGACCACACACCGATTTTGGTGTTACCCTTCTCCATAAGTAGAAATATTTTTAATAATTTTTGAATAAATATTTATTTTAATTAAAGAATTTGATTCAGTAAAATTGTTAAAATCAACAATTTAAAAAAACTGAATACAGCAAACAGTATTTTTTGAATCGGAAGAAAGGTGTACATAAAATAAAACAATTAAAAAATCTGCATTTTTTTTACTGTAGGATCTGTGCTGAATTTGACGATGACCCAAACACTAACCCTAACACCCACTTTGACTCTGACCCTAACACTAACGATGGAGTCAAAGTTAGCGCGGGTCCTAAAGTGTAAAAGCACCAAAAAATCAAATATATTGAACATGGTTACTTATGTAAATGGTCTTGGAAAGAAAGTTTATCTAATTAAATTTGTTAGAATGTGTGTGTGTTTGTGTGTATGTGTGTGTTTTTTTTTTAGTAGTAATTTTTAAATCGATTTTTATTTAAATTAAACAATTTGATTCAATAAAATTGTTAAAATCAACAATTAAAAAAAAAAACGAAATACAGCGAAAAGTATTTTTCAAATCGGAAGAAAAGTGTTTATAAAATGAAACCATGTAAAAATCCGTACTCTTTTATGTGTGTGTGTGTGCGCGCGCATGTGTGTTTTTAATGACCTTTTTTAATTAAACAATATGTTTCTAAAATCAGTTATATTTTTGTTGTTGACAGAAAAGAAAAAAAATCACATCTTTTATTTTAATAAATAAAACATGGAATAATTGTGAATTAAAGCTTAACAGTGTTAGTTGAAGTAACATGGTAATACCAGCGTTTGTTTACAAATTACGCGCGTGTATTGCGGCGCGGGTCCTGTGTGTGTGTGTGTTTTAATAGTAATTTTTTAATCAATTATTATTTTAATTAAACAATTTGATTCAGTGAATTTGTGTTTTAAAACATAATGGTTTATAACATTAAGAAAATAAACTGACTTAGAACGGTTTTTTAAAAAAAGCACGGTGAATGCTAGCGTTAACGATGGCTGTTTATTCAGTTGCGCCATATTTAATTACCGGAGAGAGGACACCACTGATTAAACAGCCAATGACTTTGCAATTTTAACGGTACTGGCCGTTGAAATGGTTTAGAAAACACGCCGGTTATGATGAAAATGGCTTTAATTAATTGTATGAATAATGCTTATTAATATAACCTTATCGGAAAATATTGTAAATACATATGTAAATTTGATAATAGCCGTTATAAGTGTATATTTGTAAATATGAATTTAATTGAAGGTTTAAAGGAATGACTTATGTTAATGAACAAACCCATCTGGTGTCTGAACGACTTTTGATGACAGTATATAAAGAACTTCAAAAAGATTAGTTTCAGTAAAATAGTCATACTGGAGTTTCGGCTTCAGACAGACAGATACATAAACTCCATTATTAATATATATTTATATATATATATATGTATATATATATATATATAATATATATACAAAATGTGGTACAAGGCCAAGGGGGTAGGAGAGGCGTTTGGTTTTCACTAACTCTAGCTGACTATCAAACTAAGCTGATCCCATTCATTGACCATCATTCACAATAACATCACAATCATATTAAACATTCAGACTCCATTCACCAAAACACAATTTTACAATGATTGCCCTACTTGAAACACATATATACGGTGGGAAGTTGGGGTACTAAAAATTTTATACAAAATAAATGAAAATATTTGCAATGACACAAAGGCCCCAGATTAATATAAGACCCTCCACGTTCTAAGTGTGGCAGGTAAGCAGATTTTCCAGGTGAAAAGTTGATGCAGGTCCCAAAAGCTTTATTAACCACACCTTGTTCGAAACTACGAAAGAAGGCCTGCATCTCTGACAAATCAAACTACCTGTCAACTAATTGAAGGAGGAATTCTGGAATTGCTGGCTGTGTTTGGGTTCTCACTTATGTAGCCAATACCTAACATGTGCTCGGCTCTCAGAGCAGCTCTTTCTGATTGGTTGAAGTCCGGTTTTGATAACCAATCGAGATTGAGCATTTTGATAGAATTCATCAATCAGTATTAAGTATTTCAATCTCCCCCCCCCCTCAAATCGAATATTTGAATAGTTGAGGCAAATAAAATTAGAACATTATTTATATCAGTTCCAAAAATTCAAACACAACGAATATTTGGCATACGATCGTTTCTAAAACAATCTGGAGAATTTTATTTTGTATTATATTTTAGATGATTCCAAAACGTCTTTTTATCAGCGCCCCCTTATAATATGATCACATGCAGAAGTCAAGAGAGAACATCATCTTTTAGCATTACTTGAAAAAAAATGTTAATGTGGGAAAACCAGAACTTCTTATGCAATTTCACAGTACTCAAAATGTAAAATCGACAATAATACCAATAATAGTATTTAAAATATGTAAGATAAGCAAACTTAAGATATTTAAATCTATAAAGAACAAAATATCGATAGAAATAAAAATTGTAGAATTATAAATTAAAATTTAAAAGCAATGATTTAAAAAATAGTAATATTAGAAAAAGGAAGGTAAAAGATAATAAAAAAACTAGATATAATAAATCATAAAAGCAATAAAGTAGAGGTTAGAACTAGGATATTTCATTAAATATTAGAAATAACTTGTTTCTACATATCTTTTCTTTTATCCTTTCTAAATTGCTGATAAATTTTCGAGTTTCTGGCTGAAACCGGCAGATGTATTTGCCGTACTCGTTGTGTACACTAGTACTTTCGGTTCCTTCCGGAGCCATCTTCAGGGGTGGGTATTGAATAAAGAACATGTATTTTTAAATGTTTAGTGATGGTTTTGTCGGGAACCGTATGATTGGTTGTAGTATTAATAACGTATTAGTATTATTAAAAGCATTTTAGGATGTTATCGAAATTTATTTTATTAATGGCTGGCTTTTTAGTTTTTATGTGCAGAGCGTCTAATATCTATAGTCTTAGGAACCAAATTACTAGGGTACACAGCGAGTATGGCAAATACATCTGCCAGTTCCATCCCGAAATTTGAAAATTAATCAGTAATTTAGAAAGAATCAAAGAAAAAATATGCAGACACAAGTTGGCTGTAATATTTAATGAAATATGTTTTAAAGAAAAAATGCTGCACAGATATATATATATATATATATATATATATATATATATATATATATATATATATATATCTGTGCAGCATTTTTTTCGTGGCTTAAATGCAATGTTCCTTTCAAAAGTCGAACTTTCTACGACAGCTGCCTTTAAATAGGATTAATCTCTCGCTGATTTACCGAGTTGTTGATAACAGCTGTGAGGGCAGAGACGTTGGAATTTGAGTTTGAAATATAACTTGTGTTCCAGGGTTCTAGTCTGGCAACCGATGTGAATAATTCTTCTTTACACTGACGATTCCCATAAGGATGAAACGTATATGTATGTAGATAAAAAAAAACAAATATTTATAATTATTTGCCGCTCCAAAACTAGGCTAGGCTCTGTAGCGAGTAGTATTAACACAGCCGCCATCGTGGCTTAAATGCGATGTTCCTTTCAAAAGTCGAACTCTCTACGACAGCTGCCTTTAAATAGGATTAATCTCTCACTGATTTACAAAGTTATTGACAACGGCCGTGACGGCAAAGACGTTGAAATTTGAGTTTGAAATATAACTTGTGTTCCGGGGTTCGAGTCTGGCGACCGATGTGAATAATTCTTTTCTACACTGACGATTCCCTGTATACATATGCAGATAAAAATCAAATATTTATAATATATATATATATATATATATATTAGTCACTCTCGACATAGATGATATGTTACGCTTTGACTCAGGGTCGTCTGTTCTCTGCTTTAAAGTATGACGTCATCCTTTTCTTACTTCATCACTTATGATATCAACAAAGATCTTCCCGGTGTCTTCCACCTGTTTTAGTGGATGACGTCATCCAGTGTGCACGGAAGCAGACACGTAAGATCATAAGCCAGCAAGACACACAGAGTTTGAGTAATAGATATTATTGCCGAGTTTTGGATTTACAATTTCTTGCATTATTTACTGTGCAGTTCATCATCATTGTCATATTCGGGTTAGCGTCTGTTTTATATGCTGGCATGTGTTGGAAAGTCTTTAAGAAATTGACTTCCAAAGTAACCTATGACCAGGTCTTTATTTATCCCTCTTTCTCTAAAGTTTTTGGGTTGAAATTGTTTTTTAGTTTTGTTTTGTTTTGTTTTTTAAATAAGAAAAAGCTGATTTTTGACAAATTGCTAGGGCCTTACCTCCTCATTTTTTTCATCGCTATTTGGCTAGATTATATTTCTGTCTCTTTCTTCTCTCTCTCGCTTTATCTTTCTTTATCTTATCTTGTTTTTATCTTCTCTTCATATTATCCTTCCTTGCCATCCTTTTCCCTCATGACAGTTCTCTGTGAAAACTGAAAATGTTAATTTTGCTGTGAAGGATAAGACTTCAAACGATTCGCGAAGCGGGTAGGGGAGTTAGCTGACTTCTGTTTCATCAAAGAATGACTTCCTGTCCTACACGGTGTCCTTTTCTTAATTTCGACTTTCCTAGTTAAAACTGATTGGATTTGTTTAGTAAAAAAAAGTTGTTTCTGTCACTGACACAAACAGGTGGGGGAGGGGCATGGCTCTACAAGTTGGGAAATTCATCTTGATTTCTGCCTTTTTTTTTTTTTTTGCTATTGGCTACTCACATCCCTGATAACCGATTCCATAGTCCATGACTATCCATTGCAACCAATCACGCATTTACCTCCAAGAACTTCATGATGAGCCATTAACATTGTTAGAGGTCACTGATAGTAACGTTAAGAGTGTAGGCCAACACGTCAGGTAATGTTGGCTTTTATGTTTTTTTTAATTTGGCAAGTAAACTATATTAACCTCAAGAATGCACTATGTTGAATAGAATCTTGTGATTAAATGACTCCAAGAATTGTGTGCTAAATGTCCGAATCGACGAGAAAATGAATGGCTCTTGGGTTAAATGTTCAGTTAATGGCCTGTTGACTGCTGAAATCTTTCAAAGTCCCATTCATAAACCAAACAAAAGAATCTGATTGCAATTCGTTAAGAGCTTAGGATTCTTTTCTTTTTTTATTATTGTGTTTCGTCTAACATATAAAGTTATCTTGTGAGATTTTAAAAGTTGGACCTAAATAACATTTAAGCTAGCATATCAAACTTTGATTTTGACTATGGATCAAATTAAATGCAAATCTGATATATTTGTATTCTCAAATGGGAGGCTGTGCCCGTATTATGTCCCCCTATAAGCTCTTTAAAATACTCCAAAGAAACTGAAATTTGCGGAATGTCTAATACCTATCAGTAAAATTTCACAAAAATAAGAGGTATTTTAATTTTCACAAAGGGCTTCCAACTCCTTCTTACCCCCTTTGCATAAAAGTAAATTAAACTAAATATAACCCAAATTACGATCCCTTGTGCCTTGCAGTTGTTTTCCAAAATTCATAATGATAGGTTAATTAGTTTAGGAGTGAATTTTATACATAGAAATATATAAACATATACACATATCTAACTTTATAAATAGATTACTCCGTGTAGACAATTCATCAACTTGTATTAAAATGTTTCTGAATTTTTTTAGATGAGGATTGATAATTGTGATTATTCGGACTACTGTTCTCATCTTGAGTGTTATTCTCACAACGTTTCGGCCAATGTAACCTCCGACCTTCACTGATGTTTTCACATCAGAGAAAGCAATACAAATGAAAAAGAAATAGAAAAGAAAGAGATGAAGAGAAAAAATGTTCAATCCTCAATGCGGGCGATACTAGGAACTGCGCATTATTGAAGACTTTTACACGGTCATGGATGACGGAACGAGAGCATGCTATCCCGTGGATTAAATAATGGGTTCCGTTTGAAATTTCGTGCAGATTCCCGAGTTCGACAAGATACACCTGAAGAAGGTCGGAGGTTACATCGTCCAAAACGTTGTGAAAATAACACTCAAGATGAGAACAAACTGTATTTTCTTTCTTGTTAAATAAGCATATTTATTGGAATTACTTTGATTATTTTAACAAATAAATTTATTTTTGAAATGCTAAAAATAAAGCCGTTAGAAGCCATACAATACAATTTTTTTTTTTTAAATTTTAATGTTAAATATTTTGCCGATAGACGCCTTCATCAGAGAAAATAGGAGTTTTTTTATATTTTTAAAGTCTTTTTTTCCTGGTTGTTTTAATTCCGCAAGATGTTTTTTTTTAAAGTGGTATCAAGAAGACAGTCCTTAAGTCAAGGTTGTACGTGGCAGCACTAGTAAAGAAATTAATGATATTCTTTTTTTTTTTTTTTTTTTTGCAGTAAATTTATGTATTATTTTGATTTGGTTAAATTCCTCTTTACTAGGTGAGAAACCATACGAATGTAACTATCCAGGCTGTAGTCGATCTTTTTGTCAAAGTGGACAGTTACGAACTCACTTAAGACGACACACTGGAGAGAAACCATTTAAATGTCCAGTTCCAGGTAAGAAAATAGTAACGCTTTTAGATTTATTGGGCGTGTAAATGTCATAGTTTTACCTCTGCCACGGATGTTATGTTTTCAGTCAAATTTGTAACTGTTTGTTCGTGTACAGCCTAGCGTTCACATCGCTTGAACAAATTTGGTCAAAATATTGGTTATGTCTAACTTAGAACTGATTTAATTTTGGAATATCTAGGTCAAAGGTCACGAAAAAGGTGAAAGTCACACTTCTGGTGATAACTTTGGTTCTGTTCATCATAGATACTCACATTACACATTCATCATATCTTTTCTCTTCATGCAATGAATGTCGACAACCCTCACTGGTTCGGCTTCACTTCCATTCATCATCACACTGTGTACACATGCATGATTAACTATTCCTTGGTCGACGGTGGAAACACTCAGCTTGTTAGTAATGGCAGAAGTTCCCTGAACTTACTACATCCACTCCTAATTTTTGTAATCACACGAGCACCTGTACTCCAATGGTATCACTAAGGTAAAAAAAGACTTTCTGAATAACTTCAATAGCTTTTTATAATGATAATATACTGACAAAGTCTTATATCTATAAAAATATTTAATCTTCAGTAAATTAATTCATAATGTTTTTGTTTTTTTTTATTACTAAACATTTTGTTGCTGATATAAAACTCATCATGCTTAATGAAATGGTAATCTGTTGGTGAAATATCGGGAGACTATGGGGGGTGCTTTAAAACTTTGTATCTCAGTTCCTAAAGTTTAGCCACAGCAACCTGAGAAGTATGCAATAAACAAACTTGCCAGACTTCATTAAGTTCATGTGGAACCCATTTTTTTTTTCAATTTCCATATTACTTTGAGATGACAAAATATAATTGCTTTTAAATACAAAAGTTTTGATAAATTATTTGTACTGTGGTTTCTGGATGATTGACAACTGCAGTCATGGATCTACAAAAGTGTAGTGGCTTTTACAGAAAACTGGCACCAGACCCTAACTATAAGCATAGGTGTATAGTGCAGGCACGCCTACTTAACTGCCAACCTTGCACTGAGGTGAAGTGGAATGACGTCACTCTCAAAGTTGTAGACTCTTTTTGTTATATTAGGGATATGTTGTGTGCTAGAGGTGGTTGCGAGTTTAGCTCTGGCATGTGGTAAGTTGTAAAAACTGTTGCCAGTCCTAACGTTGCAAACTATTTCTCTCACTATGAGGGGAGGATATATAACAGCTGTATTAGATGCATGATGCTGTATGAAGATGAGTGTTTGGCCTCCACCCAGTCCTCACTCACCAGTCTTCAGTGTAATGACAGAGCAATGATCAGATAGATATGCAATGTCGGATCAGATCAGACCCGCCATATCAGCTGTGATACTCTGTTGGTGAGGCTGAATATACCAAAGCTTGATGAAACAGTCGGCTATGTTGGTTTGGCCACATTGAGAGGAGTGACTCTTGGATATAAAAAAATGAAGAGACCTTGAGGTGGAGGGTCGAAAGAAAGTTGAACGACCCCAAAAAATCTTGGATGCAAACCATCAACAAAGATTTTAGACAGTGGAATTTGAACAGAATCAATACTCAAGACCGCCAAGCTTGTAGACTGAGATTGCAGGCTGTCAGAAAACATCAGACTCCTGACCAATGGAAATAAGATGATAAAATGGATGATGTTATTTTTTACTGCTTATCAAGGCCCGGGGTCCACTCAAGGATAAGTGTTAATGAGATTGTCAGTTTGAACGATGAGCGCCACTACGTGTGGATTGGAAACAACCGGTCTTGGACTTTTGGCTAGGAACAAAGTGTAGTATCTGTTCTGATGCTAGACTTAGTCTATTCTGTTCTCGGTCAGTGAAGGAGAGATTAGTGTTGGGACAATTAATCAGAATCGGAGCTTTTTGGGGTATCAGAATTGGAAAAACTTGAGCCTTACTTCTGATTCCAGAAACGATTCTTTTAAATTTTTTTCTTGACAAACCAAAATGAAATAAATATGATGTATTTATTTATTAAAAGATTGTTTATTTACAACATAAGACTAAGGGCCACAGGACCACAGGTAAAAAATCCCATTCTCAGATTTAGCATTGACTCTCGAATCTAATTTCAGTTTTTTTTTTTTTTAATTTTATTGGTAAATTATGGTAAACAAAGTAAACATTCTAGAGTTCACTTGCCTATTCGCTTATCAAACGTTTTGAAATGTTGAAATTTCTTTTCGCACCTATTTGCTAAACTCTATATGACGCACATCAGAGTTCATAGTTGAATATTAAAAGATTTGGGAGTTAGTCGGGACATGTTTTTTTATTTTGCTGGCACCGCTCTGACCTTGACGTTGTCTGGTCACCGCACGTGTGTATCCTCTGAAATAATGAATGTTTTATTGTATTTTTTTTTTATTTTGGCACAAGTGAAAAATATAGAATTTTAACAGAATCAATCCTCAAGACTGAGATTGCAGACTGTTAGAAAACATCAGACCAAGGAAACAAAGACGATAAAATGGATGATAAAATGATGATATAGTTATTTATCATCAATAACGGATTGGAACCTTTCTCTGACAAGATTCTTCATGTCCATATTACCGGAATTAAATTTAGTTAATCAACGTTGAAGGGTTTGTATTATAGTAATGCTTTCTACAAATGCTTCGTTGCTGTTATTGGCAACTTTATATTCCAATTCATATTTGAAAATAGTTCTTGGATGCCAACCATTGTTATTTGCTGTTTATAACTTATCAATTACGTTGAATTATTAATACATTATCATCATATCTGCAAAGTAGACGATGTCTCCTTCTCCTCCCTACTACCTCTTTCTTACAGAAGAGACGTTGCTAGTCTTTCTCTACTCTATCATTATTTTCATGGCAGGTGTTCAACTGAGATTCAATCTATGGTCACCCTCTGTAACATTCACAACAAAAACTCGTCTAGCTACAACCACTGTCAATAATTTCCCTTTATCCGTCTCTGTGCCTAAAACTAAACAAGACTTCCATGAGCAAAGTTTCTTTCCTAGAACTATCCATATGTGGAACACAATTCCACAGAGCTGCTTCTCAGCTGACTACAACATGATCGTTTTCAAGTCCAATGTAAACAAATTCTTGTTGAGCCGTTCTCTTAAATAACCAAATTCTGCCAAACTTCTGCCATCATTACCAATCATCACACCGTCCACCTGACACTCATTAACCCTTATCCTCGAGTGGCCTGTGGGCCTTGATAAGTGGTGACTCTTTAGTAATAAAAAATAAAGTAAATACAAAGACATATAGTAGGAATACCAAAAGAATGACAAAATCTATCCATAAATAAATACATTGATTTGTGTATGACTTGTTAGAAGAACCAAAAGTAAGGAGTTACTATGAGTTCAAAGTGTCTAGATGAAAAAAGTGTTGTTTTATTTGTGTGAGGGATTGCGTGCGACTGTGTATATAAGCTTTCACTATGTTTAGTAGTCCATGGCTCTTTCTTGTGTCATCTGCTAATAACCTATGGGCTAGTGTCGAAGGCTAGATTTAGTTTTCTCACAAGAAGTTATGCTGTGACTGACAATGGTTCTGCTTAGCAAGTTGAGTCTCTAACTGCTGACTTTGCTTGGATTGTCGCTTAAATAATCAATACTAGCACTTGCTCGGCTCCCAGAGCAAGTCTTTCTGATTGGTTTAAGTCCGGTTTTGGAAACCAATTAAGTGAGTATTTTGATCGAACATGAACAACCCGTCTGTGGAACACACTACCATGAGGCTGCTTCCCAGCTGACTACAACATGGTCGTTTTTAAATCCAATCGTAACAAATTCTTGTTGAGCCATCCTTTTAAATAAACAAATTCTGACCAGTTTCAACCATCGTTAACAATCCTAAAGGCGTCCACCTGACAGACTCATTAATCCTTATCCTCGACTGGCTTTTGGGCCATGATAAACGATGACTCATTAGTACATAAAAAAAAGAAGTTTTTCAACCAATAAAGATTGAATATTTTACAGAAAGCATTAATCTGCTGCTGTTGTTAAGCGAGTTGGACTTCTACATAGAACTCGCAAAGATCGTGCCTCAGGATTGTCTGGTCTGTATGAAGTCCTCCTCGTTAGTTGCAGCTATTCGTTGACCAGCAGGATTTCAGGTTTTACTTCCGACACTGAAAGCAGCAAGGTTCAGTAGTTGCATGCAAGAAAAGTTTGGCTCAGAACACACAAAGGAATGGCGCAGAAGCAACATTGCCACGTTCACGCCATTGATTTACGGCTCCACACCTGACACGTTTTTGTTTGCCGTACACAGAGATAGACGACCAGAAGATGACGGATCCTGATGCTGACTCCTCCAGGATTTTCATCAGAGCCCTGTTAGCCAGGTAGCTCTGACAGTACCATGTTGCCACCACCATTGTTCTTTAAATAATCAATGTTAGCAGGTGCTTGGCTCCCAGAGAAAGTCTTTCTGATTGGTTGAATCCTGTTTCAGTAACCAATTGAATGAGTATTTTGATAGAATTGACCAATCAGTATTAAGTATTTCAATCAATAAAAACCAAATATTTTGCTGTTGTTATTACTACTGGAACAGGATTCCACACATTTACCAATTCCACAGACATTAATATTCAGATTTTATATTTGTTTTTGTTTTTTTTATTCTATTGTAGTTTTTCTTCTACAAATATTTATGGCTTCAAACACCAATAATTGTAACAATTTTGTTCCTTCCAAAATGACTTAAATAAAAACAGAATATATATTTAAGAGCTAATAAAATCTTTAATAATTTTAGGAATTCTAGAGAATTCAGAGGAGAGATCCTTTATGACGTCATAGATCTTTCGCTTATTTGTTGGCTTTTTATGACGTCATTTATCAAGCCAGAAATAGAGATAATTTATGACCTTTTAGCGAAGGGTAATATGTTGTTCACTGATGAATCGTCTAGAATCTAGATCCCTGAAGATCTAGTGCACTACTAAACCGCTGGATATTGGTATCTTGCTTGCTTTGTATGTTTGTCACTGTGCACACTGGATGACATCATAAAAGGTGAATGACATAATAAAGTTATCATTCATTTTTTATGACATCCATTTTCACGTGTATATATTGTGTGTGTGTGTATATATATATATATATATATATATATATATATATATATATATAATCATATATATATATATATATATATAT